>JANAVB010000999.1:20053534-20182899 GCA_029216955.1 Iris pallida | reverse complement strand
GTGGTTGAAGCAGTTCTTAGCTTGCGGGTCTGCCACCCATCAGCTTCGGGATGCCCTGCAGCCAGGGTATCTAGAGGGCCGCTCCCGACTCAACAGCAGAGGTTGGGCAACATCTGCAGTAGCAGAAGGGACCCCAGGGAAGGCTTATAGTCTAGCTCTTGAGCCAGAGCCGGAGCAGGTTTCGGAGCCAGATTATTTGGCTAACATCATCACGGTCATGTTTATTTGCATACTTTTCTAGCTCTATGCTTGTTTGATTCTGGTATATCTCATAGCTTCTGTCATTAGAGTTTATGCATAAAATACACTTAGTAGCTACACCTACCGAGGAGATGAGTAGAGTAATGACGGAAGGAGGACCAGTGCCCATTAGAGCTATCTATAGATGCTCTATTACTATATCCAAGAGAGAGTTTAGGGGACGATTCTTTGTGATGCCACTCCCCGGGTAGTATCTCTATTGGGATGGACTGGCTTAGCTGCCCATACAGCTATAGACTGTCATGAGGATAGTATCTGTTCAGCCCCAGGCACGGCACCATTCAGTGTCAGGAGGACAGGGCCGAAGATCAGCCTAGGGCCGAACTGTTGTGCGACAGTTGGGAAGATAGCACGCCACACCATATCTTTAGAAAGTTTATGGAGTATTCCCAGAGGATCTTCCAGGACTTCTGCCTGACAGAGATGTGGAGTTCACTATAGATTTAGTTCCGGGTTCATCACCAGTATCCTGGGCTTGCTATAGAGGAACCCAAGGAGGCCGTAGAGATAAAGGAGCAGATTGATGACCTGTTGAAAAGGGTTTCATTCGATCTAGTACTTCTCCATGGGGAGCGTCAGTTCTTTGTGCCTAAAAAGGATGGTACAGTTCAGTTGTGTATTGACTACGGGCTTTGAATACCATCACCATTAAGAACAAATATCCTCTGTCCAGGATAGATGATTTGTGCGACCAGTTGAGTGGAGCGAAAGTATTTTCCAGGATGGATTTGAGATCCGGTTACCACCAGGTGAAGGTCAGGGCAGCGGACATCCAGAAGACGGCGTTCAACACGAAGTACGGGCAGTACGAGTTTCTGGTGATGCCATTTGGTCTCACAAATGTGCCAGCGGTGTTTATGAATTTGATGAATAAGACATTTACCAGTATGGATAAGTTCGTAGTATTTATTACGACATCCTGATATACTCGAAGACGCCGGAGGAGCATGCAGAGCACTTGCGGACAGTTTTGGGGGATTTGAGGCAGGAGAGATGTATGCCAAATTGTCGAAGTACGAGTTCTTTTTAGACCGAGTAGAGTTTCTCGGCCATATAGTTACTGGAGAGGGGATCCCGGTGGATCCCAGGAAGATTGCTCGTTGAGACATGGAAGGCTCCGACGTCAGTTTCAGAGATCATGAGCTTTTTGGGTTTAGCCGGCTATTATAGGAAGTTCGTCCAGGACTTTGCTCGGATAGCTGAACCATGACGAACGCGACGCGAAAGGATGCAGAATACATCTGGTCAGAGGATGCCAGGCAGCATTTGAGGAGCTGAGAAGAGGTTGACGACCGCTCCAGTTCTGACATTACCTTCAGGATCTGGTGGTTTCATCATATACAGCGATACTTCGGGAAAGGGGCTAGGATGTGTCTACAGCAGCATAGAAAAGTGATTGCTTATACATCTAGGCAATTACGGACTCATGAGCGAAACTATCCTACCCATGACCTAGAGTTAGCTGCGGTGATCTTTGCACTCAAGTTATGGAAACATTACTTTACGAAGAGCGTGTGGAAATCTTTACTGACCACAAGAGCTTGAAGTATGTGTTTACGCAGAAAGAGCTGAACATGAGGCAAAGACGATGGTTGGAGTTGATGAAGGACTTCGACATCGATTTACAGTATCATCCCGGAAAGGCAAAATGGTGGCGGATGCGCTGAGCAGGCATCCGATGGCATGGTATCTGATGATAGATCGGCATTTACGGAAAGATCTGGAGAAGCTCGGTATCGAGATAGTTCGGTCAGGATCAGTGATAAAGATGACGGTGCTTGACATTCAGTCATGTTGATGGAGCAGATCGGAGGCACAGTCTACAGATGAGAGCCTCGCAGACTTCGAGCCCAGGCTTTAGCTGGATTGCTGGATGACTTCACTGTAGCAGAGGATGGATCCTTGAGGTATGGCAGCCGATTGTGCGTGCCGAAGGAGAGCTGATAGAGGCAGTCTTGCAGGAGGCGTACCGATCGAGATATTCTATTCAACCTGGTACTAACAAGATGTACCGTGACTTGCGGGAACATCTTTGGTGGCACGGAATGAAGAGAGATGTATCCATTTTATTTCGAGATGCCTAGTTTGCCAGCAGGTCAAGACGGAGTGCCAGAGGCCAGCTGGTCTATTACAGCCGTTACCCATTCCCGAGTGAAAGTGGAACACATTACGATGGACTTTGTCTTAGGGCTTCCTCGTTCCCAAGGAGGGAAGGATGCCATTTGGGTCATCGTGGACAGGCTGACGAAGTGTGCGCACTTTATACCCTTCAAGGTGGGGCTTTCCACTGAGAAGTTGGCGGATCTATACATGCAGCAGATAGTTTGCTTACACGGAGTACCAGTGAGCATCGTGTCGGACAGAGACAGCAGATTCATGTCCCACTACTAGAGGAGCTTGCAGGAGGAGTTGGGCAGTCGACTCAAGTTCAGTACGGCGTATCACCCGCAGACAGATGGGCAGTCGAGAGGACGATACAGACGCTGGAGGACATGCTGAGGACTTGTGTGCTGGACTTTGGGGATCATGGGAGAGCCACTGTATTGGTAGAGTTTTACAACAACAGCTACCAAGCCAGCATCGGTATGTCTCCTTTCGAGGCACTATATAGACGATGATGCCGTATATCGCTCTTTTGGGATGATGTTGGGGACAGAGTTATGCTTGGACCAGAGATGATCACGGATGCAGCAGAGAAGGTCGGGATGATCAGAGACAGGCTTAGAGTAGCTCAGGACAGGCAGAAATACTGGGCCAATACTAGTCGCAGACCGATGGAGTTCGCTGACGGAGATATGGTTGTAATGCCTGTGGTTCGTATTACGTATTTTGGAATATGTGTACACATTTTATCTTGTATTGCATGATTTCTTGCTTAGTTTTCTCCATGGCTTGGTTTATTTTTTTGTTCGGGTTGGCTTGGTTCGGCCTGGCTCGGTTTGCTTTGGTTCATTATGAACCAAGGATGAACCCCCTACCTACCACCACCACTACCATTTATTAACCCCATTCTTCTTTCTCTCTCTTCATTAACCTTTTCTTCTTCTTCCATTTACTTCTTCACCTACCAGAGAGAGGGAGAGAGGTCTAGGCAAGTACAACTTGCTTGATGGAGGAACTCCAATTTTATTGCTTCATCCTCTTCCTTATAGCATTTTAACTTACTTTAATACTTGGTATTTCCACTTTCCATGGCTAGATTCTTGTAGATCTAAGTTTACTTATTTTTGGAAATTTTTGGGTTTTAATCTACTTAATCTTGATATTTCTGAGTTTTGATGGTTCTATGTTGTAGAGCATTTCATTCTGACCCATTTTGACCTATGAAAGTTCAGATTTTGGCTCCGGATGATGGAGTTATGGAGCTTGAGAACTTGGCTCTCATAGTGTTCTTCTTCTCAGGATTTTGGAGAAGATGAACTATGCTTGACTTGACCGCATGAATAATTCATACGGCAAGTTTTCTCTTCAGCCGCATGGCTGGAGGTACTTGAGACGCATGAAGGCCGAACTCATCTAGCCGCATAACTCGCTTAATCCCCAGCCGCATATACTCTGCACTTCTTCAGCCGCATGAGATGTTACTCGTTTATCCGCATGCGCCCTCCCTGGCCGCATGAGGACCCCACTTCTTCTCAGCCGCATGAATGCTCTGACTTAGTCTCATGCGCCCTCTCTTCCGCTGGCCGCATGGGACTTTACTTGATCCAGCCGCATGAGAACTTCTTCCTGAGCCGTATGTAAGCCACTTGCTCTCAGCAGCAGGAACCCTTCCCCCTGCAACCGCATAATACCCCACTCTTCCCGCTAGCCGCATATGCCTCCTTCTCCTCAGCCGCATGAGCTTTGGACCCTCAGCCGCATGAGCTGCTGCCGCATGGATTCTCTTCTTGCCGCATGCGCCTGACCCTATTGAGCCGCATGGGCTGTTCTCTTCCCAGCCGTATGAGATCATTCCTGGCCGGATGTGCCTGAGCCGCATGGCTCCCTATAGCCCTGTGTTTTATTATTTGCCCATGTCTTATAACCCCTTTATTGTATATTTTTACGCCCATTTTATATCCTTACGCCTTTTGTCCTGAACTTGATAAATCATGATTTGATTGACATGATTGAAATGAAAATTGTATATGACATGGTATGGCAAGGAACAAGCACGACCTGATAGTGGCCCGTCGTGGCGCACTCTTGACCAGTGAACTCGACATGATAACCTGACATGATATATCTTGATAAGCTGTTGCGACGGCTACCTGACATGACATAACCTGTATAATTAATCCAGACATCGTGGACGATTGTGCTTGTACAAGTAATCCAGTCCTATCTTGCATCATGTCTAGGAGGGGACTCCTGAGTATCACGGTCAGGAGTACCTACTGAAATAGACTAAGGCTAAATAACTAGATTAATACATTAGTCATAAAGAGATCTTCCAGCTATATGCAATCCCGTTACCCTGGACGCGCCTTGGGATCTGTAGCCTGCCGTCGAGTAGGGCACATTTCCAGAACACTGTCATGTGTTGCACCCTTCAAGCTACCTAAGGGTACATGCATTTCCTGGACGATGTACCCACCTGAATTCACCCTAATCTCTCAACTCGGGTAACCTGGATGGTCTGTAGGGCTTGTGACTGTGGAAGACTCTCACTGCATCTTGCTAGTAACTAGTCCTATGATAACCCTATTTAGTTAAAGTATCAAGCCGTAATTCTTGTTTGGCCGTGAAATGATTGGATGGAGTCTAACCATGCCTAGTCCTGTCCTGATTTTGTTCCTGATTACTGCATGACCTGAATGCTTATATTTATTTTTACCGATAAATAGTGAGAATTCCAAGTTCTGTTCAGACGAAGGGTTACAACCCCGGTCCTTGTTTGGTATACGGGTTATAACCTGGTTATCTGAATAGTTTCATGGTTATCTCGTCGTATATCATTCTGATGTATTTTCTTTATTTCCAGTTGTTACTTTTATTTATACTCTTGTGCTGATTGCTGGTTTTAGCTCCTAAGTGAAGCTTCCTTGTGGCACTTGCTCTTTCTGGGATCTGACCCAGCTGGTTTTATATGGCCAGATTTCGGAGCAACTCCAGAGGATCTACCGACATTCCAGCCCGATGGTGGTGACTAGACGTAACCAGGGCAACGAGTGGGTTTATTTTTGATCTCCCACTTATTATAAAAATATCTTTTGAGGCGTTTAGCCGACGAGCACCTGTTTAGCTCGATTGCACTTACTTACTGTCTGCTTACGGGCTGTAACATGATTGACAGATCCTAGGGTTGATCATGTATGACTAAAACTCTTGCTAGTCCTAACATTTTGTAACGACTAGCTTCATGATCAACTGAATATGTAATGTTTGGGATGCCTTACTATTGTATATTTGGTGATCTAACATCTTGTAACATTTACTTACTTGCTTGTGATTGAGATACTAGGCTTGTTCATGACCATAGGAGACTGTTGGCTTATAGTAAACCCTCATGTATCTAGACAGCCGTGACCGTATAGCGAGATGGAATCCATTTCATATACGTAGCTGGCTATGTCTGCCCCTGCTCTCCAGTATTCTGGTTCTGGGGCGTGACAATGGTGCTAGTGAAGATATTACCTACTAGAGGGACGATCCGGTTCGGATGAGGAGGCAAGTTGAGCCCCAGATACATCGGGCCGTTCGAGATACTTAGCAGGATCGGAGAGGTAGCTTACAGGGTTGCACTTCCACCCAACCTAGCAGGAGTTTACGATGTCTTTCACGTATCTCAGCTGAGGAGATATGTTCCGGACCCCAGCCATGTGCTAGATCATTCAGAGTTGGAGATCGGACCGAGCCTTGCAGTTTTTGAGTAGCCCGTAGAGATATTAGACATGAGGGAGAAGAGGCTGAGGAACAAAGTCATACCCTTAGTACGAGTAGCTTGGAGCCGTCACTCTCCGGATGAATCTACTTGGGAGAGAGAGTCAGACATGAGGGAGAGATATCCTACTTGTTCGACCCAACCGCTGCGAGGGAACCACCTGTTCCCGCTTGATACCTTAGAGGTTAGTTTTGATCATAGCCTTAGTCATTTGTTGCATTGCTTGTTATGTTAGGAAATTGTAGGGTCTTCAATCCTTGTGAATTTCGAGAACAAAATTTTTTAAGGAGGAAAGACTTGTCAGCCCATGTTTTTCAAATTTAATTTAATTAGTGTTAATTAGTTGCTAATGACCTATTTAGCTTTAAAATAATTTATTATGATTTTTAGAAATTTTTCTAGAATTTTTAAAATGATTTTTAAATAGTTTTTAAATCAAAATATATCATTTGTAATAAACTAAATTGTTTTAATATCACTTTGTAATATTTAAATTTGTTTTAATATCATTATGCAATTTGTCAAATTATTATTATATCGGTTTGTAAATTACTAAATTGTTTTAACTGTATTTTGCAAATTCACTTTTACATTAACCATAGGGGAGGGACCAAACTGTAAAATCCTAAATTCTAGGGACCCGACTGCAAAAACCCACTTCACCCACTCCCGACGACCGGCCAGCTGCCCCCCAACGACCACCGACTCCACCCGCCATTTCCGGCCAGCTACAGCCCCAAACCGACCTCCTTTTCTCCTATAAATAACCCCCTAGTCCAAACCATAACCCTAGGCCAAAACCCGACCACCACGACCACCGTGTCCTCTATTTTCCTTCGCCTGAACCCTAACTCCGGCCACACCCCACCGTCACCTACACAACAACCATCACCACCATCAATCACCACCACTAGACGCGCCCCGACGAGTTGAGTCCAGCGCCACCCAAGCGCCACGACGACGACGCCCCAGCCGCCGTCCAGCCCCCTCAACAACCCCTAGCTCGATCGGACACGTAGGTAACACTCTAAAAACCGTATTGTGCGTGTCCCAATCTCACATATGCGACTCGTCGCGTCCTGACGAACCTAATGGTGAGTTTGGACACAACGGACTCGACCCGTGCATGTCGTGCATAACCTAGACACGGGGACTCGGCCATTTCTTCGTGTCCCAAACAGTCAGGACACGAAGTTGGCTATCGGGTTTAAACCCGTTAACCTAAAACCTAAATAACACTAATCCTAACCCAAACTCTAACACGGCTCGGGTTGACCCCTTGGCCAACCCGACCGAGCCCAAGAACCCGACCCCTCTGTGCCGAGTTCGAGCCCCCCTTCTTCTCTGTTTGTTTTCTTTTTTGTTTTGTTTTTGTATTATTTTATTAGTTATTATTATATGTATATATGTATATATATATGTATATATGTATATGTATTTTTGTATGTATATATATTATTATATATACACTATTTTATGTATATATATATATATATATTTTTTTTTTTTGTATATATATATTATTATATATACACTATTTATGTATATATATATTATTATATATACACTATTTTATGTATATATATATATATATATATATATATATATATATATATATAATATATATTATATATATATATATAAATATAAATATAAATATAAATATAAATATAAATATATATATATATATATATATATATATAATATATATATATATATATATATATATATATATATATATATATATATATATATAATATATATATTTATAATTAGTATTTATATATATATTATATGTATATATGTATATGTATTTATGTATATATATATATTATATATATATATATATATATATATCGATATATATATATATATATATATATATATATATATATATATATATATATAGATATATATAATATATATATATATTATATATATATATATATATATATAGTATTTCTATTGTATAAATTATATAGTATATTTTATTATATGTATATAATATATATATAATATATATTATATATATATATATATATATATATATATAGATATATATATATATATATATATATATATATATATATATTGTTGTTGTATATTTATATATGTATTTCATTCTACCTTGTATAAAGTATTATTATGTAAAATTTCACAAGTTATTTTTATTATATAATTTGTGACTTGTATATTTTTACCACTCTAAAAAATATATATATTATTTAAATTCCTGTATTTTAATTGTTATGACCAATTGATGTCCAAACCTAGCATGGTTTTTTGGGCCCAATTGTGTCTAATACATTCAGAGTCTATACAAGTTATATTGGAATTGATTCATGGCTCTGGGTCTTGTATCTGGACTTCGGTTCAAATTCAAATACATGGACAAAAATAGTAAATAAATAATTAATTAATTTCCAGAAATTGTTGCTTGCTGTTTTTGAATTTTTATATATAATTTAAATGCTGTAAAATCTGGGAAAATTGTATTTAAATACTATGTTAATTTAAACAATTTATTATAATTTTTTTAGCATTTAAAAAGTGCTTTAGGTATTTTATAAAAATAGGATAACAGAACTTATTTTCAGTATATTTATGTTTGCTGATTTTTAATAATTATTTATGAGGGTTTATAAATTCCAAAACATTTAGTATAAATTTCTATAATTAACAAGGATCATTTTGGTACTTTATTTTATGTAAAATTGAGCATTTTGTCTATCTCAAAAATTGTTGGAACATAGTGTATAGTTGATTTAATTATTGAATAATTACGACTTGCAACTTTTTGTGTTGTTTTGAGTTTTAGTCGTATTGAACCTCACCCCGCACTAGTGTAAAGACCCTAGAAAGTTAGTTATAGTATTGTGTCATCCTATATTGGTCTCCTATGCTAAAGTTACCATTTGACTAGGTGTCCAATCAGAAAGTCGTGTTGCACTACTAGTGCTTTAGTGTTTAACTTAGTGTAAAAACTAAGTTTATGTATTTATTTCTACAGCAACGAGTTACCCGGCATCTATAGCATTTTTATCCTGCTTTGCTTTGCTAAAGGCAAGTACTTCTACAAACTTTACATACTGTTACAATAATGAACTGCGAATCCAACCATGTTAAATGCTGATCCTTGGGATAGCAAGTTAAATCTTCACATATTGTACTTTCAGTCACTACCATGCTTAGACCAGTCTTTATATATCTCTCACATGATTAGAATATGGGTTATGGAGAAACTGTTAGTAGTGTACGTGATCATGCCCCCTTCTCCGTACGTATGTACTGAGCAAAGTTTTATTTTATATGAATACTGCACCGTAGGCTTTATCTCAAAGCGGATTTATACGTATGTACATCTATCGCCTTATCACTTGTACGAAAGTACATTTCACTATGTGTCCTAGCATATTGTACACCTATGGACGATCATGTACCTGCTACAGTTTTAAACATTACATATACATCTGTCTATATGACATATGTGTCCTTGCCATGATAGACTATGAGATGCCTTGTTTCCAGTTTATTCCTCTTATGTTCATTTCATGTTTCGTATATTAGTTTGCTAGAAATAGTACTTGCTCCCGTCCTGACAGGATAACATTGTAGGTATGCTTACTGAGGAGGAGTTGCTCTGTGACTTATATTATGGAGTTACTGTCGAGGACCAGGCTTTGTCTTACGCGGATGTACCTACGGGGAAACTCGTCTAGTTTATGTAGTTGCTCGGAATATTTAGTGTAGTCATGTATTAGACTACGTATTTTGTAACTGGACCTGTATCCAATTTTATATTTCGGACTTGTACTTGGACTTACTATTATATGAGATGACTTTTGTGTTTGGAGGATTTATGACTTTTTTTTACTTATAGAACTGTTAGCACATTTAATCTTATCTTGTTATCTCTAGAACAGCTTACTGTACTTATCTCAAGCGTAGGCTGGACATGACTCGGCCCAGCCCAACAATTTGGGTAGCGGATCGTGACACACATGGCTGGTCGGTGGTAGCTATACTTGTGTATACAACTATTATGGATATGGGGGTAATCTGTATCTATCTACCAAATACGAACGTTTCGTCTTTCTAAATTAGTGAAAGACGAAAACAATGAAGAGTTCAAGAAGGATGTCATTGAACACAATTACGTGGTTCAAAGGCGAATATATAATTCAAGAGGAATTGTCAAGGCAGTCGTGGATGAGATCCTAGATACCTCAATATCTCAATCCACGTGGGATAATCATATGAAGAGCGAACCAAGTGCACTATGGTTGATCAGACCATAATACATTGATTCTAATTAGACAATATGCTTGTGGGCGTCCCCAATATACATATGTCTTGAACAAGCTCGATAAAGAATAAGCTTGTAAAACTAGGCTATAAATTGCAACATCCTTCATGATATTACAAAGTATAAGTATAGGAGGTAATGTTGAAGGCAGTAATAAATAGTTCAAGTTCCACAAGGATCTAAGTCTTGTTCGGTGTTCCTGCTTATACAGTCGTCCTACTGTCTTTTGTATCAGGTCATGGTTGACCAATGGAGTATGGGCTACTAAGACTCTATATTCTAGGTTAACATATCTTCCTACACTCGCATATATTCAGTTCCACCCAGTTATACTTCATCATTGGGTTATAGGAACACGGGGTGGTAAGCCGCAAGGCATACTACCCAACTTATAAAAATTAACTAATAGGGTGATTGAACAATATAACACATATATCTAGTATGAGTCATATTCCTAACCTCTCTACTAGGCATGAAGGAAAAGGATAAGATTTACAGTGGGAAGGAATCAAGCAGAAGGATATCAAGGTAGTCGGATGGGAGTTCGAATTTGGAATCAATGGAGGAGGTCAAGTATGTGGATGAGATTCTAGACTCTAATCCTATTTGTAGGCTCACACCGGTACAGTAACATAACCGAAGTGATAAACTCGACCTGCATGGGCCACCACAAAAATATGTAACATCCCAGTCCCAAAATACTTAGTACTAAGTACGTAGACATGCCGGCTGTATACATACGAAGTATACTCCAATGTATGGAACCCCCGTATGTATACATAATCTATAAAATACAGTAAAACCATGATAACTAAATCTTATCTACAAAATCAGAAGAATAATGATATAAATCAACTCAAGAATTTGTCACTTATATATGTAGTTGGGCGGAGACAAATCCACTACCAACTATTTTAAAAGAGAGAAATATACAAGGAAAGGATAGATAAAAATGACAAAACGAACCAAGGGCAATCATCTTCAAAGGACTGGAGAAGATCACGGCCTTGGCTACAACCCTGTAAAAAGTCACAAAGCACACACCTGGAGAGATAACCAGGTCCTCAGAGGGACATAACAAGATACATAAAGAACATGCCACATAACTAAATATATATAATATGTCGTCAATCACAAGTAAAGTAAAATAGTCCCAATTGTAACAAGATCCAATATCTCATTATAGAAACAGTAGACTACCCCTACAGCCAAACAAGGACAAAGGGTAGTACACTATACCGCGGTGCGACATTGTCCCAAGCTACTAATGGAAAGGACGTGATATGACATTGACGAGGGTTACCTGGCTACTCCAATGTATTTATACAGTTAAGAACAAACCTTCAACACATGGACACTCCGGCTATAGGAGCAGGAACTCAGGTATGGTCCCACCAGGATACCAGGGACCTCAAAGCATAACATTCGTCAAATGTCAGAGGCCAGCAGGAAATCAGGTATCCGGATCCAGGACCGTATCTCCAGCGGAGATAACCAGCAATAATAGAAAAGTGCATACGTGGCCTATACGTTAAGGAATTGTTCTTTCCACCCAATGCCTAGTAGAGTCACATCCATGACTCCTGTACCTCTACTAACTGCCAAGTCTCCTAACATGCCTATATTAGCAGTTAGCCCTAACGCATGCGCACCGGTGATCAGCCATCACGCAAGTACCTCTACATGCTACTCATCTCACACATACCTCGTGGTACAACTATGTCAAGATTTATGTTATACACTACAAATGGTAGTCCCTTAACTCTAGTTCAATATGCAATCAAAGGATAATAAGTAAAAAAAAGATAATATCACTGAGCAGGAAATAATTCAGTAACTGTAATAATAATACAGCTACAAAAACTAAAAATAAGTAAACAGTGATATGAAATAACAAAAATATAGACTAAATATAAGCAATAAATATGACAAGATATCTTGCCTAAGGTTGTGTGCAAAAGAGCGACGTCCAATTGCTCGAACCGTCAGAATAGTGAAGCGACGAAAGCCAAAACCCGCATACGTCCTCGGATGCTGAAATAAATACCATGAACGTGTTTGGAATATAAGATATGTCTAGGAAACGCCTGTCCAAAAGTCTAATTCTGGAACAGGAGCAAAATCATAATTTTAGGTCAAAATTATGTCCGTCGTTGAACCCATTTTGCACCGAAACGCGTGCCAGAATCTACGGTCTCTAAAGTTGTCAAATTATATGTCTACGTGTCCGGTTTGAGGAGACGAACCCAACCGTATGTCCAAAGTTGGATTCCGGTGATCCATGCACAAAATCGCCCGTTGGAGTGGGTCGCGGGCCCGCCAATTAAGCGTTTCGGTCGACCTTCTTAGAATCGGACCAAACTTGGCATACAGTAAAAAAATGATACGGTCTTGCTTGCACAAGTTTCGTTTCGATTCGATGAACATGCACAAAGTAATTAGGAAATTTGCAAAGGGGCCGATACAGTGAATTTCGACGGATACGCATCAAATTCGTCGCGCACACGCAACCAATTTGAATTCCGTCAAAGCCCACATGTCCGCGAAGTCGATATGCACCTTTCGATGCTTTCAGTTCACGATTGTATCGCCCAGTTTGGCGGGGAGCACGTCATATCGAGGAATTTTTCTAAATTTTTAGTTTTCAAAAACATGTTTTTCCTAAACTTTACAAACGAAAATATTTCTGCTCAGTGGATAAAAAATAATTTTACAACAAGGGTTTCACAGTCCTACATGTGGTCTAAATTTGTGTTCAAATAGTTTTCTGAGATTTCTACAGGGTTGATGTGAAACAGTCCTCAAATACAGGTACCTAGAGCAATTCGATGTCCTATTTCGGGACTATTTTTCGTGATTTTCACAGAACTTTTCCCGATGTTTCGTGGCTTCTAAAATCAAACAATTTGTTTGGATATGATCCTAGTTATACAGGCTACGCCTAGGAATTTATAGGTTCAAAAACGATCAAGAAAATAGAGACTTATTCGATCGTAAAGTTGGTACCTGGGGGTCGGGCTCTCTGGAACAGGGCATGCTCCTCTTGGGCTGGGCGTCGTGCGGCCGGGCTACGGCGGTCCTCCGACATCACACGATGAAGCAGGCCGCTCGTGGTGGTGCGCAGTGGTCGAGGACGAGGCATGGATCGAAGGGGGCAGCAGTTGGTCGAGTTCGATTAGGGTTTCCTCCCCCCTACTATTGCTGTATATTTATACACGGCTGCCTCCCATCGGGTTTGGTCTCTCATGGATAGGGGCTCGGGAGATCGTGGGTTGGTTAACTTGCGAGATCTTGCTGATCTCACGAGAAGAGTTGTATCTTTTTTTTATTACTTTTTCGTATATTGTATAATGGTTTATACAACTCCAAAATAAATTCAAATAATATTCAAAAAATCTTTAAAAAATATAAAATAAGTTTATAGCTAACAATATATATGCATGGACATAAATACACCTTTATTAATGCCAAGAATCCTAATAATACCTTCTAAAAATATACTAATAAATTCTAATATTTCTAATACTTTTTTCTGGAAGAAATAATAATAATAATAATGACAATGACCATAAAAATAAAAATAACAATAATCTCAATAATAATCATAATAGTAATAATGTAAACATCACTTTAGTAGGGTTATGCTACCTTTGGGATAGTACATTTTGCTACTAGTATATTTTACAACAATATAAAAATCTCAAAAATAATAATTAAGTAAATATATAAAAAATGGAATAGATGAGCATAATATGGTTTAATAAAATCTAGACAACTAAATTTTTAAATAAAATAATCCCAATGGCACATACAGCTAATATGCTAGTCCAGGCACTTGCTTCCACTAATCGTGCCATATCGTCCAGTCATTGTGTATAAAAAAAATTTAAGCATGACTAGGGCTATTTTTATAATTAATTAAAACTAATTCCAAAACAAAAAATTTATACAATTAAGAAAAAAAATTCCTCCAAAAGTTTGGGGGATTACATAATTGAAGCTGAATGAGTAACTTGTTGTGACTAAGTGAATTAGTAGAATGAGTTGTTTCCTTAAGTTTCGAGGACGAAACTTTTTCTGAGTGGTATATTATGTAATGCCCCGCTCCGCACGAGACATTTGGGTTGGCTTGTTGGATGCGATCATAATGTTGGACTATGACTTGGGTTGGAGATCAAGAGAATTAAGCTGATGCAGTCTCTCTTAGTTGGCTAGACAGAATGGGTATTAGAATGTGGATCGCTGGTGGAGCTACGCATAGTGGGAATATGTACAATTGAAACAGAAAGACCCTTTATTCAAGTGAGTGGAATTGTCCTTCTTCCTCCTTACTTCTTCATGCCTAATAAAATAGAGTAATGTGATGCTATGAACTATCCCTAAATCTTCCATGTGCTAGTTGCTAAATAATAGAGATGCTTATGCTGAGAATTGTTGAAATGAATAACACATGAACATTTAACTGCAGAATGGATCACACTTGAACTGATAATGTGACTTGATGCGTGGGAATGCATTTATAATACCCCTTATGCTTAACATTGTCGGAACTAGTAAAACACTTGAATAAGCCTTGTGAACAATACATAAGAAATGAACTGGCTATGCTATCGACCCAATGAACCGAAATAAAATACTTGAATCATGTGCACTCTGTATAACTGTTGCAAAGATATGAATTGTTGCCTGTTTCTTATAAGCAATGAAAGAATGAATAAATTCCCCTATGAAATAAATGAATGTTATATTCCTTGTCGAAAGGAATGATATGGAAAATATTGCGACGAGTTGATGAAATGAGAAATGATGAGGCTTGGGATCGCTGGGATCACCAAGTGAAATGATAGTAAGTTGGAAAGGAATGAATCATTGAACATGACTTGAATGAGATGAATGATAATGCACTGTCGCCTTACTTCTCTTAATATTTTACCATACGATTTTGTGCACGATTGAGTCGGACACGCATTCGCATGGACATGGACAACTTGTATACATGGTATTGTTTTCTTGGACGGTTCCCAGGTCCCTGGGGACCGATTCGGCCTAGGAGGAAATGCAGCATGCTTTGGTGGCATGATTGGTATCGGGACATTCATTTTGGGCTTGCAACCCGGGTGAATGGTGCGTCGTGCATATACTTGAAGTCCTATATAGCAAGTCCAAAATGGTGTATAACACCACCGGTCATGCAGTCAGGATGCATGCTAATGAATGTTTTACACAGGAAGAGTAAATATTTTGCCTAAGCTGTATTTGATACAGGAACGAGGAGTCAGCTATCGGTAAGAAGTCACTTAAATGTGATGTATACAATACATTTATGTTGGTTCAACTTGTCTGCTTAACATACTAAACAAAATGATGCTGTGATGTTGCCTTTCAAATGAGAAACTTCTTAACATGTTAAATATAGTATGCTAAATGTTGCCTTGTTAAGAGAATTATTACAACATGTTCAATATATGCTAACTCAACCGATGCTTGCATGATGCCTTTACATAAGCAGTACTAGAATTTGATAACATCAAGTATACTTCATTGATGCCTTTACAAAAGAAATGAGTTAACAAGTTTACATATTTTAATGTTTCTGCTCATGAACTGTAAACTGATGCTAGGCCCAAAGTAGAAAGGTCATTCTAATAAAAGCTTGCTTAATTGACCACTTAGTGTCGGTTTAGGCGAGTGGGTTGGATTCTGTTCGCCAGTACATAGATGATGTACTGACCCACGTTGTGTGCAGGTGTTCGTGCTTGGGAAGTTCTGTACATGAAGATTAGCTTCATCGGTCCTGCGGTATCGAAGATTTGTTGGGCCTGTAGAAGCTCTCCTTGTACAAGATGATGTCTTCTGTGTATAAAGGACATAATGTATGGAACATTGTAATCAGTTATACCAATGAGTTGTAAACCAAGTAGGTATATCGAGTTGTGCTCCAATGTATGAAAGTATCAAATGTAAACTTTATGGCTCTCGTTCTGTTGCTATCCATGTAAAGTGAGATGTGTTGTAAGCATTATATTTTAATACCAGTGTTGTACTCTACTTCAGTTATCAATAAAGTGAATATATTTTACATATCTCTGTGCGACTCAAGTTATCTGCTTATCTCCGTTGCTATAAATCGGTAATGTGTTTCTTTTCGATAAAAAAGAATGTCCTTGTTAACTTCAATTTATCTGCTTCTGCCGCTACGATGTGTTCATATTTGAAGATTATCAATTATGTACCATCTTTGCCTTGTACAAGTGCAATATCAGACTTGTACGACATCAAATCCAAGCGAGGACGATCGATTACAAGAGACAAAATGGCTATAAAAATTGGGGCAGGACAGATCTTGCCAAAGATTTTGATTGGATTATTCTTAAACGACCTTTTGATCACGACTAGACTATTCGATTCTATTTCAATCGTGCCAATTCGCATGTTTTCCTAGATTTCGATTCTATAATCGTGCCTAAATAATTTTGCTTAACTAGTTCATCGTACCAAAATCTTTTCAATTTTAATCGATCTTAAACAATTTTGATCCTGACTAAATCATAATCGTGCCTATACTTCAACTTAATTATAACTAAAGTTTATATCTTCATTCCAACTATAGTCATGACTATTTTGATCATGATCATGCTCGTGCCAACTTTTTAATTTTTATTATGCTTGAATGACATGCATGATTAGCCTTAATCGTGACTGTATCTTAACTTATATCTAAGTGACTATAACCCTGCTTAGGTTTTATTTAGAATTTTGATCATTTTTAGCAATTTTGGTCATGATTAGACCATGCTGACTATAATTTGGTCGTGCCAAACCATTTCAATTTTGATCGTTCTTAAAACATTTTTGGTCGTCGACTAGACCATTTTGACTAAAGGTTGATCGTGCCAAATCACATTCTACTTTTGTTTATTATTTTTATTATTTTAATCCTATACGCGATTACGCGTGACCAATTTGATCATGAATCATATCACTTTCTTGATTATATCATTTTATTCGTATTGATTGAAATTTTGCTTCTTGATTATACTTCGTAGTCGTGTCTAATTGTGGCCTTCGAAATTTTGAGGAAGAAATTTTTCTAAGGTGGGTAGCGTCTTCACTTGATGAATTGTCCTTGAGGTCATTGTTAGCTTGTGTCAAATTTTCGATAACATTTTAGAGCATTTTAGGATTCAAGACCGTAGCCTAAATTTCTACCACAAGCCATATCTATTTACTTTTTCTAACTTCACCCTAGCTGATCAATGTTCTTATTGGGGAATTTTTCTTTTCTTTTCTTTTCTTTTCTTTTCATCTAATTGATCAATATTTTCTTATCATTTTCCTATCTTTTTACCGATCCACCAAGTCCTTCAATCTCAGTAGTCCTTAAATTTGATGACGAATTTATTTCTAAGGTGGGTAGATTTGTAACTCATCTTCCCAGAATTTCCAAATTATTTTATTTAATTTATTTTTTTCCCTAAAATGTGTTTTGGAATAGGTTCTCTTCGAAACATACAAACGTTATTTGACTATTACATTTTATTTCAAATCTAGTTTAAAATTTTTGATTTGAAAATAACATTTCGATTTTAAAAATATTTACTTTCGAATTCATTAGTTTGAATTACAAATATTTGGTTAGTAATTCGGGCTTTCAAAATATTGACTTTGAAAACGGTTTTGAAAATTTTAAATAATTACTATTAAAAAAATGTGTTTATGCAAGGTATGGCTCATTTTATTTCATGGTACTAAAATAGTATGTTGAAAGGTTATATTAAGAACATATACTATGTTTTAAAATTTTGAGTTATCTTGAAGGATAACCAAATTATCTAAAATATATGTATATTTTTTTTTTGAGTTATCTAAAATATATGTATATATATATATATATATATATATATATATATATATATATATATATATATATATATATATATATATATATATATTAAGAACTATTCTGACGGTATTCTCAACGTTATTCGAAATTAGTTTGATAACACTAAATATTATTTTAAATTTTTTGTTGATCGTTATTTGATATAGATTTGAATTCATATGATTTAAATTACGTGATAATATCAAATATTAATCTAAATGGATTGTGATTAGATTAATATTGATTTTTTAAAGGTCTTTTCTTACTTAAACTAAAGGAAAGATTATCTCCTGACTCCTACAAAATTGCGAACATTATCCGGTTAGGATTTTAAATATCGGACTCCTCCTACTTAAGGAGAACTAATTTCAACTCCAAGCAAAAAATAAAAATTCTAGAAAATCGCCAACATTCCGATGCCACCATCTACACTTTCTTCCTGGCCAGCATCACCATCGGTGTCTGTCTCCTCGCCATCTCCTCCTTGCTCCTTCCACGTCCAGACCCGACCCGTCGGCTAACCCCTCCCCATCTACACCAGTACCATCCCCATTGCCACAGAGATCGCCACAACAATCATCGTGCCCAGCCTCGGGTCCGACCCCGGGCATCCGTGTCCGTGTCAGCATCCATCCTCTTCGACCAGTTCTTTATAGCAGAAAAATGGAGTGAATGTATTCTATTTTTACAGGAATACACCTCAAGTAAAGGATTACACTAGTGTCCAAAGGAAGCAAAACACAAACTACAACTAAAGACAGACAGAAACACAAAGATAAATACGAACGAAAACAGCAATTACATGGCATCCCACGGATCCCTACAATCAAGGATCATAGTTGTGTTGAGGCATATACCATTCCCTCAGCCATTTCGCATACGAAAGATCTACTTGATTAAGGTCTTCTGCGGGAGCAGGAGGGTCAGAACTCCCAGTACTACTACCCTCAGACTTGGGTTCCTCATTTACAGCAGCCTCAATCTTGGGAGTAATTCTCTCCCCGATGGACGCCAGCTCTTCTTTTACCTCAACTTTTGGTATCACCTCCTCCTTAACAAACGGTGACTCTTGTTTGATGAAAGGGGGCAACTTCTTCTCCTTCACTATGGTCTCAGCCTTCGGCATGGATGCTGCAAGAATCAAAGAAAGAAGATAGTCATACAAAGACAAAGTGAATGGGCTCTTTTTTTAGTTATATGGGGCGATATTGTTAGCCCATATAGGTCATGGTCACACCTAGTTTTAATAACCATCTAAAACTCTAGTTTGATACAACAAATAATATATTGCTACAACTGATGGATGACTACTTTGCTACAACATGTCATCAAGTCTTCGCCAGATGAACAAGTTGCTGAACAAAGTTATTTTTATGTTTATTATTTATTTTTCAATTTATTGAGTCTAAGAAAAATGTATATCGAATGAAATTGGTACTTGGCTAGCTTCTAAAGCCCACTTCCAAATAAGCCTACCTAATTCGTATTGATCTATCCATAATCCAAAAAGTCTAGCCAACATTGCAAAAAGAGCCCAAAATCTATATTTTTACTCATAAACCTGACTGGTCATAGGGCAACCGAACTCGGTCACCTTGACCCAGCATCTTATTGGATCAGGTCTCCCTGTAGAATCGGCTCGAACGTTCGATTTTTTGAACGTTATCGAATCGAACTCTGCCCGATTTTGATTCTAGAAAATCCTATAAATAAAGAAGAGTTTCTCATTCTTTCCACTTATCTCAATCTCTTTCAAAGAGTTCTTTGAGCTATTTACTTTCAAATCTAAGCCTTTACGACTCCTAGCCAAGCTTGTGCTTGTTCGGTTTGATCTAGAAGTTTGGTCGAGTTGTAAAATACAGTTCATTTTTGTCATGTTTTTGAAGTCGACAAGTCCTTTGGATTAAAGGATTTCAGATGTGAAGTAGCACATTTTGGATTAAAAGCACGTGTTGTAAGGAGTGGCAAACACTTCAGATCAAAGCTTGTGTTTCACTGCATAGTGGATTCAATATCGAGCAAGAGTACTCGAGATTGGACTAGTCCTCTTAGAGTAAAATTGTGGTGTTTGAGTTTGCTTTTCTTAACTCTTTACTTTGTACAAGTTATTTTATATTGGCTGCTTACACATCAGTTAGTTTGCTGCCATAAATTTTTAAGTGGTGATTATTATTTCGTTGCATATGCGCACTCTATTCACCCCTTCCCCTCTAGAGGTGCTCAATATTTTTACATCTCAAATGTCTCATATATTATGTACGTAAATAAGTTTAGATTTTGGATCATAGTTTCCAGTATATACCGATACCGACCCAATACGGCCGATACCGATACGATTTATATGTATGTACGCTATAAATAACATGAATCACATATTGATTAGTTTCCCTTGGTTTAGTTTTTATTTCTTCTAAGGGTCTACTTAGATTAAAGGTTAAAAGAGTTATCGTGGCTTAGATTGAAGGTTAAGAGAGTTATCACTGCTTAGAAAATTAAGTCCAATTACCATAAGCTATTTACCTAGTAATAATTTAGTTGACAATATTTTATTAAAAAACTTACGTACGTATGCCTTGGTTGCCCCCTCATCTACGAACTTTCTTCATTCTTACGTTTGTGGGTCCTCTCGAAGAGATTGGGGAAGTCGATCGTATTTGGGTCACCGCCTGTCCTGGCGACCTCCTCGTACTGTAATAAATAGAGTAATTAATTAATAAAATATAAGATTTAAACAAATCAACAAGGATAAAAATTTAGAATACTTATCGATAATGCTCCGAGTAAGGGATAGATCCACCGGTGTAGGGACCACCTTTAGCACGAGCCGCCTTCAATTTTGCACTTGGCCTTATATTCTGGAGTGTCCATCTTCTCTTTTATTTTCTCCCAAAACTCCTCCTTCAGCCATTCCTTGCATTGATCTATGGAAAGTGGAGACGACGCATTCCGGTCATTGACCATATCCCTGAACCATTTGTTAGCGACGGACTTGTAGCACTTTCGGATCAACTGATCTGTGTGCTCTGGCCACCAGTACAACTTCTGCAAATAGGAAAACACACACACACACACACACAAATAAGTAAATATTTAAGAGATATTTTAAACAAAGACAATCTTATACATACCGCCAATATCTCTAGCCGAATAAATTAAATATCTAGTAGGATATCATCGAAGTTCATATAGAGACCATAAAAATGACGACACATCAGTTCTTCCGAATATCTCTTAGCTTGGACCTAAAAAAACCTGAAATAAGTAAACAATGTACAATTAGAATATAAAAAATCATTAATAAATGTGTAAATTTATAATGAAATAAAATTATATACTTACGTCACTCCATCGGCCCACAGCTCGGGATGACCGATGTTTGTTGGCCGCTCTGATAGAGTAGAAGGATCTGCAAATCCTGGACGACAAACATATACTCTATGGTCCAACAATAGGCCAAGATATGGATTCACCCCAGTAGGAGCGACAGGTGTAGTCTCTGGTGTAGTAGTAGCAGCAGTCGAACCAGGGATAGCACCAGGAGTAGATGTTGAGGGAACACCAGGAGATGGAGCTCCACCTACTGATTGACGAGTATAGGGCGGAGATAAACCATCATCAGCATCTATGAATTCGTCCTCACTAACTCCTCTGCGATCTGCATCTGGAGTAGTGGTTAGGGGAGGGTGGGATAATGATCCTCGACATCGTCCACGGCCTCGTTCCGCCATAGGAAAATCTGAAGAAATAAAAAATGGTGTCCTAAAATAAATAATCAATGAAGGTGATGAAACATAATAATGGTGTGATAAAGAAAATAAATAATCTAGTATAATGCATATATAACGACGTACTAATCATCTTCATCTTCTGTTCATCTTCGGGATCGTCTTTTTCTTCTACTTTTTTATTTTCATTTCCACTATCACTTTCACCTTCATCTTCCAATTCTTCTTCCTCATCCCATACCGCCATATCAGAGTCCTCCCCAATATAAGGTAAATCTTCTATGTCAAGATCTTCGTCAACTATAGCATCCTATCTATTAACGTTAACCTCTATATCATTAACGTCCGCCAAACTCATATATATAAGTGGAGGCATGACCACCTCATCCTCGTCGTAGGCTAGATCCCTAATATAATATGTGTTTCTAGCTTTGGTTTTGCATGGCATATTATTACACCTCTTTGAATGGTATATTGTTACATTTGACAAGAGGTACAGTCTTACGAGATCCTCCTGGTAGGCTAAATCCCCACCGAAATCCTTCTTGTAGAGGTGCTCTCTCACGAGATCTACCTCTTTGAATGGTATATTATTATTGTTAGGGTTATATACTAAAAGCATCACTTTTGTAGTAACCTTATTTTCTTAAATTTTGAATAAGAATCATATGGGCAAATGTTTGCATATTGTATTTGTTGCAAGTGTTAATGCAAATGTCTAATATTCTATATTGTAGATAATATGGTGTGTGGTGTCACACAGAAGATCATATTATTAGTTTCCTATAGAGTATATAAATAGTTCACAACCTAGATGGACTTGGACAATCTATTGGAAAGGTTGTAGTATAATATGGTATTAGTCTATCTTGACTATAGGTTTATACTAGTACACTTTGTGTGTATTAAACAGGACCACTTGAGGTTGTTCTCTTTGTACTGACTACATAAGAGAACAAACACCTCTGTTATTATGGATGCTTGTGCTCTTAATCCGGATATAATAACGGACATGTATATGCAGTGTGTATTACTTTGACTCATAAAAGAGTGAGATTCATTATGGATCAACAACCTCTATGAATTGGGTAATAACATTGTATGTATGATGGGCTGTTGATTATAAATGGAATCCATGTCCCGATACATCGGGTTGATGATGTCCTCTTAAGGAGCTCATAAGGATTGTCATGTAAACCCTGCAGGTGGATTATATCCGACATGACAAATAAAGTTGAGCGGTACTACTTAAGGATAAAAGATGTCGAATCAATATAGTTGTCAGTAACTTAATTTGATCGACGGACATACGATATCTTAACATGGGAAGCCAAACGAGCATATAATAAAAGGAGCCCACAAACATAATTTGGTATTAGGGAGGTAGTGCAACAATAGCTCATTAGTGGACCGAGCTATTGTTTATGGGCCTGGATTGTGTGTTTGGGCTGAATACGGGATATCTAGATCCGTTAGGAGGCCTAACCCTAATTTCTCCTCATGGTCCCTGCCGTAGCCTATATATATCCTCTATTCTCTGGCCGCCATATTACTGATCAAAAATCTAATTTTTTTTCTAAATTCGTGATTCACGTAAGGAGAGAAAGAGAGGGCTGCCAAGGAGAAGAAAAGGTTGGAAGATCGTCGCCCACACGACGTCCAACTCGAGGAAGGAATACGTGCAGAAGATCTTGGGGTCGTCCGCTCGAGATTGCCAGGAATTACTTGTCTCCTTTCCACCGCAGGTATAATTCGTGAACCCTAGTTTCTGCCTATGAAGGGTTAGAACATGTATTAGATCTGTTTAACTTTCTATCGATCAATACGTACACCAAAGGAAGGGTCCTGGGAATCTCCAGTTCCATCAATTGGTATCAGAGCCACTTTGGATCTACGTATTGATTGATACGTCCATGTTATCCAATAAAACCTGCGCTATGTAATAGTCGGTAGATGTAGATCTGTTCTAACTCGGTTTTGCAGGCATCTTAGGTCCAACTATTATGGTCCAATGCATGTTTTTTGATTGTGTTGTTTAAACCACGGACATGTCGTAGATGTTGTTGTTGCTGTGGATGTAATTAAAATCACGAGGGTTGATCGTGCTTATTATTTTAATTTTTTAATCTAGATTATGTGTGAACTCCTTCGGGAGGCATAGGATTGATGTAATTTTAATTATTTTTGATCAATCGTGATGGCGATGGTGGCTGTTTCTGACGTCGGACGAGATGCTGGTTTTAAGCAGTCCAGAGGCAGACAGATGATTTTCGATGAAGGAATCGACAGCCAAAACCTAAAAAAAAGAAAAAAATTGGGGCGCTGCCTCGAATCCTGCGACCTGACCGGGCAGGTCGAACCCCGAATAGATCTGCGCAGTGCCAGATTTTGGATTCGGATAGTTGAGGACGGAGCAGCAAAGATGACCATAATAGTTGTATATTTTCTCTTATTTTTGTCATTTTGCTTTTTCTGATTATGCATGTTTATTATTGTGTGGTTATTTTTTTTGAAAAACCAAGCCTACATTAATAATGGACAACATGGACATAATATCAACTAGTAAAAAAACTCTCATTGTTAAAAAACTAAGTGGGAGAGGATTTTTATTTAGTATAAATCCTATGGTCTCCATTACTGGTTTGTAGGTGATGTAATTATACTTGCGTGTTGGCTTTAGTGCTTTCCTCCATATCGGATGAGTATAATTATGGATCACCAGTACAAACTTCCTTAGGAATAATTGTAGAAAGTTACCTAGTATGTGTTCACTTCTCCATCTGAAGGAACTCATTACAAGGTAATGGACTTAGTATTAAGTAATGGTATACACTTATATACAAATAATGGTATCCTCCCCATCGAATTCACTGCTATTATTTGTATGACCAGAGCAAGACCAGCATATTAATTTTATTTGTCATAAAGTTATGTTGACATGATAGTAAAATTAATAAAAAAAATCTACTTGAACAAAGTTGAATTTGTATACGTCCACACTATCGTGGCATGCTAAATTCATGGTGTTCAAGGTGTTGGTGAATTTCTTATTATTGTTTTGAGGGAATCAATATTTAGTTAATTCAAAAAGTTTTTTTTGCCCTATATAATTTTATTTATGTGATTCTCAGGATTTCAAAAATGGGTTCTTTCAGTCCACTTATGGTGATTCTTAAAGAAAACAAACTTACTGGACCTAATTATATTGACTGGAAACGTAATTTGGACATTGTTCTGACTGCTGAGGAGTACAAATATGTACTTGTTGAGAAATGCCCACCTAAGCCTGATGCTAACTCTGATGAAGAGGTCAAAGAGGCTTATAAGAAGTAGAAAAAGGCAGATGAGATGGTGCGATATTACATTCTGGCATCTATGTCAAATGTACTGCAACATCAGCATCAGGCCATGGCTACAGCTTATGACATGATGTATAACCTCAAGAAACTCTTCGGACATCAGAGTAGAGCAGCTAGGCAGTTTGCTATGAAATGTTTGATGAATACAAAAATGGCTGAGGGTACACCAGTAAGGGATCATGTTCTCAAGATGATGGGTCCTCTGAATGAGATGGAGATCCTTGGAGCAGAAATCGATAGGGAATCCCATGTCGATATCATTCTCGGGACTCTGCCTAAAAGTTTTGACAATTTTTGCCTTAATTACAACATGAACAAAAGGTTGTATAGTTTGGCAGAACTTCCAAAAGAGCTACAGGATGCTGAATCTCTCTTTAGGCAGAGTGGTCATGTTTTTGTTTCTGAAAAGGCTTCTACTTCTAAGCCAAAAGGCGGTAAGAAGAAGAATAACATTCAGAAACAGGCAAACTCAGCAAAGAAGGGCATGGGACCTCAAGGCGCGGTGAAAAAGCCGAAAGGCAAATGTTTCAAGTGCAAAGGGTCAGGACATTGGAAGACTGATTGTCCACTTCTCAAACAAGGGAACAAAGAAGGTATATCTCATTTACTAGTAGTTGAAACATGTTTAGCGGTGTTATCTACTGGCACCTGGTGTGTAGATACAGGAGCCACTAATCATGTCTGCAATACATTACAGGGGTTCCAGGAAACCAGACGGCTCAGTGATGGAGAGATATGCTTGTTCATGAGTGATGCTATAAAAGTATCGGTCGTTGCATTAGGATATGTTACTTTATCTTTTGGTAGAAATAAGTCTTTGACATTGAGAGATTGTCTTTATGCACCTTCACTTAGAAGGAATTTAGTTTCTGTTTCTATGTTAGTTAAGGATGGATATTCAGTTTATTTTAATGACAATATTGTTATTAGAAAGAATAAACATTTTATCTGTTCTGGTGCATTGGTTGATAATTTGTATGTCATTAATCCTATTTCGCACACAATGCAACATATGGAAATGAATAATATGTCATCTAACTTAAATAAGAGAAATGAACCTTCTTGTATGAACCAAACATATCTTTGGCACTTGCGATTGGGGCATATTAACCTAAGAAGGATTCAAAGACTGGTTGAAGATGGACCTTTGAGTTCATTGGAAGTGGAGGCACTACCAGTCTGTGAATCCTGCTTGGAAGGTAAAATGACCAAAAGGCCGTTTACGACAAAGGGGTATAGGGCCAAAGATGTGTTGGAATTGGTTCATTCTGATTTGTGTGGACCCATGACTATCCAAGCTAGAGGTGGCTTTGAATATTTTGTCATATTTATTGACGATTATTCAAGGTATGGATACATTTACTTGATGCACCGTAAGTCTGAGTGCTTTGAGAAATTCAAAGAGTACAAGGCTGAAATGGAGAAACGTCATGGAAAATGTATCAAATCATTACGATCAGATCGTGGTGGCGCGTACCTCTTTGGAGAGTTTATGGATTATTTATCAGAGGCTGGGATTGTATCCCAATTGACTGTACCTGGAACGCCCCAATAGAATGGTGTAGCCGAAAGAAGGAATAGAACTCTTATGGAGATGGTTAGATCAATGATGAGTTATTCGGATTTGCCAGATTCGTTTTGGGGTTATGCCTTAGAGACTACAGCTTATATTTTGAACTTGGTTCCTTCTAAGTCAGTACCTCTTACTCCCACAGAGCTGTGGATTGGGCGTAAGCCTAGTCTGAAACATGTTCGCATTTGGGGTAGTCCAGCACATGTGCTGAATGGGAAAGCAGATAAGTTGGAATCTCGTACTGAAGTACGCTTGTTTGTAGGCTATCCAAGAGGAACGAAAGGAGGTTTATTTTATAGTCCTAAGGATCAGAAGGTCATTGTTAGCACCGATGCCCGATTCTTAGAGGAAGACTATGTGATGAACCATAAACCCACAAGTAGAGTTGTTCTAGAAGAACTGAGACATGAGACACCAAGTACTTCAGTACCAATAGTACAAGAGGATGAACCACAAATAACTGTACAACGTGTCACAAATGTTACACCACAACCGATAGTGCCTCGTCGTAGTGGGAGGGTTGTGATACAACCTGATAGATATATGTTCTTGGGAGAGTCGTCAGACTTCGTCCCTGAGGAACAAGATTATGATCCATGTACCTACAATAAAGCACTCCAAGATAAAGATGCAGAGTCTTGGCAAAAAGCAATGATATCTGAAATAGAATCTATGGATTCTAATCAGGTTTGGGAGCTTGTAGAACCACCCGTTGGTGTAAAAGCTATTGGATGCAAGTGGGTCTATAAGAGAAAAAGAGGATCAGACGGTAAGGTTGAAACCTTTAAAGCTTGGCTTGTAGCAAAAGGTTTTGCTTAAAAAGAGGGTATCGATTATGAGGAAACCTTTTCTCCTCTAGCCATGCTTAAGTCTATTCGGATTCTTTTATCTATTGCAGCTCATCTCGATTATGAGATTTGGCAAATGGATGTCAAGACAGCTTTCTTTAATAGAAGTCTTGAGGAAGACATCTATATGAAGCAACCAGACGGGTTCATTGAAAAGGGCCAGGAGCATCTTGTTTGTAAGCTCAAGAAGTCCATTTATGGACTTAAGCAAGTTTCCAGATCTTGGAACATATGTTTTGATCAGGTGATAAAATCCTATAGATTTGATCAATGTCAGGATGAATCATGTGTATACAGAAAGTGTGACAGAAATATGGTGGTGTTCCTAGTACTTTATGTGGATGACATCTTGCTCATTGGAAACAATGTGAAGGTATTATCTGATGTAAGGGTATGGTTAGCCAAACAGTTTAATATGAAGGACTTGGGAGAAGTAGGTCACATCCTTGGGATCAAAGTTCTACGAGATCGCAAGAAAAGGATGTTGGGCTTATCCCAAGCTTCCTATATCGATACTGTACTAACTCGTTTTAGTATGCAAAATTCTAAGAAAGGTTTCTTACCTTTTAGACATGGAATTGCTCTATCAAAGGAGCAGTGTCCGAGGACACCTAAAGAGATAGAGAACATGAAGGCAGTTCCTTATGCTTCAGCAGTAGGAAGCTTAATGTATGCAATGCTATGTACGAGACCAGACATCTGCTTTGCCGTAGGCATGGTCAGCAGATATCAGTCTAACCCAGGACAAGAGCACTGGACTGCCGTAAAGCATATTTTGAAGTACCTGAAAAGGACTAAAGAGTATATGCTAGTTTACCAGGCAGATAGTTTAATTTCCTTGGGGTATACAGACTCAGATTTTCAGTCAGATAGGGATTCCAGGAAATCTACCTCAGGTTATGTGTTTACTTTGGGAGTGGAGCCATTGTGTGGAGGAGTATCAAGCAAAAATGTCTTGCTGATTCCACCATGGAAGCCGAGTATATGGCAGCCTCTGAGGCAGCCAAAGAAGCGGTTTGGCTCAGAAACTTTCTGTTGGACTTGGATGTGGTACCTAGTTTGCCTAAGTCTATTACACTTTATTGTGATAATAGTGGTGCAGTTGTAAACTCGAAGGAACCACGAGCCCATAAGATAGGCAAACACATTGAGTGCAAGTACCACCTGATACGAGGTTTCGTAAAGAAAGGAAAAGTTCATGTGATCAAGATAGCATCAGCCGACAACCTAGCTGATCCCTTTACAAAGAGCTTACCAGCTAAGGCTTTTGACAGTCATGTTGAGGGAATGGGAGTCAGATGTGTAGCAGCATGGCTTTAAGTATAAGTGGAAGATTTGTAACAGTATACTGAAAAGCAATGCTTTGAGTATAAGTGGGATATTGTTAGGGTTATATACTAAAAGCATCACTTTTGTAGTAACCTTATTTCTTTAAATTTTGAATGAGAATCATATGGGCAAATGTTTACATATTGTATTTGTTGCAAGTGTTAATGCAAATGTCTGATATTCTATATTGTAGATAATATGGTACGTGGTGTCACACAGAAGATCATATTATCAGTTTTCTATAGAGTATATAAATAGTTTACACCTAGATGGACTTGGACAATCTATTGGAAAGGTTGTAGTATAATCTGGTATTAGTCTATCTTGACTATAGGTTTACACTAGTACACTTTGTGTGTATTGAACAGGACCACTTGAGGTTGTTCTCTTTGTACTGACTACATAAGAGAACAAATACCTCAGTTATTATGGATGCTTGTGCTCTTAATTCGGATATAATAACGGACATGTATATGCAGTGTGCATTACTTTGACTCATAAAAGAGTGAGATTCATTATGGATCAACAACCTCTATGAATTGAATAATAATATTGTATGTATGATGGGCTGTTGATTATAAATAGAATCCATGTCCCGATACTTCGGGTTGATGATGTCCTCTTAAGGAGCTCATAAGGATTGTCATGTAAATCCTGCAGATGGATTATATCCGATATGACAAATAAAGTTGAGCGGTACTACTTAAGGATAAAAGATGTCGAATCAATATAGTTGTCAGTAACTTAATTTGATCGACGGACATACGATATCTTAACATGGGGAGCCAAACGAGCATATAATAAAAGGAGCCCACAAACATAATTTGGGATTAGGAAGGTAGTGCAACAATAGCTCATTAGTGGACCGAGCTATTGTTAATGGGCCTGGATTATGTGTTCGGGCTGAACACGGAATATCCAGATCCGTTAGGAGGCCTAACCCTAATTTCTCCTCATGGTCCCTGTCGTAGCCTATATATATCCTCTATTCTCTGGCCGCCATATTACTGATCAAAAATCTAAATTTTTTTTCTAAATTCATGATTCACGTAAGGAGAGAAAGAGAGGGCTGCCAAAGAGAAGAAAAGGTTGGAAGATCGTCGCCCACACAACGTCCAACTCGAGGAAGGAATACGTGCAGAAGATCTTGGGGTCGTCCGCTCGAGATTGCCAGGAATTACTTGTCTCCTTTCCGCCGCAGGTATAATTCGTGAACCCTAGTTTTCACCTATGAAGGGTTAGAACACGTATTAGATCTGTTTAACTTTCTATCGATCAATACGTACACCAAAGGAAGGGTCCTGGGAATCCCCAGTTCTATCAATTATATTTGACACAAAAGCACTTTATGACCCTCTCATCTATGAAATAAGGTTGGTTACCGACGTATCTAAGAAATTCTTCGACGTTCGCTTTAAAATCATTCGTCAAACCAATCATGCTCTCATATCGCTGATTGTACATACACGAACGGTCAACTAAGTATCGACTCATTGTTGAAACCAATTATGCACGTACATACTGTATATATTCAAACAGTAATGATTAAATACAACTATCAAAAGTAAATGGCACATACTCTAAGAATGGTGTCATATGTATTAATGGACCTTCGTATTATGTTACACAATTTTGAAGGCTCAACCCAATTACTATTGGACCTTCCTGTTATGTGCAAATTGACCCTACTTTAAGAATGTGTCATAGGTATCTTTGGCATCCTAGAAGCTATTACTAAATATAATCATGAATATACTTGACCTCTAGGAAGATTTACGGCTTCCAAATCATAATTATTGACTATTGCTAAGTAATAGACTTGCAAATTCGTTCTAGGTTAAATTGGTGCTAACCATAGTGATTTTAGGGCTGATGAATAAATTGATAACAATACGAATTTTGGAACATAACCTATTCATTTTTTATATTTTAGGATACGCTCAAGCATGTGTCTTAATAATTACATACGCCTAAGAATACACGTATCAATCAAAATAAAGTTCTTCTAAGTGTCATAATACCTGTGTCCTAATATTGCAAATTTTGTGTCCTAATACCAGTGTCAACTGTCAGCATATTATTTTTGATATGCGTGTCCATGCAATAACACTAATATATATATATATATATATATATATATATATATATATATATATATATATATATATATATATATATATATATATATATATATATATATATTTCAAACCCCGCTCCATATATTCATAAAAAGGCACAAAATTTCATAGCCTTTACAAGTAAGCTCGAACAAAGACTAGAGAAAAGGCAAAATAAAAGGAGTTGGGCGGAATTGGCCCGCTCAACAATAAAACCTATAGGATCATCTCGACGTCAGCGGGTTAGAGAGCCAGAAACCTGGCTGGACGTGCTTACTGTTCGACATCACAAAAGGTTGTACGAACTTTTTGTTTATTGAACTTAAAAAAGGTACAATCGATTCCTATGCAAGGAAATCTAAGTACAAAAATTCTGGGAAAGCGTGACGGTAGAGATCGAGCACTGCAGTGGCTCCTTTACTCTGTTGAGATCTAAGGACGAGTTGGACTTGCTTTGGCTTTCTGGTACCTTTGATGGAACTCTAGGGTTACCGATCAAGAGGATGTCGGAGTTGAAGACTACGAAGCTCTACCTTTTGCCTTCTGCTTCTTTTTTCTTTGTGTGTGTCCTCCTCCTTCTTTTGTTGAAAGGAAAACTCCTTCTATTTATAGTGAAAAGGGGGCACATATGCGATGTGCACTAGGATTTGAGATATGAAGGAATCTGCTGTCATTGCATGGTATGGGCTTCTGCTGAGCTGATACGTGGCGGACGTTAAGATTCCCTTCAATCGAGATCTCGGGTGGTTATCAAAATAACCGAAGGAGAAGACACGTGGCACGTATCTATTGCTAGGAATCCTCTGTTTAGATGAAGCTGAGTAGATCTTGGATTTCATCTCAGAGTAGGATTATGTTTGAACTTCAGGAGGCTATCGGTTTAAACAAACCTACTTGATACGACCTTTATCAAAAGAGCAAACTTCGTCCTTATCTGAGTTTTAAACCAATTGATAAGATATTTGCACTTATCAATATGATCAACCTCTGTCCTATCTTGAGAGTAGCGGTTTAAACAAATAAATTGGGTAGGATCATGCGACCTTGTAAAATCCCTATTTTTTTAAATTATTTTTATTATTTTATTAAACTTAAAAATGAATTTATACAATTTATGGTTTTTTTTGATGACTCGGTTTGGCCAATTCAGCCCGAACATGGCCCGAACCAAATTTAAGCCCATGTGAGCACGTGGGATGACTAAGGTGGCCATATAGAAATATTTTGTGTATGTACAAATATTTTTAAATTATTTTTAGAACTTGTTGAACATTTATTGACTTTGGGTACAAAAATCTATATTTTATTAATAAAATAATATTTTACAAAATTTTACTATTTTTGGACCCGGATAGGGTGTGCGGTATAAGTTTACCCATTGGAAAGATTTTATTAATTTATTATTACTAAAATTTATTTTGCGAAGATTTAATAAACATGTTTTTCCTATTTAAATAATATTACTATTTTGAGTTGATTTATTAGGGATTGAATTTATATATATGTAGATATATTTAAATATATTAAATATTGGATAGATAATATTAAATTTGTTAGTTGGTTTTAAAATAAATTATGGTATATATATATATATATATATATATATATATATATATATATATATATATATATATATATATATATATATATATATATATATATATATAAGTTTTGATAAGATTTAGAAAAGAAAAAAAAAAGGAGTAAAGGGTGGTCGGCCCCACCCGACCACCCACAGACAAAATCAAAGCAAGCAGCAGCTACAAAGGGGCACCCACCTTTACAATAGTAGCAACAACACCTTTGGCCGACCCCTTTTATTCCATTACATATATATACACATATGTATGCATTTGTTTTAAAATAAAATCAACCCTAATTTCTTCTCTATCTTCTTCCTCCTCTCTCCTCCATTCTCCTCTCTTTCCTTGGCATGCGTACCAGCCTCGCCGGAGCAACAACATCCCCGTCTCCCGGTCGCCACGGCGGCAACAACAACAATAAAAAAACAGATTGTCACTTTAAGGTATCCCACTTCCCCGATCTATATCTCCATCATTTTAAATTCGTTTTTAGATCTGTAAATTCGTGTAGAAAGCCCCCATGACCCTCTATCATCCCCTTCAAATAGATTTATTTATTCTGCAATAAATTTCAGTTTTAATTAAATTAAAAATCGCAAAAAATTAGTTTTTATAAAAAGCTTAAAAATCCCGTACGAGGTACGTCCCGACAAACCGGGCGACCCCGTCGCAAACCGAGAGTACCGAAAGGTCCATATCGACTTTGCGGACGTGCGGGCTTTGACGGAATTCAAATTGGTTGCGTGTGCGCGACGAATTTGACCCGTATCCGTCAAATTTTCCCGTATCAGGCTTTTCGGAATTTCCCAATTACTTTGTGCACAATCATCAAATTGCGACGAAACTTACGCCATTGGACTCGAAATATTTTTCTGGTCCTGTGAGCCATTTTGGTCTGATTATGAGACCGTTGATCAGGACGCTATTTCAGCGGGCCCACAATCCCACTCAACGGACGATTTTGTGCACGGCCCACCGGAATCCAAAATTGGACATACCGTTGGGTTCGTCTCATCAAAACAAATTCGTAGACATGTAGTTTGACGACATTAGAGACCGTAGGTTCTGGCGCATATTTTGGTGCAAAGCGGGTCCAACGACGGACATCATTTTAACCCGAAATTACGATTTTGTCCCTGTTCCAGAATTTAACTTTTGGACAGGCGTTTCCTAGGCATATCTTTTGTTTCAAACTCGTTCGTGATGTTTGTTTCAGCATCCGGAGCTTCTTGTGGATTTTGACTTTCGTGTTGACGATTCTGATTGTTAGATTTTGTTGCTTCTCGTACCACCCTCAGGCAAGACACCTTGCCATTTGCTGTTTATTTATTTTAGCTCATATTTTATGCATTATTTATTTTCTTTATGCAAAATAAACTGTGATACATGGTATAACCTGTTAGAACTTACTGTTCAGTTATATTTCCTGCTATGTATTAATTTTCTTACACATTAAACCTAGATTTAAGGGACCACCTTGTATGTTGCATTCATTAGCCTTGACACGTTGTACCACGAATTTGTGTGTCGTATGTAGAACACGGACATGCGTGACTGGCTGGCCACCGGTACGTATAAGTCGTGCGATAGGAATAACCGCTAATAGAGATTGCATGCTAGTTTGACTTAGCGGTTAATAAAGGTTTTGTGTTGTGGATACAACATATTAGGCAATGGCTGGGAAGAACAGTTCCTTGATGTATGGGCCCCATTTACATACTGCTATTGTACCTAAAGCTCCGTTGGAGACGCAGGTTCACCCTATTGTACTGATTTCCTCTGACGTTCATGGAACCTTATGGACGTTTCTTACTGGTTCCCTCTGACGTTTGTCGAACGTTATGGACGGATTGTACTGATTCCCGATGAGAGGGACGATGCCACTGCTATACAGCCCGAGTGCCCATATATGGAGGATTGTTCTTTATTGTATATTCACTATAGTACGGTTAGGTACCCTATTACATGCATCCGTTATTTATTTGAGCAATATTTATTCAGTTTATATGGCATGATATTATGTGTCTTGTTACGTCCCTCTGAGGACCTGGTTATCTCTCCAGGTGTGCGCTTCTGTGAATTTGCAGGTGTTCTAGCCAAGGCCGTGGTCTTCTCCATTCTTTCGAAGACGACTGCGCTTGGTTCGTCTCGTTATTTTATCGATCACTTCTTGTACATTTAATTTGAGATAGTTGGTAGTGGACTTTGTCTCCGCCCAACGATTGTATACATGACAAATTCAAAGGTACTTTTATATCATTTATTTATCTAGTGGATGAGATTTAGTTATTCTGGATTTACTGTATTTTACAGCTTATGTATTCATACGAGGTTTCCATATATTGGAGTATACTTCGTATGTCTGCAGCTGGCATGGATACGTACCTAGTCCTAAGTATTTTGGGACTGGGGCGTTACATGTTTTTGTGGTGGCCCATGCAGGTCGAGTTTTTTCACTTCGGTTATGTTACTCTACCAATGTGAGCCTGCAAAATAGGATTAGAATCTAGGAATCTCATCCATACAGCTTGACCTCTTCCCTTGGCCTCAAATTTCGAACTCTCGATCGACTTCCTTGAATTGCATCTTGTTTGATTCTTTTCTATCGTTGATTCTTATTTTTGTGCTTAGTGTCAACTAGGAAGATGACTATACTAGTATATACTCATAGGTCAAACACATGGCTAGAACGGTTATATTGGCAATTGGAATACATTTAAGACTCTAATTGAGTTAAAAAAGCTTTTTAGTGTGATTTAATGATTAGTAATTGGTAAAGTAGGATACTACCACGGAAAGTTTTAACCTTGAGATTTCTAAATAGTAAACACCAGAGGATTTATAGAATTTCATACTTGGTTTAAGAAATTGACTGATTTTCAAGATTTGATATTTATGATTTATTGGATTATAGTTATACATCCTTGTACAAGTATAAATAGATTTGCATTTCGAGTTGTGATATTTATGAATTTTGGGTGATAGATATACATAAAATAAAATTTATTTGCTTTTCGAGTTTTGATGTGTATGATTTATTGTATTATAGTTATACACCTTTGAACAGTTATAAATTTGGTTTAAAAATGATCTTAGCTTTTAAAAATGGCTATAGGAATTATTTAAATTTGAGTTGTACAGCCTACGATTTTCGTGTTTAGTAAATTTTGAATTTTAAGTGGAAGTAATGATGGTAAATTTTCGTTTACAATAATTGAAACGATTTTTGAGAATTTTTCTTTATTTTTAATTGTGTCCTATGATTGAGGATTTACAAATCTATTTAGATTTTTGGAAAAAAAAGATTTTTACTGATAAGATTATTTGAAAATTTAGTTTAATGAGGGATTGCTAATATTAAAAAAAAATTTGGGAGAATTACGACGGATGTGATGGAAAGTTATTTGATTGATTAAAGGAAGTTACCATTTAAAAGTTGTGAGTTGTTGGAATAACATAGCATGGATAGAAGTTAAAATTGATGAGAGCATTGAGCTTAATTTTTGGGATTGCTTTTAATATGCTAAGAGTTTTATTATGAGTTATTTGAAAATTTTAGAGTGTTAAATTTTTGATTGATTGTAAAATTTTATGGATTCGTAAATTATGAACTCTTGAGTTAAATAGTTGAATTTAAACGTTAATTTTGGAAAATGTTAGTAGTAACGTGATAAAATTTTGCTTTGAGATTTATGAGAGTGATTTAAATTTTTATGATGAATTTGAACGGCTTGGAGTGAATACAAATTTTGGTGGTTTATTTTTGAAAGTTTAATTTTGAAACTTTGGAGGAAACTTGAGTTAAATTTTAATGGTAGGCCCCAAGATAACCCTACTGAGTATTCCACACTAATTGCCATGTCTCCCATGACCATGATAGTAGTATATACACAAGTGTTGTTAGTCATCTACCCAGCTATGTGACTGTATTTCCACCTCGGCTTACTCGACCTTCCTTCAATTCTAGATCTTTTAATTGCGACCTTCTATCCCACTTGTAATTTGAATAATGATTTAATGGTTCCTTAACTATATTCATCTAGGAGACTATCTTCTCTCCGGAATTGTGTTCCTGAATTATTTTATTGGATTCTTTAATTAATTTTATTTCATGTTGTAACTTGATCTTCTTTATTTTTGTGCATTAATTATCACCTCGTGAACTCCCACTTTCTATTCTTGATCTTCTGGCGTCCCCTACCGTGACTTGTATATTTGGAGTACAACACTACACTTTTCCTTCCAACAAATTTCATATATAAGACCTAGACAAGCCCACCTTCCTGTAGACGTATCATATCCCACCAAAACACATCTCCTTGTACTCTATTTCTTGATATGACCTTATGTTCAAAATGGCCAAACTATAATCTTTGCCATGATACCGATATATTTTTTTGACCTCAGATAGGGATTCAACCTCGACTCAATTCTTTTCGACCGATATATGATTTTGTTCTACTTAATTCCTTAAATGCTTAAATTTGTACTTTATCACGATTGCTTGACCCATTGTCCCATGATACTATTAGTTTAACTCTTGTAAGTTGGGTAGAATACCTCACCACCTAACAAACCTTTTCCTTGTGAACCACATTGGTAAGTTCACTTAGACTGTAATTCAGAGGACCCTACCTTATCTAGTCTACCAAGCCATAAATGAAGAAACACTAGGACAACTGTATAGGCCCAAACTTTGGGCGAGCCTTGATTTTAAAAGATCTTGGACTATTTAAAATTCTTTCATCAGTACCTTCCTTGCTCATATTTTGACTATCTCATGCTGCTAATGTAGCTTCAGTTTTACAAGCTTATTTCATTATCAAGCTTGATCATGACATATTTTATTGGGTGCACCCACTAACATATTGTCTAATCAGAACCGGTGCATGATAGTCTGATCAACCTAATGCACTTTGGTTCGCTTTTCATATATTATTCTACGCGGATGGAGACATAGTTAAACTTGCCTTAGAGTCTCATCCGCGACAGCATTGACAACTCTCATTTGAATTATTTTCGTTACCTATGAACCACGTATTCGTACTCGATAGCATCGTCCTTGAACTCTTTATGTTTTACTTTACTTATATTAGAAAGACCAGGCACTGTGCATGATAGATAGATGCAAGATATCACCTTTCGTTTTCCTATCAGTTATTTCAACACGAATTTAGATAGCCACTGACCAACTCATGTGGCTATATCCTCACCTTAAAATCTACTTCTCCCCAATCCTAGAAATTTCATTGTGCCCTTCCAACCCCTCTTGAACGCACGAGAGTGATTCTAATCATCACTTAATCAAACCCTCGACCAAGACGATTAGTATCCTGTTCTCCCTTAAGGAATCACATCTCCAAAATGTCTAATTTATTCTCTTGGCCTACTCAATTCCTTTCCATTCTCTAAAATTGGATATTCAAAATTTTGTTACCTTCACTAGCGATCCTTATTCAATTCCATAACCATGATATATTTTTGTATATATCGACTCCACAATTTTCTATTGCATGGTAGTGTTGAACGCTGTTTTATCGCCTCCTCCAAAATTTAATTATATTTTGGTATTGACGAACTCTTCCTATCCCTCAACCCTATCTATCCTTTTATTCCTAAATTTCGAGGACGAAATTCTTGTAAGTTGGGTAGGATGTAAAACCCCTATTTTTTTAATTATTTTTATTATTTTATTAAACTTAAAAATAAATTTATACAATTTATTGTTTTTTTTTGATGACTCGGTTTGGCCAATTCAGTCCGAACAGGGTCCGAACCAAATTTAAGCCCATGTGAGCACGTGGGATGACTAAGGTGGCCATATAGAAATATTTTGTGTATGTACAAATATTTTTAAATTATTTTTAGAACTTGTTGAACATTTATTGACTTTGGGTACAAAAATCTATATTTTATTAATAAAATAATATTTTACAAAATTTTACTATTTTTGGACCCGGATAGGATGTGCGGTATAAGTTCACCCATTGGAAAGATTTTATTAATTTATTATTATTAAAATTTATTTTGCGAAGATTTAATAAACATGTTTTTCCTATTTAAATATTATTACTATTTTGAGTTGATTTATTAGGGATTGAATTTATATATATATGTAGATATGTTTAAATATATTAAATAATTGGATAGATAATATTAAATTTGTTAGTTGGTTTTAAAATAAATTATGGTATATGTATGGTATATATATATATATATATATATATATATATATATATATATATATATATATATATATATATATATAAGTTTTGATAAGATTTAGAAAAGAAAAAAAAAAGGGAGTAAAGGGTGGTCGGCCCCACCCGACCACCCACACACAAAATCAAAGCAAGCAGCAGCTACAAAGGGGCGCCCACCTTTACAATAGTAGCAACAGCACCTTTGGCCGACCCCTTTTATTCCATTACATATATATATATATATATATATATATATATATATATATATATATGCATTTGTTTTAAAATAAAATCAAACCCTAATTTCTTCTCCATCTTCTTCCTCCTCTCTCCTCCATTCTCCTCCCTTTCCTTGGCGTGCGTACCAGCCTCGCCGGAGCAACAGCATCCCCGTCTCTCGGTCGCCACGGCGGCAACAACAACAACAATAAAACAACAGATTCCCACTTTAAGGTATCCCATTTCCCCGATCTATATCTCCCTCATTTTAAATCCTTTTTTAGATCTGTAAATTCGTGTAGAAAACCCCATGACCCTCTATCATCCCCTTCAAATAGATTTATTTATTCTGCAATAAATTTCAGTTTTAATTAAATTAAAAATCGCAAAAAATCAGTTTTTATAAAAAGCTTAAAAATCCCGTAAGAGGTACGTCCCGACAAACCGGGCGACCCCGTCGCAAACCGAGAGTACCGAAAGGTCCGTATCGACTTTACGGATGTGCGTGCTTTGACGGAATTCAAATTGGTTGCGTGTGCACGACGGATTTGACCCGTATCCGTCAAATTTTCCCGTATCAGGCTTTTCGGAATTTTCCAATTACTTTGTGCACACTCATCAAATCGCGACGAAACTTGCGCCATTGGACTCAAAATATTTTTTTGGTCCTGTGAGCCAAGTTTGGTCCGATTATGAGACCGTTGATCAGGACGCTATTTTGGCGGGCCCACAATCCCACTCAACGGACGATTTTGTGCACAGCCCACCGGAATCCAAAATTGGACATACCGTTGGGTTCATCTCATCAAAACAAATTTGTAGACATGTAGTTTGACGACTTTAGAGATCGTAGGTTCTGGCGCACATTTCGGTGCAAAGCGGGTCCAACGGCGGACATCGTTTTAACCCGAAATTATGATTTTGTTCCTGTTCCAGAATTTAACTTTTGGACAGGCATTTCCTAGGTATATCTTTTATTCCAAACTCGTTCGTGATGTTTGTTTCAGCATCCGGAGCTTCTTGTGGATTTTGACTTTCGTGTTGACGATTCTGATTGTTGGATTTTGTTGCTTCTCGTACCACCCTCAGGCAAGACACCTTGCCATTTGCTGTTTATTTATTTTAGCTCATATTTCATGCATTATTTTTTTATGCAAAATAAACTGTGATACATGGTATAACCTGTTAGAACTTACTGTTCAGTTATATTTTCTGCTATGTATTAATTTTTTTACACATTAAACCTAGATTTAAGGGACCATCTTGTGTGTTGCATTCATTGGCCTTGACACGTTGTACCACGAATTTGTGTGTCGTATGTAGAATACGGATATGCGTGACTGGCTGGCCACCGGTACGTATAAGCCGTACGATAGGAATAACTGCTAATAGAGATTGCATGCTAGTTTGACTTAGCGGTTAATAGAGGTTTTGTGTTGTGGATACAACATATTAGGCATTGGGAGGGAAGAACAGTTCCTTGATGTATGGGCCCCATTTACATACTGCTATTGTACCTAAAGCTCCGTTGGAGACGCAGGTTCACCCTATTGTACTGATTCCCTCTGACGTTCATGGAACGTTATGGACGTTTTCTTACTGGTTCCCTCTGACGTTTGTCGAACGTTATGGACGGATTGTACTGATTCCCGATGAGAGGGACGATGCCACTGCTATACAGCTCGAGTGCCCATATGTGGAGGATTGTTCTTTATTGCATATTCACTATAGTACGGTTAGGTACCCTATTGCATGCATCCGTTATTTATTTGAGCAATATTTATTCAGTTTATATGGCATGATATTATGTGTCTTGTTACGTCCCTCTGAAGACCTGGTTATCTCTCCAGGTGTGCGCTTCTGTGAATTTGCAGGTGTTCTAGCCAAGGCCGTGGTCTTCTCCATTCTTTCGAAGACAACTGCGCTTGGTTCGTCTCATTATTTTATCGATCACTTCTTGTACATTTAATTTGAGATAGTTGGTAGTGGACTTTGTCTCCGCCCAACGATTGTATACATGACAAATTCAAAGTTGCTTTTATATCATTTATTTATCTAGTGGATGAGATTTAGTTATTCTGGATTTACTGCATTTTACAGCTTATGTATTATACGAGGTTTCCATATATTGGAGTATACTTCGTATGTCTGCAGCTGGCATGGATACGTACCTAGTCCTAAGTATTTTGGGACTGGGACGTTACATGTTTTTGTGGTGGCCCATGCAGGTCGAGTTTGTCACTTCAGTTACGTTACTATACCGATGTGAGCCTGCAACATAGGATTAGAATCTAGGAATCTCATCCATACAGCTTGACCTCTTCCCTTGGCCTCAAATTTCGAACTCTCGATCGACTTCCTTGAATTGCATCTTGTTTGATTCCTTTCTACCGTTGATTCTTATTTTCGTGCTTAGTGTCAACTAGGAAGATGGCTACACTAGTATATACTCATAGGTCAAACACATGGCAAGAACGGTTATATTGGCAATTGGAATACATTTAAGACTCTAATTGAGTTAAAAAGGCTTTTTAGTGTGATTTAATGATTAGTAATTGGTAAAGTATGATACTACCACGGAAAGTTTTAACCTTGAGATTTTTAAATAGTAAACACCAGAGGATTTATAGAATTTCATACTTGGTTTAAGAAATTGACTAATTTTCAAGATTTGATATTTATGATTTATTGGATTATAGTTATACATCCTTGCACAAGTATAAAATAGATTTGCTTTTCGAGTTATGATATTTATGAGTTTTGGGTGATAGATATACATAAAATAAAATTGATTTGCTTTTCGAGTTTTGATCTGTATGATTTATTGTATTATAGTTATACACCTTTGAACAATTATAAATTTGGTTTAAAAATGATCTTAGCTTTTAAAAATGGCTATAGGAATTATTTAAATTTGAGTTGTACAGCTTGCGATTTTCGTGTTTAGTAAATTTTGAATTTTAAGTGGAAGTAATAATGGTAAATTTTGGTTTACAATTATTGAAACGATTTTTGAGAATTTTTCTTTATTTTTAATTGTGTCCTATGATTGAGGATTTATAAATCTATTTAGATTTTTGGAAAAAAAAAAGATTTTTACTGATAAGATTATTTGAAAATTTAGTTTAATGAGGGATTGCTAATATTAAAAAAAATTTGGGAGAATTACGACGGATGTGATGGAAAGTTATTTGATTGATTAAAGGAAGTTACCATTTAAAAGTTGTGAGTTGTTGGAATAACATAGCATGGATAGAAGTTAAAATTGATGAGAGCATTGAGCTTAATTTTTGGGATTGCTTTTAATATGCTAAGAGTTTTATTATGAGTTATTTGAAAATTTTAGAGTGTTAAATTTTGATTGATTGTAAAATTTTATGGATTCGTAAATTATGAACTCTTGAGTTAAATAGTTGAATTTAAACGTTAATTTTGGAAAATGTTAGTAGTAACGTGATAAAATTTTGCTTTGAGATTTATGAGAGTGATTTAAATTTTTATGATGAATTTGAACGGCTTGGAGTGAATACAAATTTTGGTGGTTTATTTTTGAAAGTTTAATTTTGAAACTTTTGAAGGAAACTTGAGTTAAATTTTAATGGTAGGCCCTAAGATAACCCTACTGAGTATTCCACACTAATTGCCATGTCACCCATGACCATGATAGTAGTATATACACAAGTGTTGTTAGTCATCTACCCAGCTATGTGACTGTATTTCCACCTCGGCTTACTCGACCTTCCTTCAATTCTAGATCTTTTAATTGCGACCTTCTAACCCACTTGCAATTTGAATAATAATTTAATGGTTCCTTAACTATATTCATCTAGGAGACTATCTTCTCTCCGAAATTGTGTTCCTGAATTATTTTATTAGATTCTTTAATTAATTTTATTTCATGCTTTAACTTGATGTTCTTTATTTTTGTGCATTAATTATCACCTCGTGAACTCCCACTTTCTATTCTTCATCTTCTGGCGTCCCCTACCGTGACTTGTATATTTGGAGTACAACACTACACTTTTTCTCCCAACAAATTTTATATATAAGACCTAGACAAGCCCACCTTCCTGTAGACGTATCATGTCCCACCAAAACCCATCTCCTTGCACTCTATTTCTTGATATGACCTTATGGTCAAAATGGCCAAACTATAATCTTTACCATGATACCGATATATTTTTTGACCTCAGATAGGGATTCAACCTCGACTCAATTCTTTTCGACCGATATATGATTTTGTTCTACTTAATTCCTTAAATGCTCAAATTTGTACTTTATTTTGATTGCTTGACCCATTGTCCCATGATACTATTAGTTTAACTCTTGTAAGTTGGGTAGAATACCTCACCACCTAACAAACCTTTTCCTTGTGAACCACATTGGTAAGTTCACTTAGACTATAATTCAGAGGACCCTACCTTATCTAGTCTACCAAGCCATAAATGAAGAAACACTATGACAACTGTATATGCCCAAACTTTGGGCGAGCCTTGATTTTAAAAGATCTTGGACTATTTAAAATTCCTTCATCAGTACCTTCCTTGCTCATATTTTGACTATCTCATGCTGCTAATGTAGCTTCAGTTTTACAAGCTTATTTCATTATCAAGCTTGATCATGACATATTTTATTGGGTGCACCCACTAACATATTGTCTAATCAAAACCGGTGCATGATGGTCTGATCAACCTAATGCACTTTGGTTTGCTTTTTATATATTATTCTGCGCGGATGGAGACATAGTTAAACTTGCCTTAGAGTCTCATCCGCGACAGCATTGACAACTCTCATTTGAATTATTTCCGTCACCTATGAACCACGTATTCGTACTCGATAGCATCGTCCTTGAACTCTTTATGTTTTTACTTTACTTATATTAGAAAGACCAGGCACTGTGCATGATAGATAGATGCAAGATATCACCTTTCATTTTCCTATCAGTTATTTCAACACAAATTTAGATAGCCACCGACCAACTCATGTGGCTATATCCTCACCTTAAACTCTACTTCTCCCCAATCCTAGAAATTTTATTGTGCCCTTCCAACCCCTCTTGAACGCACGAGAGTGATTCTAATCATCACTTAATCAAACCCTCGACCAAGACGATTAGTATCCAGTTCTCCCTTAAGGAATCACATCTCCTAAATGTCTAATTTATTCTCTTGGCCTACTCAATTCCTTTCCGTTCTCTAAAATTGGATATTCAAAATTTTGTTACCTTCACTAGCGATCCTTATTCAATTCCATAACCATGATATATTTTTGTATATATCGACTCCACAATTTCTATTGCATGGTAGTGTTGAACGCTGTTTTATCGCCTCCTCCAAAATTTAATTATATTTTGGTATTGACGAACTCTTCCTATCCCTCAACCCTATCTATCCTATTATTCCTAAATTTCGAGAACGAAATTCTTGTAAGTTGGGTAGGATGTAAAATCCCTATTTTTTAATTATTTTTATTATTTTATTAAACTTAAAAATGAATTTATACAATTTATGGTCTTTTTTTTTTGATGACTCGGTTTGGCCAATTCAGCCCGAATAGGGCCCGAACCAAATTTAAGCCCATGTGAGCACGTGGGATGACTAAGGTGGCCATATAGAAATATTTTGTGTATGTATAAATATTTTTAAATTATTTTTAGAACTTGTTGAACATTTATTGACTTTGGGTACAAAAATTTATATTTTATTAATAAAATAATATTTTACAAAATTTTACTATTTTTGGACCCGGATAGGGTGTGCGGTATAAGTTCACTCATTGGAAAGATTTTATTAATTTATTATTATTAAAATTTATTTTGCGAAGATTTAATAAACATGTTTTTCCTATTTAAATATTATTACTATTTTGAATTGATTTATTAGGGATTGAATTTATATATATGTAGATATGTTTAAATATATTAAATAATTCGATAGATAATATTAAATTTGTTAGTTGGTCTTAAAATAAATTATGGTATATGTATGGATATATACATATATAGATATATATATATATATATACATATTTAAAAGTTTTGATAAGATTTAGAAAAGAAAAAAAAAGGGAGTAAAGGGTGGTCGGCCCCACCCGACCACCCACACACAAAATCAAAGCAAGCAGCAGCTACAAAGGGGCGCCGACCTTTACAATAGTAGCAACAACACCTTTGGCCGACCCCTTTTATTCCATTACATATATATATATATATATATATATATATATATATATATATATATATATATATATATATATATATATATATATACATATATACATATGTATGCATTTGTTTTAAAATAAAATCAAACCCTAATTTCTTCTCCATCTTCTTCCTCCTCTCTCCTCCATTCTCCTCCCTTTCCTTGGCGTGCGTACCAGCATCGCCGGAGCAACAGCATCCCCGTCTCTCGGTCGCCACGGCGGCAACAACAACAACAATAAAACAACAGATTCCCACTTTAAGGTATCCCACTTCCCTGATCTATATCTCTCTCATTTTAAATCCGTTTTTAGATCTGTAAATTCGTGTAGAAAGCCCCTATGACCTTCTATCATCCCCTTCAAATAGATTTATTTATTCTGCAATAAATTTTAGTTTTAATTAAATTAAAAATTGCAAAAAATCAGTTTTTATAAAAAGCTGAAAAATCCAGTACGAGGTACGTCCCGACAAACCGGGCGACCCCGTCGCAAACCGAGAGTACCAAAAGGTCCGTATCGACTTTGCGGACGTGCGGGCTTTGACGGAATTCAAATTGGTTGCGTGTGCGCGACGAATTTGACCCGTATCCATCAAATTTTCCCGTATCAGGTTTTTCGGAATTTCCTAATTACTTTGTGTACACTCATCAAATTGCGACAAAACTTGCGCCATTGGACTTGAAATATTTTTTTGGTCCTGTGAGCCAAGTTTGGTCAGATTATGAGACCGTTGATCAGGACGCTATTTTGGCGGGCCCACAATCCCACTCAACGGACGATTTTGTGTACGGCCCACCGGAATCCAAAATTGGACATACCATTGGGTTCGTCTCATCAAAACAAATTCATAGACATGTAGTTTGGCGACTTTAGAGACCGTAGGTTCTGGCGCTTATTTCGGTGCAAAGCGGGTCCAACGGCGGACATCGTTTTAATCCGAAATTACGATTTTATCCCTGTTCCAGAATTTAACTTTTGGACAGGCATTTCCTAGGCATATCTTTTATTCCAAACTCGTTCGTGATGTTTGTTTCAGCATCCGGAGCTTCTTGTGAATTTTGACTTTCGTGTTGACGATTCTGATTGTTGGATTTTGGTGCTTCTCGCACCACCCTCAGGCAAGACACCTTGCCATTTGCTGTTTATTTATTTTAGCTCATATTTTATGCATTATTTATTTTCTTTATACAAAATAAACTGTGATACATGATATAACCTGTTAGAACTTACTGTTCAGTTATATTTTCTGCTATATATTAATTTTCTTACACATTAAACCTAGATTTAAGGGACCACCTTGTGTGTTGCATTCATTGGCCTTGACACGTTGTACCATGAATTTGTGTGTCGCATGTAGAACACGGACATGCGTGACTGGCTGGCCACCGGTATGTATAAGCCGTGCGATAGGAATAACCGTTTATAGAGATTGCATGCTAGTTTAACTTAGCGGTTAATAGAGGTTTTGTGTTGTGAATACAACATATTAGGCATTAGGAGGGAAGAACAGTTCCTTGATGTATGGGCCCCATTTACATACTGCTATTGTACCTGAAGCTCCGTTGGAGACGCAGGTTCACCCTATTGTACTGATTCCCTCTGATGTTCATGGAACGTTATGGACGTTTTCTTACTGGTTCCCTCTGACGTTTGCCGAACGTTATGGACGGATCGTACTGATTCCCGATGAGAGGGACGATGCCACCGCTATACAGCCCGAGTGCCCATATGTGGAGGATTGTTCTTTATTGTATATTCACTATAGTACGGTTAGGTACCCTATTGCATGCATCCGTTATTTATTTGAGCAATATTTATTCAGTTTATATGGCATGATATTATGTGTCTTGTTACGTCCCTCTGAGGACCTGGTTATCTCTCCAGGTGTACGCTTCTGTGAATTTGCAGGTGTTCTAGCCAAGGCCGTGGTCTTCTCCATTCTTTCGAAGACGATTGCGCTTGGTTCGTCTCGTTATTTTATCGATCACTTCTTGTACATTTAATTTGAGATAGTTGGTAGTGGACTTTGTCTCCGCCCAACGATTGTATACATGACAAATTCAAAGTTGCTTTTATATCATTTATTTATCTAGTGGATGAGATTTAGTTATTATGGATTTACTGCATTTTACAGCTTATGTATTCATACGAGATTTCTATATATTGGAGTATACTTCGTATGTCTGCAGCTGGCACGGATACGTACCTAGTCCTAAGTATTTTGGGACTGGGGCGTTACAAACCTGTACCTCTAGCGAGGTCTTGGTGCTGCTGTGCTTCTGGTGTGACGAGTAGACTATTTTCCTGGAGAATACGAAGACTCGTTCAGGCGATGAGTGGACTATATTTCGAAGTCGATGGAACCTCTATACGTTTGAGCGACGAGTAGGCTGTGTTTCGAGTGGTAAAGTCACTGTGCTTTAAGGTGACAAATAGGCTGTGCTTCAGGCTAATGAGGTTACTGTGCTTTTAGAGCGGCATACAGACTTGTGTTGGATGCAATGGTATTTCCCAAGTCTTTGATGAAGCGGGTTGAGCTTCTGGGTCGAAGCAGAGGTCTATGTCGTTGAAGCTGGAATGATGTGAAGTCATCACCTGTCTGCGCCTCCTGCTGGTAGAGGATTGTAGCTGCACTTCTGGTTTGAAGAAGCTTGTCTTTGAAGTCTTCTTTAAGAGCAATTAATGACATCTCTTTAAGGATCGACTCCCTCTTGATTGCCCCAATTACTTGGGGAATTTCAAGGGGTCTTTTAATGGTCTAAGACTTAGTCGAATGCATCCATTTAATGAGGTCCATCTTGTTACGTCTTAGGTTCATCCCATTAATGTAGAAATTTTGACCGATGGCCCCGTGGCCTATGTCTTAGACCACTCTTGCCCTATATAAGGGGGAGTTTCTTCCGAAGAGTCACGTCTACCTCTTTCTGTCCTTTAACACCAAGTTGGATCCAGACTTAGCTTCGAGCGACTGTTGTCCTTGCCTAAGTCGGATTTTGGTTGAGGATCCCTTCGTTCAAAGGAGCAGTGCCTTCGTAGAAGAACTGCTGAGGAGCTTAGGGATGTGCTGGAACGCTTCTGATGGGGAGTTCGAACCTGAGCAACTTCTTGGAGGTCTTGGAGGTCCTGACGACCGAGTTCGGTCAGGTTACCAACATGAAGCACCACAGGTTGTGCTCTACCCTGCTCATTGGTGGCTGTGCGCTTCCGTTTGGCTGGAAAAGTCTCAAAAGCTGATGCGCCTTTGAAAAAGGCCTCATGTCGTGCTGTGGATTGAAATTTTGCTCGGGCCAATAGCTGCTTTAGGATGAGCTGTGCATCTGAGAGGGGGATGTTGTGGTGGCAGACTTTGATGGCGACTGTATTCACATCTTCAATCCACAGTCTCTTCTCTCATGACGATTACACTATGAAGATGAAACCTAGCGTAGATCCGTAGGAGTTTTTAGTTTAGCATATGCAATCATAAGTACTTTGTAACAGATCCTTGTAATTAGGAAGTCTTTTTTTGTATAATAGTGACGAATCTGTAATAGACTCTTATAGCCATGAATTAATAAAAAGAAGTTTCCTTGAACTTTTCATCTGTTTTTTGTGAGTTTGTCTTTTCTGTTGGCGTGCTAGACTGCCTGAGCTTCTGTGAAGCTGGTTTGATAGCGAGAGCACCAACCTGCGTCGTTCGTCATCTGCGCCTGTGTGAAGATGGGTGGGTAGCGAGAGTATCCACTGCGTCTTGTGTCATCCTGCACTTTTTTATGCTTCTACAAGACCCCCTTCAAATTTTCCCAAACTTGAGTCAAGCTCGGGATACTTTGAAAAGAAGCATGACACGTGTGTCTATGTAGGTGAAATGCCCATCACGTTTGCTGCCAGGCTGACGTCATGCTTGGGCTTCAGCATTAAATACCTCAAGCCGTCATTTCCTTAAGTTTTGATCATAACCTCTCGTTTCTCGCAAACGTTTATCATGACCTTTTTTTAAACCTACGTCATTTTGAGGTTGAACGAAGCTTCTTGTCTTCTTTTGTTGACGTGGCATGGCTCTTTGAGCACCCACTGGAGCATGAGGGCTTCCGTCGGTATTGCTTGTCTTCATACGTAGTTTTTTTTGGAACTTGCCATTGATTGACATTATGAGTAAGTCACCATTAGATTTGGCCTGTCGGTAAGCGCCATTGGAATACACCGTCTCTATGATGAACGGTCCCTCCCACTTGGGTTCGAACTTCCCTGTTGTTTTATGAGTCATCACCGTTGGTCTTCGAACTACTAAGACGAGGTCGCCTATTTGGCACTTCAAGCAAATTTTACCTAGGGGCTCGCTCTTTTCTGCATTGAATTTGATGATTGTTGTGTTCGATGCAGTCCGCCGATGCATCGGGATCCCTAGAGTTTAGAGCAAACTCCTTAGGATGATGCTGAGTGTGGAGCCTGGGTCGATGTAGATGCGATCAACTTTAATGGCACCGACGTGCCCTGTATAGTACAGAGGCCTATTATGTCGATTATTCTTCAGCAGCATGTCTTGCTGGGTGAAAGTGATACTAGGGATCACTTCGACCATACTGTGACAATGTGGGCAAGCCACAGGGTCTTTCTTGGGTGGTCGCACCTGAGTGAGAAAGGATTCGACGTTCTGTAAGGCTTCGCTGAGCGCATCTCGGGTCTCTTTGGAAAGATGGAGGATCTTGAAGATTGACAATCTAGTCGGGGAATTGGCTAGCTGTGCTAGTATGTCAAATTTGTAGGGTTTGATGGGCCCTACTGCCAAGTCTTTCCTCAGAGGTTTGTCAAAGTGAACCTCCTTTTGCTACTTCCTATCTGCGATAGGAGTCTTAGACAGGCCTGCTTCTGATGTATCAGGAGCAGGGGTTGTAGTTGGTGGAGGTGCTGCCTCCTCAAGAACTTGGCTATCCTCTTGCTTCCGTACCGAGCGAGTGGTCACCAGGGTATTATCGGTCGATGCCGAGACCATGCGACAAGTCCTGACCTTCTTCCCTCTGACAGAGGGGGTTGTAGGTGCCATCATGTTGGGAGTAAGGTCGGGATAAACCCACATGACCTCGCCTCGTGGTGTGGAGAACGGAATGAGCCCTTGAGCTTTATCACGCGATGGTGGAAGATTGACTACTTCCATTGTCGCCCTCGGGATGGGACAACCCCGTTCTGTGCCTCCGTGGTTGGGAAACTTCCTAACTGGAAAGTAATCATGTTGGCCGTGACAGTCTTTTCTTTATGTCAAGTGATATGACTTTGGCGTCGATAAGGCGATGAATCTATTTTTTCAATACGTAGCAATCTCGTGTCGAATGGTGGACATACTGATGATAATGCCAGTATTTAGGATTGTCCACCTTCTCCACTTCATCGGGGCATTTTGGTGTTGAGAGAGACAGCTTGCTACTCTTCGTCAGCATATCGAAGAGTTCCAGCGTATCCTCGTCGTTCAAGGAGTATGTCTGCCTAGGCTTCTGCGCTTCTGCAGACTTGGTGTTCATGGTTACTGAACCTTTGGAGATGTTGATGGTCATGGCTTGTTTGTCTTTTCTGTCCTTGGGGTTGTTCCTAGACGAGCGTCTCCCTCTGTCCTCGAGAGAAGGAAAGTTTAATCCCAGGAGCTGCGCATCTTGGGCTTTCTTTTGTGCCACATCCTCCTCTGTAATAAAAGACGTCCACTCTGTGCAAGGAGCACTGTGGTACAATTTGATTACAGGCATCATGTTCTTGCAGCATGAGTCCATAAGCATGGGCTTAGGCATGCCAGGCGGTAGCCTCAAAGCTGCCGGGCAGAAGCGCTCGATGTATGTACAGATAGGTTTTTTCTCTCTTTGGATGACCTCCATGAGAGTTGACATCATCATGTCCATCCATCCTTCATAGAATCGGTCGATGAAGAGAGTCTTCAGGTCCTCGAACGATGAAATTCAGTCGTCCGGAAGACTGCAGAAACACTCATAGGCTACCCCCTACAAGGCTCCTACGAATATGTAGGTGAGGAAGGCGTCGTTCTTTCGTAGGTGCCCTGTTACTGAGGCGAAGTACCTCAAGTATCGTCGGGGTAACTCCTTTCCATTGAAAGGCGCGAGCATCTGCAAATTATATTTTGGAAGGTAGACTACGTTGTCCCACTCGGCAGGATATGGCTGCTGAATCCCCATCTTCTGGAGTGCTGCTTGCTTCTCTTTGGCATCATAACGAGCATACAGTTCCTTGATGGCATGTTGTATCTCGGTTGACATTGCAGGTCCTGTGGTCGATGGAGTAGACGACGATGGTTCCGCTTGGTTGATGATAGGCAGCTTACTGGATCCATCGTTAGCTACCGGGTCAAGCGTAGGTGTGGAGGCAGTGGGGACCAAACTCCTCTTAGTCTCCAGTATGTTAGAAGACAAGGATATTATTATAGTATTTAACGTATCTAGGCTCGTCTCAAGAGCTTCGATATATTTCAGCTGGTCATCGCTTCACAATTGTCCGCCTCGTCGTTATCGGGCATAAATACGAACCTTGTGTGTAGATGGATGGAAGGGACAGTAGACCTTTCGCTCTCTAGCTTAGATGCATGTGCCTCGTCATCTTGAGGATGAACTGGAAGGTTGTGATCTTCCTCAGACTCATTGCGGTTGCTATCCCCAGTCTGGTGGCTAGCTGCGCCTGTGGAGGCTTCCGTATCATATGGTTCCTTTTCAGACTGGAATACGACATTGTCATGGACGGTAGGGAGTTGGCTACCCCCGGCGTCTGACATGGTACCTAACAGAGATTTGGAACATATGCCTTGGAACACACTGTGTTGGGTACCATTGCGTTGCTACTCTCGGGCCGCTTCTTGGGCTTGGTGGCCGAGATAGAAGGATTCTTGGACGACTTTTTGAGAGACTGAGAACCCTATGCTGCGTTGCACGTATCAACATGGAGTTCATCTTCGTCTACGCTTGCTGACCCCCTGTTGAACCTCTGATGTTCGGTTGACGCCGGCTGTAGTCTTCGAAAGACGGAACGCCTCTTCGACGGCACGGTGGTTGCCTATTAACAGCAACAGTTGATCGTGATATGGGTACAAGGATGCCTTAATTTAGGCGTTCCCTATACCGCAGATTCCTCTTCCGCCTTACGCTTGTGTGAAAGCATTAAGTCCTCCACCTTTGTGCCCCTATTGTACGTGCAGGAAAGCTGCGCGTAGGTACGATTAGAGAGGGTCTGGCGAGGCATATTTTTGTCATGCTTACAGGTACTCTCTATGGGATGTACCCCCTGGCTTGCATCACGTACATGAGTGTTTAAGCGACAGAGGTGTTTAACTGGTAGAGGCATCAAAGTACGGGAACCAGTTTTGTATAACTTCCTATCGGCTGCGCGTGTGACTATCAGCGCAGGCCTTTGGTCGGTCATTGGCGTAGAACGTTTGTTGCACGAGGCACATACTGCTTTGGATTTCTTCCTACTACCCCCAGCGGGTGCATAGTATTCAGAATCCAATGAGGGCTCGCCATATGGAAAGGCAACTCTATCGAATACAGATCTTTTTATCGATAACGCTTCCTTTGTGAGGGGTTGAACCTTCGCGTGCTACTTTGGGCATTGTGCCCTCGTCAGGCCCGCCATAAGGGCACTATCTTCCTCATCATATTTTCTTAAAGTAGGAATCGAGTGAGGTGGCATGACCGCAGTAGCCAAAATCTTCTTCGAGGCTTCAGCATTTAGAGGGTTCTGAATCACAGTCCCCTCTATTGTGCTACTCATCACAGCCGCCTTAGGCACCTAGACACGTTGATTCTTCTTCAGTTTTATGAACCACTTCGAAGGACTTGACTTCTCTTCAGAAAGGAGATCTTCAAAAGCTTGTTGGTCGAAGCGTACGACCAGCATCTTCTGGAAAGATCCTAACAAGTTGTCGACAGATTGCGTCACCACCTTCTCGTTGGAGGCAAAGGTAGTCCCCAGCAGAGTCGCCATTTTGTTCAACATCATAAAAGGTTATACGAACTTTTTGTTTATTAAACCTGAAAAAAGGTACAATCGATTCCTATGCAAGGAAATCTAAGTACAAGAATTCTGAAAAAGCATGACAGTGGAGATCGAGCACTGCAGCAGCTTCTTCACTCTGTTGATGATCTGACGACGAGTTGGACTTGCTTTGGCTTTCTGGTACCTTTGATGGAACTCTAGGGTTACCGATCAAGAGGATGCCAGAGTTGAAGACTTTGAAGCTCTGCCTTTTGCCTTCTGCTTCTTTTCTCTTTGTGTATGTCCTCCTCCACCGTTTGTTGAAGGAAAAACTTCTTCTATTTATAGGAAAAAGGGGGCACATATGCGATGTGCACTCGGATTTAAGATATGAAGTAATCTGCTGTCATTGTACGGTACGGGCTTCTGCTGAGCTGATACGTGGCGGACGTCGAGATTCTCCTCTATCGACATCTCTAGAGGTTATCAAAATAACCGAAAGAGGAGACACGTGCACTCGGGTACCTTTGATGGAACTCTAGGGTTACCGATCAAGAGGATGACAGAGTTGAAGACTTTGAAGCTCTGTCTTTTGCCTTCTGCTCCTTTTCTCTTTGTGTATGTCCTCCTCCACCTTTTGTTGAAGGAAAAACTCCTTCTATTTATAGGAAAAAGGGGGCACATATGCGATGTGCACTCGGATTTAAGATATGAAGTAATCTGCTGTCATTGCACGGTACGGGCTTCTGCTGAGCTGACACGTGGCGGACGTCGAGATTCTCCTCTATCGACATCTCTAATGGTTATCAAAATAACCGAAAGAGGAGACACGTGGCGCGTGTCTACTGCTAGAAATCCTCTGTTTAGATGAAGCCGAGTAGATATTGGATTTCATCTCAGAGTAGGATTCTGTTTGATCTTTAGGAGGCTATCGGTTTAAACAAACCGACTTGATACGACCTTTATCAAAAGAGCAAACTTCGTCCTTATCTGAGTTTTAAACCAATTGACAAGATATTTGCACTTATCAATATGATAAACCTCTGTCCTATCTTTGAGAGTGGCATTTTAAACAAACCAATTGGGTGGGACCATGCAACTTGTGCCTCTTGAGAGGTCTTAGTGCTGTTGTACTTTTGGTACGACGAGTAGACTGTTTTCCAGGAGACAATGGAGCCTCTGCACTTTCAGGCGACGAGTGGACTATGTTTCGAAGACGACGGAACATATATGCATTTGAGCGACAAATAGGCTGTGTTTTGAGTGGTAAAGTCACTGTGCTTTAGGGCGACGAGTAGGCTGTGCTTCAGGCTAACGAGGTTACTGTGCTTTTGGAGCGGCAGGCGGACTTGTGTTGGATGCAATGGTGTTTCCCAAGTCTTTGATTAAGGGAGCTGAGCTTCTGGGTCGAAGCAGAGGTCTGTGCCGTTGAAGCTGGGATGATGTGAAGTCATCACCTATCTACGCCTCCTGCTGGCACAGGATTGTAGCTGCACTTCTAGTTTGAAGAAGCTTATCTTTGAAGTCTTCTTTAAGAGCGATTAATGATAGCTCTTTAAGGAACGACTCCCTTATGATTGCCATTGTTACTTGGGGAATTTTAAGGGGTCTTTTAATGGTCTAAGACTTAGTCGAATGAACCCATTTAATGAGGTTCATCATGCTGAGTCTTAGGTTCATCACATTAATGTGGGAATATTGACCAACGGCCCCGTAGCCTATGTCTTGGACCACTCCCGCCCTATATAAGGGAGAGTTTCTTCCGAAGAGTCAAGTCTTCCTCTTTTTGTCCTTCAACACCATGCTAGATCCAGACTTAGCTTCGAGTAGGGGTGAGCATCGGTTCGGTTTGGTGCAAACCGAACCGTAATAAATCAAACCGAACACAGACCGAACCGACCAAATACAAAACCGAACCGAACCGACCAAGTTCAGAACCGAACCTGAACCGAATCGAACTAAATCGGTTCGGTTCATCGGTTTATTCGGTTGATAGGCCTTGTATTATGGGCCTTATTTTAATGGGCTTGTCTATTTCAAAATTCATCTGGAACCATTGTTTTAATGGGCCGGTTTATGGGCCTTGTTACCACAGGCAGCAATATCAATATTTAAAAATCATTTGGAACCATAAAAGCAGTATTGCAGCATCAAAATTGATCCGTTTACTGAACATAACACTATAACAGCAATATTAATTATTAATATTCAATATCATATATGGACCAAAAATTCATATGGAAGACTGGAACAAATACAAGCAGTATCAATAATACAAAGCCTCACATAGTAACAAAAGTATCAATAATACAAAGCCATACAATATCAATGATTCTAGACATTAAGCATGTACTACTTAATTACAACCATACTACTTAATTACAACCATAAAAAGTTACATTACAATTTTAACAAGCTCACAAAAAAAATTACATTGGTGGCCAAATAAAAAGACTACAAGTTGCCATTGTTGCCCATGTTGCACCAGTCCACTGACTCCACTCTCATGTAACCATGTTCCAGTACCTACATTTTGCAAAAAAAAGAAGAAGAAAAAAAGTCTAATATGGCTCAGATGGATGATTTATGCACCAATTATGATTGCCATGTAGTATCAATGACATATTCTCAAGCCGTAATCATCATTGCCACTTTCTCGTTTAATATGTTAGTATTTTTCAAAAAATAATAATAAATAAGCTGGTAATAATAAGAGTATCATAAGTCTATATGGTGAACTTAGACATGTGCAAAAGTGTAAAGTAGTCCATTGCATGCATTCTTCCCCCTGAGGGCTTTAATATTCTTGTCACTGCAAATGCTAAAACATAGTATTTGTCCTCAGTATCATAAATCTATAACAAAATTTCTATTAAATATGCAAACAAAGATATATACATAAAGCCATGCATACATCACTTGGTTAAACTTGATAAGATGATAAGATCAACTTATGGATTTGCCAAACTGACCAATCCTGACTATGGGATTGGTCAAAGTAATTTCTCTAGCAGTGTAGATCATATATATTATTAAATTACAGTCATGCTTATAATATATGAAGAAAAAAATATAAAAAGGTCAACAAGAGTTCATACATGCAAATAGTTTACAAACTTAATACAAATATATCTATAACTTGTAAGGCATGTGTTCTTTTAGTTTATCTAACAGAGATGATCATATATAACTATGCCACTTGAAACCATCTACGTATCAATAATACAATTATATCTATGACTTGTAAGGCAAACTAGAAGCAAGTATTAAAAATGATTAGTACAAAAACATGCATGGATATATCAAATTAAAAATGATTATTACAAAAACAAAATGATTAGCAAATATATCTATGACTTTGAAGTATGTATCAAATTAGTTATGATAACTGATAAGTAGTTTACATAACAATCCTCCAATCAAACAACAACACATTATTATAAATTTATAATTAGAGGAGCAAGGCAACACCCTCTGTCAAACCTGAATAAATCCCTCCCCCAACCCTAACCCTATCCACCCCAAATAAAAAATACCCCACCACATGCAGGAGACAGATTCCATAATTCCCAAATCACAAAGAAGTATTCTATGAAGGCCTAACACATGCATGTATATTCCGGATTGTAAAGAGAAAATCAGTAGACATTTATGCCAGGGACACAAAGACTGTTTCCTCTATGGGAAGAGTCAAACAAGAAAAAACCATGTATTGGGTTGGTCTTTTAACAGTAAACGAAATAATAACAAAAAAAACATTATTATAAATAAAAGAAGAGATGTAGATCTAGACTAGATTTGACTTCTGAGACTAAACAAAATTATAAATAAAAAATTATAATAGAACTATAAATAAAAGAACACTTACTGAGATGTAGATGTAGATGTAGACAGTAGATCTAGACTAGATCTAGGATTAAAATGAAATTATAAATAAAAAATATATAACAGAAATTATAAACAAAAAAATAAAAGAAATTACAAATAAAAAATTATAACAAAAATAATAACCGAGATGTAGATCTAGATCTGAGATTAAAAATATAACATAAATTACAAATAAAAAATTATAATAAAAATTATAACAGAAATAATAACCGAGCTGTATATCTAGATCTAGATCTTAGAAAAATATACTTACGGTGATGTCGGTGAGAGAATGAGAGAGAGTGAGAACATTGAGGAGACTCTCTTTAGGAGAGAGGCTATGAAATGATCAGGCCAGAGACAGACGTCACAGGCTTTGACCAGCCATCGACGAATTTGAAGGCGGAGAAGCAGAGGTATGTAGGCAGGGTTAGGGTTCTCCATTCCAGAAGTTGAGACTCGAGAGGAGAGGAGAAGGGGTTTGGAAAGAGAGCGCCGCTCAAGCAAATGAGAATGTGAGGTGAGAGAAGAAAATTAACATATATACTTAGGTCAGGGCTGAGGGTAAATTGGTAATTATATATATAATTCGGTTTCAGTTTAAAATCGAAACCGAAATCCAATAACTGCAACCGAACCGGATAACCGAATTTGTGGGTTTCAGCAACCGAATCTGACCTGAAATTATTTTGAACCGAAACAAATAGCTAAATCGGTTCGATTCGGTCCAATTTTCGGTTCTAAACCGTTTAATTCTCATCCCTAGCTTCAAGCGGCCGTTGGCCTTGCCTAAGTCAGATTTTGGTTGAGGATGCCTTCATTCAAAGGAGCTGTGCCTTCGTAGAAGAACTGCTGATGAGCTTCGGGATGTGCTGGAATGCTTCTCATGGGGAGTTCGAACCTGAGCGACATCTTGGAGGTCTTGGAGGTATTGACGATCGAGTTCGATCTAGTTGCCAACATGAAGTACCGCAGGTTGTGCTCTGCCCTGCTCATTGGCGGCTGCACTCTTCCGTTAGGCTGGAAGAGACTCAGAAGCTGATGCACTTTTGAAAAGGGCCTCCTGACGTTTTATGGACTGGATTCTTGCTCGGGCCAGTAGCTGCTTCAGAAAGAGATGTGTGTCTGAGAGGGGGGTGTTGTGATGGCAGACTTTGATGGCGATTGTATTATCTACTATCCATAATCTCTCCTCTCATGACGATTACATTGTGAAGATGAACCCTAGCGTAGATCCATAGGAGTTTTTAGTTCAGCATATGTAATCACAAGTACTTTGTAACAGATCTTTGTAATTAGGAAGTCTTCTTTTCTGTAATCGTGAAGAATCTATAATAGACTCTTATAGCCATGATTTAATAAAACTTTCCTTGAACTTTTTATCTATTTTTTGTGAGTTTGTCTTTTCTATTGGCGTACTTGACCGCCTGCGCTACTGTGAAGCTAGGTTGGAAGCGAGAGCACCAACCTGCGTCGTTCGTCATCTGTGCCTGTGTGAAGATGGGTGGGTAACGAGAGTACCCACCTGTGCCTTGTGTCATCCTGCACTTTTTCATGCTTTTACAAGACCCCCTTCAAAGTGTCCCGAACTTGAGTCAAGCTTGAGATACTTTGAAAAGAAGCATGACAAGTGTGTCTATGTAGGTGAAATGCCTATCACGTCTGCTGCTAGGCAGACGTCATGCTTGGGATTCAGCATTAAGTACCTTAAGCCGTCGCTTCCTTAAGTTTTGATCATGGCCTCTCGTTTCTCGTGAACGTTTATCATGACCTTTTTTTGAACCCACGACATTTTGAGGGTGAACGAAGCGTCTTGTCTTCTTTTGTTGACGTAGCATGGCTCTTTGAGCACCCACTGGAGCGTGAAGGCTTCCACTGGTATTGTTTGTCTTCATACGTAGTATTTTTTCTGTAACTTGCCATTGATTGGCATCATGAGTAAGTCACCATTAGATTTGGCCAATCGGTAAGCACCGTTGGAATACACCATCTCTATGAAGAATGGTCCCTCCTACTTGGGTTCGAACTTCCCTGTCCTTTTGTGAGTCATCACCATCGATCTTCGAACTGCTAAGATGAGGTCGCGTATTTGGCACTTCAAGCAAATTTTGCCCAGGAGCTCGCTCTTTCCTACTTTGAAGCCGCTGATTGTTGTGTTTGATGCAGTCAACCGATACATCGGGATCCCTAGAGTTTGGAGCAAACTCCTTGGGATGATGCTGAGAGAGGTGCCTGGGTCCATGTGGATGCAATCGACTTTAATGGCACTGACGTACCCTGTATAGTACAGAGGTCTATTATGCCGGTTATTCTTCAGCAGCATGTCTTGCTGGGTGAAGGTGATACTGGGGATCACTTCGACCACGCTGTGACAATATGGACAGGATGCATGGTCTTCCTTGGGTGGTCGCACCTGAGTGAGAAAGGACTCGGCGTTCTACAAGGCTTCACTGAGCTCATCTCGGGTCTCTTTGAAGAGACAAAGGATCTCGAAGAGTGACAATCTAGCCGGGGTATTGGCTAGCTGCGCCAGTATATCGAAGTTGTAGGGTTTGATAGGCCCTACTACCGAGTCTTTCCTCAGAGGTTTGTCGAAGCGAACCTTCTTTTGCTTCTGCCTATCTATGGTAGGAGTCTTAAACGAGCCCGCTTTTGATGTATCAGGAGCAGGGGTTGTAGTTGGTAGAGGTGTTGCCTCCTCTGGAGCTTGGCTCTCCTCTTGCTGTCGTATCGAGCGAGTGGTCACCAGGGGGTCATCGGTCGATGCCGAGACCATGTGACATGTCCTGACTTTCTTCCCTTTGAAAGAGGGGGTTTTAGGTGCCATCATGTCAGGAGTAAGGTCGGGGTAAACCCGCATGACCTCGCCTCGTGGTGTGGAGAACGGGATGAGCCCTTGAGCATAGTCATACGCTGGTGGAAGATTGACTATTTCTATTGTCGCCCTCGGGATGGGGATGTCCCCGTCCTGCCCCTCCGTGGTTGGAAAACTTCCAAACTGGAGAGTAACCATGTTGGCCGTGACAGTTTTTTCTTCATGTCAAGTGATATGACTTTAGCGTCGATGAGGCACTGAATCTGTCTTTTTAATACGTAGCAATCTCGTGTATAAGGGTGGACATACTGATGATAATGGCAGTATTTAGGGTTGCCCACCTTCCCCACTTCATCGGGGCACTTTGGTGTTGGGAGAGACAGCCTGCCACTCTTTTCCAGCATATCGAAGAGTTCCAGCGTATCCTCGTCGTTCAAGAAGTAAGTCTCACTCAGCTTCTGCGCTTCTGCAGACTTGGGGTTCATGGTTACTGAACCTTTGGAGATGTTGACGGTCATGGCTTGTTTACCTTTTCTGTCCTTGGGGTTGTTCCTAGACGAGCATCTCCTTTTGTCCTCGAGAGAAGGAAAGTTTAATCCTAGGAGCTGCACATCTTGGGCTTTCCTTTGTCCACATCCGCCTCTGCATTGAAAGACGTCCACTCTGTGCAAGGAGCATTGTGCCAAAATTTGATTGCAGGCAGCATGTTCTTGCGGCATGATTCCATAAGCATGGGCTCGGGCATGCCAGGTGGTAGCCTTAAAGCTGTTTGGCGGAAGCGCTCGATGTATGCGCAGATATATTCTTTCTCTCTCTGGACGACCTCTATAAGAGTTGACATCGTCATGTCCATTCCTCCTTCATAGAATCGGTCGATGAAGAGAGCCTTCAGGTCCTCGAACGATAAAATACAGTCGTCCGGAAGACTGTAGAACTACTCATAGGCTACCTCCTGCAAGGCTCCTATGAATATATTGGTGAGGAGGGCAGCGTTCTTTGGTAGGTGTCCTATTACTGAGACGAAGTACCTCAATTATCGTCGGAGTGACTCCTTTCTATTGAAAGGCACGAGCGTCTGCAGATTGTATTTGGAAGTGTAAACTACGTTGTCCCACTCGGCAGGATATGGCTATCGAATCCCCACCTTCCAGAGTGCTGCTTGCTTCTCTTTGGCATCATAGCGAGCATACAGTTCCTTGATGACCTACTGTATCTCGGTTGATATTACAGGTCCTGTGGTCGATGGAATAGACGACGATGGTGCCACTTGGTTGATCATGGATAGCTTACTGGATCCGTCGTTAGCTGTCGGGTCTAGCGCAGGTGTGGAGGCAGTGGGGACCAAACTCCCCTTGATCTCCAGTATGATAGAAGACAAGGATTTTATTATAGCATTTAACATATCTAGGCTCATCTCGAGAGCTTTGATACATTTCAGCTGGTCAGGCGCTTAACTATTGTCCGCCTCGTCGCCATCTGCCATAAATACAGACCTTGTGTGTGGATGGATGGAAGGTATAGTAGACCCTTTGCTCTCTAGCTCAGATGCCTATGCCTCGTCATTATGAGGATGAACTGGAAGGTTGCTGTCTTCCTCAGACTCATTGCGGTTGCAACACTCAGTCTGGTGGCTAGCTGCGCCTGTGGAGGCATCCGTATCATATGGTTCCTCTTCAAATTGGAATACGGCATTGTCATGGACGATGGAGGGTTGGATACCCCGAGCGTCTGACGTGCTAACTAACGGAGATTTGGAACGCGTGCCTTGGAACACACCTGTGTTGGGTACCTTTGCCTTGCTACTTTCGGGCTGCTTCTTGGGCTTGGTGGCCGAGATGGAAGGATTCTTGCATGGCTTTTTGAGAGATTGAGAACCCTGTGCCGCATCGCACGTAGCAACATGGAGTTCATCTTTGTCTATACTTACCGACCTTCTGTCGAACCTTTTATGTTCGGTTGACGTCGGCTATTTTCTTTGAAAAATGGAACGCCTCCTCGGCGGCACGGTAGCTGCCTGTTGACAGCAATAGTTGATGGTGATCTGGGTACAAAGATGCCTTGATTTAGGCGTGGCATGTACCGCAAATTCTACTTCTGCCTTATGCTTGTGTGAAAGTGTTAAGTCCTCCACCTCTGTACCACCATTGTACGTGCAGAAAAGCTGTGCGTGGGTACGATCAGAGAGGGTCTGGCGAGACAGAATCCTATCGTGCTTATAGGAATGCTGTTTGTATGAGTCGTTCTCCATGTGATGTACCCCCTGGCTTGCATCACGTACACGAGTGTTTAAGCGACAAAGGGGTTTAACTGGTCGAGGCATCGAAGCATGGGGACCAATTTTGTATAACTTCCCATCGACTGCGTGTGTGATTGTCAATGCAGGCCTTTGGTCGGTTATTGGCGTTGTACGTTTCTTGCACGAGGCACGTACTACCTTGGATTTCTTCCTACTACCCCCAGCGGGTGCATAGTATTCAGAATCTAATGAGGGCTCGCGTGATGGGAAGGCAACTCTGTCGAATACAGATTTTCTCACCGACAATGCTTCCTTTGTGAGGGGTTGAACCGTCGTGCGCTTCCTTCGGTGTTGTGCCCTCGTCAGGCCCGCATAGGGGCACTGTCTTCCTCGTCGTATTTTCCCAAAGTGGGTATCAAATGAGGTGGCATGGCCGCAGTTGCCAAAATCTTCTTCGGGGCTTCAGCGTTTAGAGGGTTCTGGATCGCAGTCCCCTCTATCTTGCTGCTCGTCACAGTCGCCTTGGGAACCAAACACGTCGAGTCTTCTTCGGTTTTACAAACCGCTTCGAAGGACTTGACTTCTCTTCAGAAAGGAGATCTTTAAAAGTTTGTTGGTCGAAGCGTACGACCAGCATCTTCTGGGAATATCCCAGCAAGTTGTCTTCAGATTGCGTCACCACCTTCTCGTTGGAGAAAAAGGTAGTCCCAGCAGAGTTGTCATTTTGTTCGACATCACAAAAGGTTATACGTACTTTTTGTTTATTGAACTTGAAAAAAGGTACAATCGATTCCTATGCGAGGAAATCTAAGTACAAGAATTCTGGAAAAGCGTGATGGTAGAGATCGAGCACTGCAGCGGCTCCTTTACTACATTGACGATCTGACGACGAGTTGGACTTGCTTTGGCTTTTTGGTACCTTTGATGGAACTCTAGGGTTACCGATCAAGAGGATGTCAGAGTTGAAGTCTTCGAAGCTCTGCCTTTTGCCTTCTGCTTCTTTTTTATTTGTATGTGTCCTCCTCCTCCTTTTGTTGATGGGAAAACTCATTCTATTTATATGGGAAAGGGGACACATATGCGATATGCACTCAGATTTGAGATATAAAGGAATCTTCTGTCATTGCACGGTGCTGGCTTCTGCTGAGCTGACACATGGCAGAAGTCTAGACTCTCCTCTATCGAGATCTTGGGTGGTTATCAAAATAACAGAAGGAGGAGACATGGGACGCGTGTCTATTGCTAGGAATCCTCTATTTAGATGAAGCCGAGTAGATCTTGGATTTCTTCTCAGAGTCGAATTATGTTTGATCTTCAGGAGGCTATCGGTTTAAACAAACTGACTTGATACGACCTTTATCAAAAGAGCAAACTTCGTCTTTATTTGAGTTTTAGACCAATTGATAAGATATTTGCACTTATCAATATGATCAACCTCTGTCCTATCTTTGAGAGTGTCGGTTTAAACAAACCAATTGGGTGGGACCATGCAACCTGCGCCTCTAGAGAGGTCTTAGTGTTGCTGCACTTCTGGTGCGACGAGTAGACTATTTTTTTGGAGACAATGGAGCCTCTGCGCTTTCAGGCGACGAATGGACTATGTTTCAAAGACGACGGAACCTCTGTGCGTTTGAGCGATGAATAGGCTGTATTTCGAGTGGTAAAGTCACAGTGCTTTAGGGAGACGAGTAGGCTGTGCTTCAGGCTAACGTGGTTATTGTTCTTTTGGAGTGGCAGGCGAACTTGTGTTGGATGCAATGTTGTTTCCTAAGTCTTTGATGAAGGGGGTTGAGCTTCTGGGTCGAAGCAGAGGTCTATGCCATTGAAGCTGGAATGATGTAAAGTCATCACCTGTCTGCGCCTCCTGCTGGCGCAGGAATGTAGCTGCGCTTCTGGTTTGAAGAAGCTTGTCTTTGAAGTCTTCTTTAAGAGCAATTAATGACAGCTCTTTAAGGAATGACTCCCGCTTGTCTTTGAAGAAGCTTGTCTTTCAACGGGTCTTCTAATGGTCTAAGACTTAGTCGAATGAACCCATTTAATGGGGTTCATTGTAACCACCACTTTTCTAAAATAAGGATAATTTTGAACTTTTGTAAAATTGATCATGTTAGTTATAGAATAATTGATTTAAATCATGACAATGACTAATTGGTCAATTTTAGATTATTTTTATAATATTTAAGTGATGTATTGTGATTGCGTCCTATGCTAGTGGAACCTTAGAACTACTTATCCTAGAGACTAACCATGACCATGGAGACCTAGCTAATGTGATTAGATTAGCTAACTACCATTTTTTTAGACTAGGGGTATTTTGGTAATATGTGACTTTGGAATTATTTGAATTTTGATTAATTAATAATGTGCTAATTAATATATTAGGCCTTAACCTAGAATTGCCCTAATCTAGATATTAACCATGAGCCTAGATATTTGATTAGTAGCTTCTAACTAAATGACATGGTTAGGAATATCTAAATATTACGTTTAGAGTAGATATTTAGCTTGGAAACCCGAATTTTGCCTTAGACCTTTACTAGAAAAGCTTGAATTATGCATGTAGAAGACCTTTAACCTACAATTGAACTTAAACCCTAATCCTAGACTATTGTGGCCGTCCATAGAGACAACCCCCCTATATAACATCATGTTAGCACACCTTTACCTCTTCCCTTACAATTCTAAATCCTAATATGTGTTCTTTCCCAAATTCACCCCATTTATCCAAATCAACTCCAAATTGAGCCTAATCAATTTTAATACACTCCCCTAGTGTAGAGGAAGCCTCTAGAAGCTAACTAGCAAAGATATGGAGCTTATTGACCATTGCAAGTAGAGTGATTTTGGTCTCAATTGTATTTACATTGAGATTCCAACTCTTAATAGGTAATGGCCTCTAAACCTATTAATTTTCTAATTTCTCTCCATAGATGCATTCATTTAGGGTTCCCCTATCCCTGTGCTAAGTTTGGTAAGAAATCGAATCCATTTGGTATGCGTATCGGAGGGCTATTCATAGTGTTTGATGAAATGCCACATAGAAATGTTTCTTCTTAATTTCCAAAACTAATTACAAGATTTTGTAGCTAATATTATGTAGATTACATTTCTTATCGACTGAGTCGATTTTAGGGTTGTTTCATGTCGGTTCTTGGACACGAGGACACGACAGCACACATTGCACAAGCTATGGGGCGTGTCCTGCTGCCATGAGTCCATATCTCACTGGACACGACACGAGACGACACAAAATTTAATGAGTATGTTGGAGAAATGTCTGACCTCACACTCATGAAGTTTAGTTTGAATTCGTGGAGAATTCGAGGAGTTCTCTCCCTCGCAGTGGTCTTTCGACTCACGAGAACACATTATAAACACCCACTGATATACGCTTGGACACGCAACACGACACGACTTGGACCCATTCTAGTTGGAAACACATAGACCCTGACACGTAGTCTACCTACTGACACGCCTGCATGACACCTTGATTGGACACATCGTGTCCAATTGGACTCGACACACATGTACGACCTCCCTTGCATACTATTTTTTGATACATGTTGACACCTTCTATTTGACACTTTAGACACTGGGTTTTGACACAGTATGGCCACTTGGTTGGACACATTCACAAGCTCATAAGACACTCTCATCTCTGATGCATGCTATGCACTATTTGACACACACACACACTTACACTTCTTACTGTACAGCAGGCCCTTACCTGTATAGTAGGCCCTTGCCTGTACAGCAGCTATTCATACACCCCCCACAAATTGGTGATGTCCTGCATTGAAACAGTATATACATATGAGGCCAGGTATCATATGAACTTGAATTATCTGTCCATTGTCTGCATATATGCTCATTAGATTATCAGTTGATACCCTTGTTGTTCTGCCTAGTGATTTAATGTGCAGACCTGAACATCCAAGTCCACAACTTGAACCTCAAAATCCTGCCCCCTTTTTGGTCTACTGTAACATGTAACCTACATATAGAATTGGTCATTTGAACCTGGGCTTACCCAATCATGAATTTTGAATACTCATTATTCCCTATATTTGCTATACCCAGTCCAAATATGGACTGTTCTGAGGCTGGGTTCCTGAATTAGAGTCCATGTATTGAACTTAAGTCGCCTTGTCCATAACATACCTATACTTAGCCCCTTTCATTTTCAGTTTATACCTGTATACAACATGAAGGGTTCATATATATCATGCATTATGTATGAATCATATAAATATAAAATAAATATATATATATATATATATATATATATATATATATATATATATATATATATATATGCAATATACACTACACCAAAATGGGCATTTAGGAACACCTTTTATATGTACCTAATATTTTTAGGAACACATGAAAATCATTCCTAAAAGTGACGTTGCAATTATCGAAACAATTATAAAGCGTTTCTAAATATCATTTGGAACGGTTATTAGATGTTCCCAAACTAGATTTTGAAACATGTATAAGGTGTTCCTAAAATAATTTTGGAACGACTTTCAAAAGTATGTAGGAGACTATATTTGTTTGAAGTAACAGTTGTGATGTATATATATATATATATATATATATATATATATATATATATATATAGTGTAATATATATATGGTGTTATGTAGACTAGTTGCTATTTGTTGAGGAATAGATATATATGATATATATATAAACAAGAGGTATTATATATATGATGTATGTATATACTTGATATCTATATCTACTGCCTTAATATCATAGCCTATACTTTGTGTTACCTTAAAATTAACCCAATAGGCCTAAAAATGACTTGTTGACTAGGATTGACCAAAATTGATCCAATAGCATTGTAGACTAGAGTTTGACCAAACCCTAGACAGTTGACCTAGTTTGACTAGTTGTTGACCAGAGTTGACCAAGAGTTGACTTGGACCTAGAATGACCTAGAATCATGTAGATTGAATTATATATTTCAAATATTTAATATTGAACTCTTAATAACCTGTGTTGCCCTAAATGGGGCTCTGTGACTTCAGTTTGGATAACTCTATATATCAGTTGTTTCGGTATCAGGCGAGTACATTCTCTGATCATTTTCATTCATGATAGTATCTATTGCCTGCTTTAGACTACTTTACTTGATGCTGACACATCGTTATCACGGATTGGTACTATATGGATCTTGTCGTGCGATGTTATCCCCTCAGCGGATACATCGGGTATTTCATGTGCATATATTTTACTATGTGCATCGTGTACTCCTTGTATTCGTGTTATTCGTATATAAATTGTGTGCTCTCATGTACTCTCGTATGCTCACATGATCTTCTTATGCAAACAATTCATCGTGTACGTAACATAACTCGATCGGATCCTTGTGTATTGATTGGGGACGGGAGAGTATAAGTGGTCAGTTGATCATTCTTTTAGTATACTCGTGTGCAAACTCTGTAACTTAGACGTGTGTAAATCAAGCCGATTACATAACCATCTTGTGCTCTAAATCACTTATATTTCACTTATAGTTCTTATTTTCTATAAAACTTTTATGTACTCAGATTTGTATATTTTAACTATTCATGTACATCCTTCTCTACGGAGTTTCATATATTTTTTGTTCTTCATGTACATTTCTTTACAGTTCATGTATTTTATTCTACTGCTTGTTCTATATTTCTTGCCATGTTTTGGATTTGTTTTGGAGATATGTGCATGTTCCTGTCCTGATTGGACCCGTTGACCAAATATTTCAGATAACTTCGAGGACCTTGGCACTACCCTATGCAGCTGATGTAGACGACATTTGCGACTTGGACCCTCAGGAGGATCCAGCTTGCACTGAGGAGGCTACCCTAGTTCCTAGACTAGATTGCTACGACTTTATCTTACTTATTGTGTTGTCTTGAGTTTATATCTTTCAGATGTTATATAGTAGTATCGATAACACTTAGACTTATTTTATTTCTGGTTGTATCTCATTCTGTGGATTTAATATCTATCTTATCGTGCCATTTATCTACCTCTAGTTTATGTGATTGAGTTGTATCTTTTGAGATTATCCTTCGTTTGGAGAGTATTTAATATTGTGTAGTTGTGACCAAGAACAGCGTTCTACCGCCAACAATACGGCGTAGGCTGGACGTACCCACGTACTCGTGCCCCTAAACCGGGTGCGGGTCATGACATTCATCGTGTTGAGTGTTAGGTTCACCCCATTAATGTGAGAATTTTGACCGACGGCCTTGTGGCCTATGTCTTGGACCACTCCCGCCCTATATAAGGAAGAGTTTCTTCCGAAGAGTCATGTCTTCTCTTTTTGTCCTTCTACACCATGTTGGATCCAGACTTAGCTTCGAGCGGCCGTTGGCCTTACTTAAGTTGGATTTTGGTTGAGGATCCCTTCATTCAAAGGAGTTCTGCCTTCGTAGAAGAACTGCTAATGAGCTTCGGAATGTACTGGAATGCTTCCCATGGGGAGTTCGAACGTGAGCGACAACTTGGAGGTCTTGGAGGTCCTGACGACCGAGTTCGGTCTGGTTGCCAACATGAAGCGCCGCAGGTTGTGCTCTACCCTGTTCATTGGCGGCTGCGCTCTTCCATTAGGCTGGAAGAGCCTCAGAAGCTGATGCGCTTTTGAAAAGGGCCTCATGTCGTGCTATGGACTGAATTCTCGCTCGGGCCAATAGCTGCTTAAGGAAGAGCTGTGCGTCTGAGAGGGGGGGTACTGTGGTGGCAAACTTTGATGGCGACTGTATTCACATCTTCTATCCACAGTCTCTCCTCTCATGACGATTACGCTGTGAAGATGAACCCTAGCGTAGATCTGTAGGAGTTTTTAGTTCAGCATATGTAATCACAAGTATTTTGTAATAGATCCTTGTAATTAGGAAGTCTTTTTTATGTAATCATGACGAATCTGTAATACTCTTGTAGCCATGATTTAATAAAAAGAACTTTCCTTGAACTTTTTATCTGTTTTTTGTGAGTTTGTCTTTTCAGTTGCGTGCTTGACCGCCTGCGCTTCTATGAAGGTGGGTTGGTAGCGAGAGCACCAACTAGCACAGATCGTCATCTGCGCCTGTGTGAAGATGGGTGGGTAGCGAGAGTACCCACCTGCGCCTTGTGTCACCCTACACTTTTTTTATGCTTCTACACTTATAAAGTGTGCTACGCTTGTGGATCTGTCTATACGCCTCGCAGATCAGTTGGTTGGAGTTGAAAATGAGCCTTCGTATCTGAATTTCTTGTGATTCTTCCAAATGGTCCACATAATGGCGGCTGCGACGATCTGATGGTCGTGCGAGGCACTGCCCCAAGAGGCTAGGAGATCGTTAAAGCACCCAACATGAGGATCACGGTTGTAACAGAGGAAGAACACAGACCACAACTTCTCGACAAGGACCCCTAACGCAAAAATATGTTTGGCATCCTTACTCTTTCTCTCTTGACAGCAATGGTACACCGACACCATGTTGAATCCAAGAGTGGTGAGGGCATCGTCTGTGGGTAGTTTCTTGTGTAGCGCTCTCCAAATCAGAAAAGCCTATTTCTTGGGGATACATGGCTGCCAGAAAGATCCTATAGTGGGGATGGAAGTGCCGGGGCCGCGGACTGTCCATCTCGCTAACACCAAGGTGAACAAGCCGTTAGCCGTAAGGGTCCACCTCAAGGTGTCTCGGTCCAACCCTACCGTCAAACCTAATTCAGCTAAGGTTGCAATGGCCTCCTCGTCGGTCCACTCTCTGCTCCTATCTCAGTTCCACTCCCCGGTGCTATTCTACAGATCCCGAATGGTGCATTTGGCGGGGGCGATCGGGTTAGGAGGAAGAAGATCGTCCCCCAACCATCTTTCGACGAAAAAGGACGAATCTTCTGTCCCTAATAGGAGGCAAATCCATGGTTCGACGAGGCGTCGGACGTTCAGGATTCTTCTCCAGGAGACGGAAGATCTGCAGTTAACTGGCACGACGGTCGGGGGAATGTGCTTGTAGTATCTGGCCTTCAAGAAACGAGCCCACAGAGATTTGATCACACGTAGCTTCCATCATAACTTCATCGAGCAGGCATCCACCACTGTAGAAGCATGAAAAAGAATAAAGAAAGGTTCATGCGGCCAAGAATCCCCATGCGGCTCGGAGAGCCCATGCGGTTCAAGAGTCTATGCGGCTCGAATAATTCCATGCGGCCCAGAGAGGAGCCACGTGGCCTTCAACAGCTCTTCGTCTTTTGCTGCATTTAATGCCCTAACGGCTTACAAATCTGACAAATGACAGCTCTGACAAAAAGGTGCAATAATGACTGACGTAATGGGGCGTCCCTAGGGAAGAGGAGAAAATCTTCTCACAGTTGGCAGAATCCATCATAACCCGAGGCATGCGGCTGCTACATTTATGCGGCCACCCATCTTCATGCGGCTGCATCCTTTATGCGGCCGCCCATCAGTATGCGGCTGCATCCCTTATGCGGCCTTCCATCAGCATGCGGCTGTCCATCTTCATGCGGCTGTTCATCCCCATGCGACTGCTCATCTTCATGCGGCCATTTAGCCTCATGCGGCCCACTCATCTGCGGCTCTGCCAAGATGATTGAGACACGTGGCAGTCTTATCTTCCTGGGATTATGGGTGTTAACAAATCTTAATTAGATTTGTTACAATAAATACCCAGATCAAATCAAATCGAGCAAATTAGACATGTGGCAGGCCATTACAAGTCGCGAATATTCATGGCAATCAGCATTTATTCCCTACAGAGATTTAATGCAATCACATTAATTGCTCAAATCTATTATATGCAAGATGGACGGCCCAGATTAACTTTCAAACCACCGACTTTTGAGAATGGGCAATCATTGCAAAACCCTAATGATGCCCCCCTACTCTTATAAATAGCAAGGTGCCATTCCCTTGCAGAGAAGGAACAGACACGCAAGGACGAACAGACACACATAGAGAGAGAGACCGCCGGTTCAGATTCAGAGAGAATAAAGAGAGCATTTCTTCATCAACGTCAAGTACTTCTTCTCCAGAGCCAAGGCTGCACCCGATCGTCCAAGGAGTAAGGCAGAGCTGCTGTCGCTTTCCCGAGCCTCTATCGTCACCCTCCCAGAATCTAAAATAAATAATTGTACTTAGATTACTGTACCTAGGTTTTCGTCGCTAGGCTTTCTTTGTACAAGCGAGTTTGTATTGTGAGTCTAAGTTTAGTCCTCCGATAATTGTTCTGTTCTTTTACAATCAATGGCAAACAACCACATGTGCCAACCTACAGAAGTCGAGACCACCTTCAGCAGTGGGTCTGGCCATTGTATCCCAGCCGGCCCAGTGGTGCTTGTCCTTCCCATCACAATAACCCCAGAAGAAGTTGCCGAATAAGTTTTCTATGCATGTGAGAACCTTCTTGGGGGGGAAGAAGCGGCTAGGGTGTACAGCAGAATGGAGGAAAGCACGTGCTGGATCAGAATCATCTTCCCGTCTGGCGATAAAATCGCGTTGTGCCATCCCTCTAACTTCCTTCTAATTCTGCTAACCAGACCGTCAAAAATCCTGGCATTGGATCTGCCATATACCAGCGGGCACCCTAGGGTACGCGACTGTGAAGGAGGTGATATTAGAGAGGATGGCGAAGTGTCCTCTATCGGTAGAATGATGCACGTAAATGACACTTTTGTTAGGGTTGACTCATTGTCCTAAGTATATATATATATATATATATATATATATATATATATATATATCAACCTAATTATTGACCTAATACAGAATATACCTAATTGATCACAATAAATTGACAAACATGAACAAATTTAAAGAACATGAAAAAAATATTAAAGTAGGGGAGGAGAAGAGGACTTGCCTAATCTCCTCGGGAGATGGGGGTGGTGGTGCTAGGGTTGGGTATGGCGGTGGTGACAAAGGAGGAGGGGGTCGAGGGAGACAAAGGAGGATGAGGGGGTCGCGTTCACCTGAGCAAGGGAGAGGGGATCGGATCGCCTACCGAAGGAGGAGGAGAGAGGGTCTGGGGTCATCGAGGGAGGAGGAGGTGGGGGGTCGACGGCCACCGGAGGAGGAGGAGAGGGGGTCGAGGGTCGGGGTCGGGAAGGAGAAAGGGTTTCGGGAGAACGTTTTTGGTTAAATTTTGAGAATGAGAAGAAAAGGCTGGTGTTTCAATTTTATTCGTAGCCGACGACGGAAATGGTCCATCGCTAATCCATCAATAGGTTGTTAGCAATGGATTAGTGATGTAAATTTAATATATATTTTACATAAATTGTCGATCGCAAGTCAGTCGCTAGTTAGTCGTTAGTCCGTCGATATACAGCGACTGGTTCACATCCGTCGCTAAGGTTCGTCGCTAATTAACTGTATTTTTGTAGTAAACGTTTTTGTCTATATTAATTCCTCGACTGAGTCATTCATTTTATTACACCTTAACTTTTTCTCAATCAATTTATACACTCTTATCGAAGCCAACAGAATCCCAAATCTGATGCGTGTCATTCTTCTTCTTCTGAATCACACTCATATTAGATGTCTAAGTCACGACTAACTCTATCAAACTCATTCTAAGGATTTGTACTATAGCATCGCTTTCTGAGACTCATTAGTATCCCAAATTCTCAATTGATCGAACATTCCAAAGGCTATCTCATATACCAGTCAAGGATCGAGTCACTCGATAAATCATCGAGACTAATATCAAATCACAACTGATTTACTTAAGTATCCCATTGGTCTATTCTTCGAGATTCAAGCACGTTCCATCTATATCGCTCTGACAATATTGTCTTTTGATAATACCTCTATCGATAGCTATTCAACATCCAATAAATCGGGTCCAATGAACCCTCATCCGAAAATATTTAGATCCCACACGACTTTCTATCATCGATGCAAACATTGGTGTGTATTGCCTATCTCAACTCAACCAACAAGCCTTACGTGAAACCCTTTTTGTTCAACTAATTTACCCGTGTATGATTTATAAAATATCTAGACTTATTATATGGAACATCCTACAAAATATTGAGAGAGAGCGTCACCAATATCAATTGCAAAACAATATCAGAGTTTAAATGAATTCAATCAAAAAATCTAAGGACGTAAAATCGTGCTTTGATACCACTTTGTTAATCCCCGGTTCTGCAAAACCGATTGTCCTTTGCTAGGGAGTGATGACACGCAAGTCTAAGTTGTGCTCCCGTAAGGCGAATACCAAAATGGTCGATTTGAGGAGCTAAACATTAGAGTCGTACAGAAGTTCTGAAGCAAAAATTTTGAAGCAACACAAACGTATACAAAATGCACTCATTTTTATTTAATATTTACAGCAGAATTTACAAATGATCGAGGCCAAGATTACAGTCGCTCAATAACTTTCTCTTTGAATATAATCACGCAGCTCTCTCTTATCTTTCAATACAAAATATCATGTCCTTAGGCATACAACTTGAAGAGGGCAATGTCCATACATTATGTTCCGTATAAGTGAAGACTTCAACGCGGCCGTACGCCTCGAAACACCAAGGAACTCCATGGCTCGACATGTCCAAGCCAACTCCGTAGCGAACGAGTTACCACCTAAAACCTGCAAACAAACTGTGGGGATATCAATACATTGAATGCAATAGAGGAGAGGCCTCTCGTCTACCTATACAAAACCAACACGTTATTTAGTTAGTGCGCCCTATGATTTAGTTATCTTTTTAATCCTGTCTTAGGATCATTTACACAGCATATACTACAAAGCCTATTTGTGACATAACAACGTGACCGTGCCTTGCAACATAGTGTAAACTTACCATACTTACATTCTTTTGTCTTCTCTGTTCATCACAATAATAATGTTATAACGTACGGAGTTTGTGTCAAACTACTAAACCATAACACCACATATTTTACCAAAAGTCGTATTTTTACTGAAGCCAAACCTTAGGCTCATAAGTTTTGTGTAGTGCATCCACTCTTGACTAAATATATGGCATGCATGCAGATTGCCGCTATCACGTCGAATAAATCTAAATGAAGGTCACTAGCATGACAATGCTATCCACAGACTTCATAGCATACATGAACATTTTGAGTGCAAGGCATGAACTCCATCGAAGGTCCTGCAACTATATTGTGACGTACACTTTAGACTCAGTCGCACCCCTGCTGAAGGATACGCAATACCTACAACTCCTTCTAGGACGACACGATCCTAGTGCCCCGATAATCGTTCGAGGAACCAATAACTTGTACACAAGTTGTCTAATGATCATGCAAGACTTAACTCAACTTACCATGCTTCTGAACCATTCCCCATCTTTCCTTTCCTATACTTTCATGTAGCTACCAAACTAGTGACTACCACCACGAAAACGTTCTGTGCTTCCATACTTTTTTGACTCAAACTCAAGAACGAGTACTTGATAGCCCTCATGCTTAACTTGAACCAACTGTGTTCCGTATAGTACTACCAACTAAGCCATACTCTGTATGACAAGCCTTTTAAACCATAGAACGTGCATGCTATGACTAGCATTTGAGACCGTGGGAACATGACTTCTGTGACAAGCATTTAACCCATAGGAACATGCATTAAAATTGTAGAAATGTATAGACTATGCCAACAAGTCGATAGTCTTGTAACGCCCCAGTCCCAAAATCATATAGGACTAAGTATGCAAACATGCCAGTTGTAGATATACGAAGAATACTCCAATGTATGGAATCCTCGTATAAATACATAAGCTGTAAAATGTAGAGAACCAAGACATGCTAAATCTCATCCACAAATATATAAAGAATAAAGATAGAATCAACTTGAATAGTTATGGTACAATCGTTGGACGGAGACAAAGTCCACTACCAACTATCTCAATGAAATAAATATACAAGTAAGCGATCGACAAAATGACAAAACGAACCAAGAGCAATCATCTTCGAAAAATGGAGAAGATTACGGCCTTGGTTAGAACACCTGTAGAAAAGCATGAAAGCACACACCTGGAGAATAACTAGGTCCTCAGAGGGACGTAACAAGATACATAAAAACAATACCATAATGAACTGTAAATGAAACATGACAAAGGAAAGATCACACACTCCAACACAATGGAACCTAACCATCTAGGTGTAATGCAAGTCGAAAACTATACTGGAACGTATAAGTGGGTAGGAATAAAGCATAGCATCCACTAGAGGCTTTCGCATGAACTAGTATACGTCTCTGACCGTATCTGACGCATGGTCAGGGCCGTGCAATGGATATATCCCCTAGTCCATACTTTGCATCGCTAGCATACCTCCTGACCGTATCTGACGCGTGGTTAGGGCCGTGCAATGGATATATCCTCTAGTGATACACCCATAACAGGGAAACCATGAACCCATAACCGGGCAACTAGAAGGCTGTGGGCTAGCTCATACGTCCCAGTAGTTTTCCCCGCCCATGTATCACACAAGCTATATCCATGTCTTGGCGATCCATATCTCTATGCAAGTCGCTATCTAGACTCCGCTAATCCATAATTGAACCGACACACGAACCGCCCATATCGGTAGCAAGTCGAATACGTAGGTTCGTGCCGACTCTATGATCCTCACTCATGTGTCGTGTATGAGACGTGTCAACAGGTCAAAGAAGTTATGAAGCATAACTTCAATATATCGGAAATGTCAACTATCACATATGGTCCACACACACACACACACACACACACACACACACACACACAAGCATCGATATACATATCGATGGCACCCAAGTCCTACTTGGACACACTCTTACTAATGTAAAACACTAGCAACATATTAAATATCATGAATCAAATACAAGTACAAGATGGCAAGGTATCTTGCTTGGTGTTACGCCTGGTGGGGTGCAATGATCCAACAGGTCCTGTTCGTCCAATAGCCATGGTCGATATGCGAGGGTCCAATTTTTTATGAGAAGAGAAACGCACAATCAGTCGTGATCAATGATGATAATCCGAGGGGAGTTTGTGGGAAAAATTACTCATAATACTTTTTAGAAAATATTTATACGAATTTCGAAACTAGTTGTTTTTAGTCTAACATATACTTTCACAAATATTTGTAAATACTAGAAATCCGTATATAAATTGGTAACTACCTTTATTTAGAAAAATATATAAAAATCATAATCTAAAAAAAATTATTTGTGGGCAAAACTATATTACTAAGTAAATATTTTATATAAATATATAATTACTTGAAAACAAAATATGATAATTTTTGGAAATTGCCTTTTATTAGATTAAAAGTATTTATACATTAAATACTTGAAAAATACACAAAATATTTTATGCCACACATATTCGAAGTTGGTGAAATTATAGATTTACAGATAGAAAACTATTTAAAATAAAAATTCTAGAAGTTAGTTTATAATCAGGAAATTTGCATTTAGTAAATATGAGTATATTATAATTCTCCAAAATATGATAATAATCCTATAAAAATAATATATAACTATTTTTCAAAACTTTAATAATAATAACAGTGATATAATAATAATAATAATAATAATAATAATAATAATAATAATAATAATAATAATAATAATACCAAAAACTATCTAAAATAATACTAATATAATCAATTATTATGGTAAAGTAACAATGTAGTAATACTAATACTAATAATATGTATAATAATATACAAACTCTAATTAATAATAATAATAATAATAATGATAATAATAATAATTATACTAATAATAATAATAATATTAATATCAATAATAATGATAACAACCATAATAATAATACTAATAACATTATTAGTAATAATAATAATGATAATAATAAAAAATACATATAATCCTAACTAATCCCCTCAATAGAACCCACTCCCCCAAAATTCACACACTGAGAGAGAGAAAGAAGAACGAAGAGGTTGGAAGGGGTCTCACCGGGGTTCGGCTGGACGGGCCGGCGGCCGGCGGACAGGCGTCGTGGAGGCGCTGGGGTGGCGTCGAAGGGGACGGCGCTGCTCCGGGCGGCAGTTGTGGCGCGTCGGGTTTGAGTGCCGGCAATGGCGCTGCGCCGGCGAGGGCGCGTCTCCGACCAGCGCTGGGGGAGGCCGGGAAGTCGGAGGCGGAGGCGCGTACTCGGACGCCGGGCGGAGAGGATCAGGCATCACCGGTGTGCTACGCGGAAGATCTTCGGCTTGGCGTCTCCGGCAAAGGCGGTGGAGGCGGAGTTGAGAGGGATGGACGGACTCCCGACGGAGGCGGCGGCGATTCGCCAGCACGCGACGATGGTCGGGAGCCCAGGCGGAGGCTGAGGTCAGGTTAGGGTTCCCCCTCTTCTTTGGAAATCTTGGTGGTGGTGGTGGCGATGTCGAATCCGCGGTGTTGGCGGTAGGATTTGAGGTTTTTCGGGTGCGACAATGTGGTGGTAATACGGGTGTTCGGTTATTAGGGATGACGGCGATGGTGAAGGGGCTGGGGTGGCAAATTGTGGAGATGCTGAGCGGTGGTGGTGTCGACCAGAGTTGGTCGGGGATGTTGGCGAAGGTGATGGGGCTGTGGTGAAGGCTGGGGCTGTGGTGATGACAGTGAAATGGGTAGGGGGACTTCGTCGTGACACGACAGAGAAGAGTCGGTGGTTGTGTCCTGCGAGACACGGGAACAGGGTTGTGTCCGGCATGTCGGACACAGGAAAGAACGATGTATATGTACTGGAAATATAGTGGATGTAGGGAGGCACAGACATGATGCACAATTTGGATGGTAGCAAATTATGGACGAGTACATGCCTATTTATAGGATGTGAGAATTCCCAGTTGGATAAGGATTGGGATTTGATTAAATCCCCAATAAATAATATAAATTTTAATTCAAATAAATCAAATCTAAATTTAAATTAAATTTAAATTTAATTCTACATCATTTAAACTCAAATATAAATATAAATTCTACCTTTAAACTTTTTAAATTAAAACCATAAAATCAAATTGAGATTTAAAATGGCCACGAAAATTTTCAAATATATTTTCCAAAAATACCAATAATAATAATTTCAAAAATAATAAATATTTTTAAATATCCTCTTGAATAATAAAATATTTATATTAATAAATTCGAAAAAGGATTAAATTTATATGTCTTGTATAAAACAAACATTTGCATAAACCTCGTTTTTAAATTACTATTTATATAACTTCCATGATGTAAAATAAAGTTTTGGAAATTCCAAATGCGACACATTCTACAACTTTAAGTAATCAAAAATAAATATTTATTATTTATTATTTGAAAATTCAAGTTTCTAAAATAAAATATTTTTACAAAAATATGTACCTCGCACATTTTCGCACTCGACGAGGCATATGAAAATATTGAGTTCATACGCGACGGATAATACGACTATGCGACGTACAAATACCAAGTAAAAGTTTGAAATACTCAGTTTATAAAAAAAATTAAAGTAGAAATTTAGGGGTTTACATCCTACCCAACTTAAAAGAATTTCGTCCTCGAAATTAAGGGTTAGCAGGGGGTGAGAAGGCACAAAACAGTTCACAATGTTCAACGAAAGATGCATTAGGAAATCTCGATTTCAATAACGGCAAGGATAATCATAGGTTAACACAAGAAGGAAAATGTTAAAGTTAGAACGTGCCATAACGATTTGAGAAGATAGATTAAATACCTAGAAGGTATGCTTGGAGAGTAGGTTGAAGGTACAGGTTGGAGAGTGCTAAATTTAGAAGGTCATAGAAGTAAATATTGGCCAACAGATGAGTAGTTTAGGATGAATATAGCAACCTTGAGTGGTGAGGGTCATAGGTGATAGGGTAGCTAGAGAATTTTCTAGTATCATGCCCCTTTGCCCTCCTTTGATAGGTAAAGGCGAAAGCAATAAGGAGTTCAATGACGATTTTATCGAATACGAACACGTGATTCAAAGGCGACCGTATAATTTCGAAAGAATTTTCAAGGCAGTCGTGGATGGAATTCTAGAGGTCAAGTTTAATTAGGTCTCATCCACGTAGAATAATAGGTAAAAGTGAACCAAAGTGCACTAGGTTGATCAGACCATCATGCACTGGTTCTGATTAGACGATATGTTAGTGGGAGCTCTTCCAATAACATATGTCGTGAACAAGCTTCATAAAGGGTGAGCTTGTAAAACTAGGCTACATTGTGGCGTTAGTCGAGCTAGTCAAAATATAAGTACGCTAGATAATGAAAAGAAAATACCAACAGTCTAAGTTCCTCAATAAGTCATAAAGTCAATGGAATTACTAGACCGTGGGGCATTCTACTTAACTTGCAAGAGTTAAGCTAGTAGCATGATGGAACAATGGATCAAGTATTCAAGATAAACCTTAAGTATTTAAGGAATTAAATGAATCACAAGCAGTCCGCGGGTCGAAAGAATTGAGTCGAGGTTGAGTAAGTCAAGTTTAAGATATCCATGCTCGGTAGATGACTAACTACACTGGGGTATATACAACTATCATGGCACAAGTGATATTGCAACTAGTGGAGAATACTTCTATCTCATTAATGCTATTTTAGTTGCCTTCCATTAAAATCCTGAACTCGAGTTTTCCTCAAAAATTTTCTTATCCTTCATGACTTTAAATCTTAAATTCTTTAAACAAATCTCAAGAAGTGAACCTTAGCATATCACTAATCAAATCTACCAAGATTGTTAATGTTCATAATCAAACTTGTAACTCTAAATAAATTCATAGATCATAATTCATGAAACACTATTTGAAATTTCTCTCCAAGTCCATTTCACATCTTTCGAAATATTTTAAACCCCCTTTTTTCACTTCAAACTTAAAAACTCGTAATCATATTGCAATATTTAAATCCTCTTTAAACTAATTTTTATATCTCTTCAAGGACTTTCAAGGATGAGTAATCATAACTCCATAACTCAAGACTTTCAAAACTCAAAATCAAATATCAATTTGTTTTTCTCATTTGTATATAGATTCTAGCTATCTCCTTGTAGTAATAAAATTCCAACAATCTCATAAGTTTGAAATGTTGCTACTACCCAACTTGGAATCAACTAATTCTTCCTACAAGATCATACATCAAGAAGATATGGTCCTTTGATTCTTACAGTAAAAATGTCTTTATAACTCCAATATGATCTCTAATGCATGCTAATTGCCAATGAAATCTTTCAAGCCAGGTGTTTGACCTATGAACATATACTAGTGTAGTCATCTTCCTAACGGTCGGTAAGCATGAAATAAGAGGTAAAGTTTATGGTAGGAGAAATCAAGCAGGATGCAAGGAAGTCGAACGAGAGTTCAGAGATTTGAATCAAAGAAGGTGATCAAGTAAGTGGATGAGATTTCTAGACTCTAATCCGAGATTGCAGGCCCGTTCGGTACAGTCATGTAACTGAAACGGCAAACTTGACCTGCATGGACCACCACAAAAACATGTAACGCCCCAGTCCCAAAATCATATAGGACTAAGTACGCAAACATGCCAGCTGTAGATATATGAAGAATACTCCAATGTATGGAATCCTCGTATAAATACATAAGATGTAAAATGTAGAGAACCAAGACATGCTAAATCTCATCCACAAATATATAAAGAATAAAGATAGAATCAACTTGAATAGTTATGGTACAATCGTTGGGCAGAGACAAAGTCCACTACCAACTATCTCAATGAAATAAATGTACAAGAAAGCGATCGACAAAATGACAAAATGAACTAAGAGCAATCATCTTCGAAAAATAGAGAAGATCACAGCCTTGGCTAGAACACCTGTAGAAATGCATGAAAGCACACACCTGGAGAATAACCAGGTCCTCAGAGGGACGTAACAAGATACATAAAAATAATACCATAATGAACTGTAAATGAAACATGACAAAGGAAAGATCACATACTCCAACACAATGGAACCTAACCATCTATGTGTAATGCAAGTCAAAAACTATACTGGAACGTATAAGTGGGTAGGAATAAAGCATAGCATCCACTAGAGGCTTTCGCATGAACTAGTATACGTCTCTGACCGTATCTGACGCATGATCAGGGCCGTGCAATGGATATATTCCCTAGTTCATACTTTGCATCGCTAGCATACCTCCTGACCGTATCTGCCGCATGGTCAGGGCCGTGCAATGGATATATCCTCTAGTGATACACCCATAACAGGGAAACCATGAACCTATAACCGGGCAACTAGAAGGCTTTGGGCTAGCTCATACGTCCCAGTAGTTTTCTCCGCCCATGTATCACACAAGCCATATCCATGTCTTGGCGATCCATATCTCTATGCAAGTCGCTATCTAGACTCCGCTAATCCATAATTGAACCAACACACGAACCGCCCGTATCGGTAGCAAGTCAAATAAGTAGGTTCGTGCCGACTCTATGATCGTCACTCATGTGTCGTGTATGAGACGTGTCAACAGGTCAAAGAAGTTGTGAAGCATAACTTCAACATATCAGAAATATCAACTATCAAATATGGTCCACACACACGCACACACACACACACAAGCATCGATATACATATCGATGGCATCCAAGTCATACTTGGACATACTCTTACTAATGTAAAACACTAGCAACATATAAAATATCATGAATCAAATATAAGTATATCTTGCCTGGTGTTACGCCTGGTGGGGTGCAATGATCCAACAGGTCCTGTTCGTCCAATAGCCATGGTCGATATGTGAGGGTCCGATTTTCATGAGAAGAGAAACGCACAATCAGTCGTAATCAATGATGATAATCCGAGGGGAGTTTGTGGGAAAAATTACTCATAATACTTTTTAGAAAATATTTATACGAATTTCGAAACTAGTTGTTTTTAGTCTAACATATACTTTCGCAAATATTTGTAAATACTAGAAATCTGTATATAAATTGGTAACTACCTTTATTTAGAAAAATATATAAAAATCATAATCTAGAAAAAATTATTTGTGGGCAAAACTATATTACTAAGTAAATATTTTATATAAATATATAATTACTTGAAAACAAAATATGATAATTTTTGGAAATTGCCTTTTATTAGTTTAAAAGTATTTATACATTAAATACTTGAAAAATACACAAAATATTTTTTGCCACACATATTCGAAGTTTGTGAAATTATAGATTTACAGATAGAAAACTATTTAAAATAAAAATTCTAGAAGTTAGTTTATAATCAGGAAATTTACATTTAGTAAATATGAGCATATTATAATTCTCCAAAATATGATAATAATCCTATAAAAATAATATATAACTATTTTCCAAAATTTTAATAATAATAACAGTGATATAATAATAATAATATTAATAATAATACCAAAAACTATCTAAAATAATACTAATATAATCAATTATTTTGGTAAAGTAACAATGTAGTAATACTAATACTAATAATATGTATAATAATATACAAACTCTAATAATAATAATAATATTAATATCAATAATAATGATAACAATCATAATAATAATACTAATAACATTATTAGTAATAATAATGATAATAATAAAAAAATACTTATAATCCTAACTAATCCCCTCAACAGAACCCACTCTCCCAAAATTCACACACTCAGAGAGAGAGAAGAACGAAGAGGTTGGGAGGGGTCTCACCGGGGTTCGGCTGGACGGGCCGGCGGCCGACGGACAGGCGCCGCGGAGGCGCTGAGGTGGCGTCTAAGGGGACGTCGCTACTCCGGGCGGCAGTGGTGGCACGGTACGGAGCTCCGGAGGCTGGCGCATCGGGTTTGAGCACTGGCGAGGGCGCGTCTCCGACTAGTGCTGGAGGAGGCCGGGAAGTCGGAGGCGGAGGCGCGTACTCGGACGTCGGGCGGAGAGGATCAGGCATCACCAGTGTGCTACACGGAAGATCTTCGTCTCGGCGTCTCCGGCAAGGGCGGTGGAGGCGGAGTTGAGAGGGATGGACGGACTCCCGGCTGAGGCGGCGGCGGTTCGCCAGCACGCGATGACGATCGGGAGCCCAAGCGGAGGCTGAGGTCAGGTTAGGGTTCCCTCTCTTCTTTGGAAATCTTGGTGGTGGTGGTGGCGATGTCGAATCCGCGGTATTGGCGGTAGGATTTAAGGTTTTTCGGGTACGACAACATGGTGGTAATACGGGTCTTTGGTTATTGGGGATAACGGCGATGGTGAAGGGGCTGGGGTGGCGAATTGTGGAGATGCTGAGCGGTGGTGGTGTCGACCAGAGTTGGTCGGGGATGTTGGCGACGGTGATAGGGCTGTGGTGAAGGCTGGGGCTGTGGTGATGACAGTAAAATGGGTAGGAGGACTTCGTCGTGACACGACAGAGAAGGGTCGATGGTTGTGTCCTGCGAGACACGGGAACAGGGTTATGTCCGGCATGTCGGACACGGGAAAGAACGATGTATATGTACTGGAAATATAGTGGATGTAGGGAGGCACAGACACGATGCACAATTTGGATGGTAGCAAATTATGGACGAGTACCTGCCTATTTATAGGATATGGGAATTCCCAGTTGGATAGGGATTTGATTAAATTCCCAATAAATGACATAAATTTTAATTCAAATTAATCAAATCTAAATTTAAATTAAATTCAAATTTAATTATAGATCATTTAAACTCAAATATAAATATAAATTCTACCTTTAAACTTTTTAAATTAAAACCATAAAATCAAATTGAGATTTAAAATGGCCACAAAAATTTTCAAATATATTTTCCGAAAATACCAATAATAATAATTTCGAAAATAATAAATAATTTTAAATATCCTCTTGAATAATAAAATATTTATATCAATAAATTCGAAAAAGGATTAAATTTATATGTCTTGTATAAAATAAACATTTGCATAAACCTCGTTTTTAAATTACTATTTATATAACTTCTATGATGTAAAATAAAGTTTTGGAAATTCCAAATGCGACACATTCTACAACTTTAAGTAATCGAAAATAAATATTTATTATTTATTATTTGAAAATTCAAGTTTCTAAAATAAAATATTTTTACAAAAATATGTACCTCGCACATTTTTGCACTCGACGAGGCATATAAAAATATTGAGTTCATACGCGACATATAATACGACTATGCGATGTACAAATACCAAGTAAAAGTTTGAAATACTCAGTTTATAAAAAAATTTAAAGTAAAAATTTAGGGGTTTTACAAGTCTATATGGCAGCATAAGAGAACTCTACTTTACCTAAGTCATGGGATCGAAAGAACAAGTACCAATTTGAAAACCCAACATGAAGTACTATCTAGGCATCAGGTTCAATATTTCCATGTTCTACACAAATTAGATACAGGACGAGATTATTCCCTTAACTATGTGGGTTCATCTCTTTTATTAGCATACATACTCAGTTTTTTAGAAAATATCCATTTTATTAAGTGTGAAGGCAAAGCAGAGACGAGTTCGTCGAAGCTAGCCACCTGAAAGATGAGTTGCATCGACCGAGCGGAACTCCTAGCAAGTCACTGCATAGCCTAGTCCGAACGCTATTGCGTCCATTGATTCATCTTGTTGAACTGAGCGGGGCGGGACACTACACTGGTGAGTACCGAGGTATACCAGTTTGCATGACAGAGAAAATTTTGGACATAAAACCAATATACCACCGGTATACTGGTGAGTACCGACGATATACCGGTTTGTGACCCAAAAGTGAGTTTAGATAGTTTTAAGGACCGAACTACTTCTGAACCTTCTCTTATGATGTCTAGGGACCCTGTGTTATAGTTTAGTCACAGTCCTTGAGGAGTTTTAGGCTTTGTATAGTGTGTATATATTATTCAAATTAAGAACTTTTGTTGTTCTAAATTTTTTGGATGATGATCACTACTCGATGAACTCGGTGATAGAGTTGTAGAGTATTACAGTAGGGGCACAGACTGTATATTCGACCTGATATATATGCTACAATGTGAGATAAGGATTTACTTGACTGACTAATTGACCCGGTATCCTAACTTGACTACGTGTATCCATACCGATACTTCAAGTTTCTGTACTGAGTGTACTATCTTTTCAATACACCGAGGTGCTACCTGTGCACTGAGGTGCAAAGGTTCTTGATACATTCCCGATATATTATACTATACTCAGATTATTGTACGGACGTTCTATAGTTGGTTAGTAGATGTAGCATGGATAGAATATTTGGTAGAATTGTTGTATTACGCTCGTTATGAATTAAGATTGGGACCATAGGAACCAATATATATTTATACTAAGTGTACTCGTACTAAGGTACGACATCTAGGAGGAGGATAGTGTGACCATGACACGAGATTCCAGATAACTATAGGGTTACTTATGAAACTAAAATTTATAGAAGCAATGGGAGGGAACATGATCCCGAGATCATGCATGCTGGGCCACCTATGGATACCATAAGTTATCTCGATATCATACAACGCCAACCACCATGGATACTATATATCATCTACACTAGTGGAGTACAATACTTGACTACTATTATATGTCGAACCAGCATATCCCTATAAGAGAACTAGAATAGTTACTGATCTGTTTGGCATGGTAGCCTTATGAGGGACTAGTGAATATTCTATATACAATGTGTTATTCATGGCTTACCTAGCCCCGCTTCGACAAGACACACTATATATATATATATATATATATATATATATATATATATCTATATATATATATATATATATAATCAATTATCATATAGCAAGCCATAGGATTGGTTGGTCAATTCTTAAACCTAACATGAGTGACCATATGTTAGTGGCATAGGAACATGGACTATCATGGTGTGGTGGGCCAACCCTTGTCCTTGTTTGGTTGTGGGGTTGGGCTATTGTGTTACGATATGCTATGAAGCAGGGTTAGGGGATGTACTCTATTTTTGTGTAATATGACACATCTTATTCTTGTTTGGTATATGGGTGTCGTATTGTCTAGATGATACGGTATACACATATGATTTTGGCAAAGGTCTTACTTATGTATTATTTGGATTTTGTTTACCTTGTGGTACTTGTTATTTGGGATCTGATCCAAGTAATTTTGTTTGGCTAGATCTAGAGCCAATGCTAAAGGATCGAGCGTACCTTCTCCTGACTGATGGCGTATTCCAGATGGATGGCCTTCGAGGGGATTGAGTGGGTTTTTTTGTTGGTGGTTTTGCCTATTGTTGGTGTTTTTGTCTTAGGGACTAGAAAGATAGTCCCACATTGGCTAGCAAAATGGATGATATCTCTATATAAAGCTTTGCTTGTGTTGAGAGATCAAATGAGGTACGACACATGGGTGCCATGTGGGGATATTTTTATAGCAATACATACAATCTCTACAAGAACATGAAAGTTACAGGTAGGAGTGGCAAGCTTCATTGTCAAGAATTCTAGAACCCAAATGAGACAACCCTCTCTTTCCCACATTCTGCATCTTTCTTTCCTTTGGCTTAGCATCTTGCAACATCTGTAAAGTCAAATGTATATACCAGTTGATTACAAAATGAGTAATTCATAATTCTCTTATGTATAATCCACCCATTTGATCAACAATAGAAAGTTTAAACAGTTGACTGTCACAGCCGTCGGCCAAAGGCTTTAATCGACTAATGTTATTCATAAGGTGGTCTACAGTAAGCAGGTTTAGGACTCGATTGCCAATAAGAGGCATAAATTATACTTCGTATAAGTATACTTTATATAAGTCGACCCAGTTATACTTCATATAAGTAAACCCTGTTGTTCTCGAAGTCTACCCATAAAGGATATGGATTGTAGAACACCATGTGATATAAATAAAGATTGACCTGATCTTGTAATCTCAATCAAGAGTATCCACTGATCTATATAGGTATAAACCATTGATTAAGTTGATATTTCATACATATGTTTGCACTAGTTAGGACTTAAGAGTGACAATCATACTTGAAGGAACGAGGAAAATTCTACAAAAAGGGGTTTGTCATTGGCGTATTTTCTGTTAACTTGAAAAAAATACATTTCCAGCCTTTAATTTCTTTCACCTCCACCAATTGACCCAAGAGACGATTTGCGTAACATGTTATTTTAATGATGTAAAGCATACCATAGATTGTTGCTAAGACTGCTTGTTTAGAATTGCCATAGGCAGTTGCTGAGCGCTATTTTAGTCACAGGGTGATCCTTAAAATTCTAATTCTAAGATCAGCCACATCACCCATTTTTTCTGAACTTCTCTTGCATCTCCAATTCTAAGACCATTTCAGACACAAAGCATTTTTCTGGAGCATATATTTTATAATAGTGTATTTGAAAATATAGCATTTGGAGAAGCTTAGCTAATATTTGGTAACAAGTGTGTACCCATCACAAAATGGATGACACATAAAATCAATGAAGGTTTTGATTGGCTAAGAATTACAGTCTTAAAATTCAAGTAAACTTATATATGAGTTTACAGACATTAAACCTAAGTCTGAGCCATGTTTGGGAAATACAGATGGAAACAGACATTAAATTTTGATCAAACATATCAAATCATTCAATTTGATACATGGAAAGATTACTAAACTATAAAGATCGATGCACTTGTTCTTTATATCAAGACAACACAAAAGTGAGAATTGATAAAAGGCTAAGAATTACAGCAATGAGAAAATACCTTCCACGAGAGAAAATATCTTCCACAAGTATTGTCATGGTGATGAGATCATGAGAAGAAAAGTCTGAAGATAAGTCTCGCTGACGGTTCCAAATCTAGAGATTTCTCACAAGCATAACATCCAACAAATCTCATAGTCCAAATATATGATTCAAAAACAATATAACTCGAGAGATCTCACCTCCTATAACCGCATATCACCTCCATCTCAGCCACCAACAACTCAATAGAATCGACAACTGCAAAAAAAGAAATATTTCAATGATACGAAAAATACGATGAATGGTTTCAACTACTAAACTGACTAGACTTAGTTGTTGAATTTGGAAGCTAAATATTCATGAGAGAGAAAAACAAGTCAGGTCAATACCAAACAGTCGTTCAAATCTATGATAGCGTCAAGAAGGTTCACGAACATCATAAGTGTATAAGATTCACTAACAAGGCAGCATGGCATCATGTGTATAAGGTTCCTTACAACCTTAACTAATTTAAAACCTCAAGCTATCTACCATGAATTGAATGGTAATATATAATACATGATTTATGTACATTCCTTCTCCTGCTCACTTGCACATCTTCATATCAGACACAAAATTTGAACAAAAGCCTTAGATCCGATAACAAACGACTAGTACACAATGCCTACTAGATAAAATAGAAGACATACTCAGCAAAAATAAACCAGATGCAGATACACAATCTTGTACACTGAAATATAAGGACTTTGGTACATATTTAATAATTAGGGTTAAACTACCATCAACAAGGTTAAAAGAATTAGATCAAAACACAATCTTGTACACCAAATCTTATGTGTTGTGCACAAATGTATCTATCCCGAGTGCATCTAATTGTGAACGAGCAATATTTAAGTGAAATTTATAGGGAAAAAATGAGTTTCATGATAAGAAATGATACAAACTAGTTAGCAAATATACAAGTCAGGACAATACCAAACACTCGCTCAAATCTGTGGTAACGTCAATAAGCAGCACAGATATCATGTGTAAGTGTATAAGATTCAATAACAATGCAACATGGCATCATGTGTATAAGCCTCATTACAAACTTAAACTAATTTAAAACCTCAAGTTATCCATTACGATCAAGAGAAGGCTCACCTTCAGAGCCTCCTCTTGGCCTTCCAAAGCCTTCTACCTTCTCTTCAGAATATCTACTATTTGCTTGGATCTCCTCTCTGCATAGTACCTATCTGCAAATAATACCTATAATTCTAAAAATCCTAGTAAAAGTTATAGCAAGGTAAAATTGAAGAAATTGGTAAGAATGAGATAAATAATCAGCAGTTACAAATTCATTCATTTATTGGGGGAGGGGGTTTCAAAAAAAAGATGAATAAATTTTTTAAGAGTACTCTACTTGTTAAACCAATTTCGATGAACACTATATCCTTTCAGTAAAATATCCATTACTCTTTAAAAAATATTATCTTTGAGTCCGAGATATCGCCGGCGTCAAGGAGGCGGGAGGAGGAAGGAGTCGAGAGGAGTTTAGATCTGCTAGATCTGGAGTGCCCGACGGTGGTCAGGCTGGAGTGCCCGACGGCGATCGAGCTGGAGTGACTGACGGTGGCTCCAGGATGAGTCCTAGGTGGTCGGGCTGGAGTGGACTGCTGCTGTGGTCGGAGCAGTGGAGGGGAGGTAAGTCGGGGATAAGGTCGAGGGCGTTGGTCGATGAATGGGATGGAGGTGGTCAGAACGTCGAAGTGGACGTCGGCGGAGCACGGTGGTGGTGGGGGTGATAGGTAGAGGGAGAGTAACAGAGAGAAAAGTGTGACAGAGAGAAGAGTGTGAGGGAAATGTCGAGAGGAGTTTTCGGGTTGGGGGAACCAAAATATTTGGGGGGAATCGAATTTGGGAATGAAAAGGGGTTGGCCGCTTCTGAATATAAATTTTCTAATGATGAAAAGTTTGGTCGCTAAACAGTCGGCAGTTGTTATTTTAAAAAATTGACTAGTTACCTGCCAAAATTTTCAATCGCTGTAAAATTTATTATTTCATCCCGACGCTTTAGCAACGGAAAAGCGACATCTTGTTAATTGAATTATGAATTCGTAGACTTTTAGTCGCTCTTCAGTCGTTAGTTTATCAACTGAAATGAGTTAGTCGCTAGGTCGTTCGCTAATCTACAATATTTTTGTACACTACCAAAATATGTCATATCAGTGACGCATTTAGCAAGGTAAAGGTAAAACGCTGCTATTTTTTGGCAACTTGGCGACGTAATTATTTTACATCGCAACGTCACTGTTAGCAACTATCAATGACGTATTGCGACTGCATTTAGTATAAAAAATATAACGTCATTGGAAAGTCAGTGTGTGTCGCTATATTATTATTTTCAGCGGCGATTAGCGGCGTTTAAATATAATGTCGCTAATGTATTAAAATATAGCGTCGTTTAGCGACGTCTTTTTTAGACGTCGCTAAGTTTCTAATATCCAGCAGATCGGGTTTTCCTTTCCCCCCATTCTCACTCGAAAATTTTCCAAAATTTTTTTATTCCCCTCCTAAAATTCTTCTCCTCCTTCACCATTCCTCCGCCTCCACTGACCTCCTCCTACCTCGATCGCCCTCCTCCTCCACCGACCGTCCTCCTCCTTCTTCTTCTCTACTGCTGTGTAAGCTCCACCTCCACCGACCCCCTCCTCCTCCTCCACTGCGAGCTCCTTCTCCATCAACCCCCCTTGTCACGCCCTGCTCCCGTAGGAGCGATCGTCCTTGCTAAGGCGTGATGCCGCACGGGCCTAGGTTGCGCCCGTTCAAGGCCAAGTCCAGAAACGGCCGATTTGAGCTAGGCCACAGAGTCACACAGAGTGTCCCCATTTGCAGCGGAAAGTAAATAAACACAAGTAGAAGCGAATTCAAACTTTTTTTTATTGATATTCAAGAAGTTTACAAGCGGCGCTAGGCCGAGTTTACAAGTCTCTCAAGCTATCTCTCTCTGAAACATAAAAGGCGTGCCAAGTGGCTTACAACATGGAATGATTCATGGCGATGTTCCGATACATTATGTCATGTATATGGTGCTTCAGCTCCTTGCAATGCTCCAAGGCTCCAGAGAGAGCTCCGCGCCTTAGCACGTTCGAGAGAAGCTCTGCACCCGATGACGTCTCCTGCATCCTGCAAGCAGATTGTGGGGTTATTAGTACATTGTTATGCACTGGTGGGGAGGCTAGCTCGCCCACAATGCTATCATTACCAAACACGTTCCATTTACTTTTGTGCACCATCTATCATTCATTGTCTTTCTAATCTTACCTTAGGATCAGTTTAATGACATATTCCATAACCTATCTCGTGTTTTCGAATTCAAGTGTCGCATGGAAATGCATGCACGACTTACCTATACTTACCGTTCGGCCTTCCCTGTCTAAAGTAAACCAAGTTAGTCAACAATTCACATGTAGTAACTTAACATGATTCATGTAAACATTCGATGATAAGGGCGTGTCCCTGCCTCGGGTTCTAGCACGTCGTAGGCATGTTCTAGCATGTTGTAGGCATGTTCAGAGTGTTATATTTCAAGCATGTTCCGGATGTTACATTTCAAGCATGTTCAGGAGTATTACAGTTCGAGCATGTTCATGTTCAGGATGTTACATTTCAAGCATGTTCATGTTCAGGATGTTATATTTCAAGCATGTTCAGAAGGCACTTCATTTAGTTAACTTATACTACTTGTTTCAATGCAAGGACTTGCACGTGGATTGCCACCAGCATAGCCCACTTAATCTACATGCATGGGTCGTTGGCTTTACAAGCCATTTTGGACATATCACTTGGGCATTCTCACCCATCAAAGCGTGATGGCTGGTACACCTTGATAGTCTCTTGAAATGCCTGGCATTACGTCTCTTTGAGTGGCCGAGCCCCCACTCAAAGTAGCCCGTAAGCCCCATGTCTGATTCCGTCTAGGCCGGCCACAGTATTCTCCCCCAACGCCTGTGCCGCAGAATTCTTCCTCATGACGGCCACGATATTCCCCCCATCACCCGTGCCGTTTGTCTACGACCATTTCGTATTGTCTTGTCATTTAACTTAACGACTTTCTTTGAGCCATAATGCGTTATCGACCAGGTTGACGTCCGTGCAGCACGGGTAGCGAGCCCCGTTGCACGTGCCCGTCATACCTGTCGCTAACGTCTTTCATGTCTTAACTTTTACTCTTTCATGTCTTTCTTTCACTTGTTCATACATTCATTTTATTCTTCACGTATTCATGTCATTCGTTGATTCATTCATTCATTCATTCATTTATTATGCAACTTCCCGTGCGGGAGTCGACATGGCGACCCATCGGTCCCGAAGTCTTTCAATGTTGCTATACTCTGCTCAGAACGACTATGTCGATAGTCTTCCGTTTCATTGTTGTAACCCATTCGTTGTTTCATTGTTGAGCGTGTAAGGAACTTGAACGTAAGCTTGTGTCATAGCACGAGCGTGGAGCGCGGTGCGAGAGTTCTCTATATTTGCCGAGTTCTTTTCCATGTTCTAAACAAGCATGCAAGATGGGATTATTCCCTTAGCTAGGTGCGTTGAGTCATTTATTTATTAGCATGCACGGTTTTGACGCCTAGTGATTCAAGCCATGGTGTCCGTATTGTTATGTGTCTCGGCTAAGCAAAGATGGGTTCATCGGAGCCATCCACCTTAGCGATGTTCGCATCGGCCGAGCGATACTCCGAGCGCGCCTTTGAAAGTCTAAGTCTGGATTCATCTTGACGGGCCAATGTAATGCCTTGCATCGATTCTTCATCAGGTCGATGCCAACTCTTCGGGTCGACGGCTCGTTTGAGTTGTTGCACTTGTCGTGCGAATCGGTGTTCCGCTAGGGCGGAGCGGGTCATTACATAATACACCACTCAAAATAAGTCTCGTCCTCGAGACTTCCTGAGTGCAGGTTATCCTACCATTCCTTAACTCGTGTCGTCGTATTTCTTAGGCAATCCCTATCGAATGGCTTTACCGTTCGATGGCACCGAACTATACTCGATACCTTTCCAAGTCCCGTGTCTGCATACGTTTGGTCGAGTTTATTGAATAACTTTTCATTCATTTTAGAGTTGATGGTACTTTATTCAATTCAAGTGTTTCTTCGTCTTGGTTACTACTTCTTTGTGTCACGGGACTGAAATGGTCGCACGAGGCACGTTATAATTCGTCAAATGCGCGGGTCATGGGCTGAGGCAAACTTACTTTCGTTTATCTCGGTCATCAAGATGAATCGATTCGCTTTTCAAGCGTTCTTGTCCATGAAATCAGTATGATTCCTTCTTAGTGGGGTCGACCAAGTCTAAGTAATTTCCGTCCAATTCAAGACTAACTATTGCACTATCGTCGAGCATATCTTCCTATTAATGGTTCAATTCGTTATACTAACTTTTAATTTCACGATATCGATTCCATATCATTCACTTATTTAGGGCCAATCTTGGTGTCGTTCACGCACACTCCACTCACACGTTTCTTCGATTCCGAGCCTCGCTCTTACTAGTATCATTCCTTTCTTTTAACACGATTCCAAGTTGTCGACACTCTTCCATTACTCAAGTCTCGTTTTTGAAATTCAATGTGTCATTTGGTTAGCTCGTGCACGCATTCCAGGCGTCCCCAAAATACATGCATTCACCAAATCGCGTGATAGAGAATTCATCATTCTCACTCGAGTCGCATCGTGTACATACTCCGGCGTCCCTGAAATATATGCATGTCAGCCGAGTCTCGTGAGCAGGGTTTCCTATATTCATGATTCATGCTATCTATCCATGCCAATCCTCAAGATCAATCTTTCGATTGCTAACAATTAAAACAGGGCGTCTCGTCTAACCGCTAGGCTATTTCTTTTCGAGGCTAAGTCAATATCAGGATTGGAATCATAGTTTCCCAACAATAATGCCAACACTGACCCCAATCCTAGGGTCAAACCAAAGTCAGTAGTATGGGGGGTTTTCTACCCAAGCTCGCGTCACTCAGATTTCTAAACATCGAGCACGATTACCTATTCGTATCAATGTATTCGTTGCACGTACTCGAATCCATTCAAATCACCAATTCTAACCAATTCATGTATTCGATCACGAGGTCGTCTAGCTTTGACAATATGTTGCGCCCAAATCTCACGCGAGTCCGATTATCCACGGTGGTTTATGAATCACCATGCAACGCTCCCGTAGAATAATCATTCTCATCGGGGCATAACTCTTGCTTGCGTCTAGACTAATTCATTCTCGATACGCAGATTGGACCTACGCAATCCTCAAGCTCAATCATCAAGCACACCAAGTCATTCTCAAGTTCACCTTCGCGTCACCACAAGTCGAAGCACACAAATTGCCACGCCATGCTAGTTCAATCACCCCCGCTGTATGAATTACCATACCAGCGCTCACGCGGAGTGATCGCCCTAATCGGCACGACGCATGTGCGAGGCTGGAGTTACGCTCGCATAAGACAAGCATGTTGACGTTGGGGTTATCGTCGAAGTAAATCCAAGTATTTAATTTTTATCCAAGCCAAGATCGATAGTCCATTCGTCATTTCGTTCAACTAGAAAATCCTCGAGCCATGTCTATATTTTCCTCGACACGTTTCAACATCACGAGTATAGCATCCATCAGAACAATGACATTTGCACGATCGTCATTCGCCGAGTCAGAGTACCCCCGATTTATCGTATATCGATCTTTGATACGCCTCAATACCATCAACGATATACGTAACCTGACGATCTTCCTTTGTAACCAATTTTGAGTCATGTGTTGATGCTGTTGTCCGAGTTGGATATTCTATAATTTTCCCAATATTCAAGATCAAGTTCGATCGTTATTCCTCAAGCTCGTTTCAAGATCGTTGTTCAAAACTCAAGTCACATTTCATTTGAATCCATCCGAAATCGTACGTGCGATCCTCTAAGTTTCTTCGATCAAGACCATTCATCTTCATTTTCTAACATGCGTTGCCCATTCACAAGTTGTCCGAACGACATCTCGCTCGGGACTTTCAAAGTCACGATAAACTAAGCATGACGCGTTCTATGGATTTGCGCGATCGCATCGCCACGTCGACATACTCGTTCTATCCGTAAATCCTTTAGTCTTGCTCGAACAATTTCTATAACGTCCATACACCACTCAGGGTTGAGCCACTCGACTAGTCGTTGACACTCACTCTTATCCTTCTTCGAAGCTATCACATACACCACTCGGATTCGAGCCATCCTATAAATCCTCAAGAGATCATTCGATTCCCAATCGATATATTCAATCGTGCATTCGCCCGTTCCTCAGAATCAAAATCATCTTTCGTGTATGCCTAAGCGTTAGTTTGATAGCGTTCCTATCGATATACACTCTAAGTGTAGCTTCATTCCCGACCGAGCGGTACTTGATATCGCTCGCAACTCGATTGCACCAACAGTCGAGGTACGCGACATGCGGCACAACATAACCAAAAGGCCGTGTGCATAGCTATTCCATGTGGACTATATTCGAGTTTGCACGCTCACTTATTCTCGTTCGAGCGATAATCGATCTTGCTCACAACTCATTTACACCAAAAGGTCTAGGTGCGCGATACTCTGCACAACTTAGCTAAAAGGCTGCGTGCATAACCAACCCATTCGAACTATACTTGGTCTCGTGTACTCGTTCGCCATTGTTAGCGTAAGGTTATTCAAGCACGCCTTGCGTTTGCTAACTTCTAGCATTTTAGTTTTCTTTCGACTTAAGTCCGTCGTGGTTTGGCACAAAGGCCTTCGCCTATCAATCCCGTTCAACCGAGTACTTGTACGAGCTTTTGAAAATATTAGACTTATTGTATGGAACATCCCAAGGCACAATGAGAGAGAGCGCATACTTCTTTTTCCAATGACGAGCTTTCAAAACTGAGAAATTGACGTGAAGTCTAAGGACGTAAAGTCGTGCTCTGATACCAATCTGTCACGCCCCGCTCCCGTAGGAGCGATCGTCCTCGCTAAGGCGTGATGCCGCACGGGCCTAGGTTGCGCCCGTACAAGGCCAAGTCCAGAAACGACCGATTTGAGCTAGGCCACAGAGTCGCACAGAGTGTCCCCTTTTGCAGTAAAAAGTAAATGAACACAAGTAGAAGCGAATTCAAACTCTTTTATTGATATTCAAGAAGTTTACAAGCGGCGCTAGGCCGAGTTTACAAGTCTCTCAAGCTCTCTCTCTCTGAAACATAAAAGGCGTGCCAAGTGGCTTACAACATGAAATAATTTATGGCGATGTTCCGATACATTATGTCCTGTATATGGTGCTTCAGCTCCTTGCAACGCTCCAAGGCTCCAGAGATAGCTCCGCACCTTAGCACGTTCGAGGGAAGCTCCGCACCCGATGACGTCTCCTGCATCCTGCAAGCAGACAGTGGGGTTATCAGTACATTATTATGCACTGGTGGGGAGGCTAGCTCGTCCACAATGCTATCATTACCAAACACGTTTCATTTACTTTTGTGCACCGTCTATCATTCATTGCCTTTCTAATCTTGCCTTAGGATCAGTTTTATGACATATTCCATAACCTATCTCGTGTTTTCGAATTCAAGTGTCGCATGGAAATGCATGTACGACTTACCTATACTTACCATCCGGCCTTTCCTGTCCAAAGTAAACCAAGTTAGTCAATAATTCACATGAAGTAACTTAACATGATTCATGTAACATTCGATGATAAGGGCGTGTCCCTGCCTCGGGTTTTAGCACGTCGTAGGCATGTTCTAGCATGTTGTAGGCATGTTCAGAGTGTTGTATTTCAAACATGTTCCGGATGTTACATTTCAAGCATGTTCAGGAGTGTTACAGTTCGAGCATGTTCATGTTCAGGATGTTACATTTTAAGCATGTTCATGTTCAAGATGTTACATTTCAAGCATGTTCAGGAGGCACTTCATTTAGTTAACTTATACTACTTGTTTCAATGCAAGGACTTGCACGTGGATTGCCACCAGCATAGCCCACTTAATCTATATGCATAGGTCGCTGGCTGTACAAGCCATTTTGGACATATCACTTGGGCATTCTCACATATCGAAGCGTGATGGCTGGTACACCTTGATAGTCTCTTGAAATGCCTGGCATTACGTCTCTTTGTGTGGCCGAGCCCCCACTCAAAGTAGCACGTAAGCCCCATCTGATTCCGCCTAGGCCGGCCACGGTATTCTCCTCTAACGCCCGTACCGCAGAATCCTTCCTCATGACGGCCACGGTATTCCCCCCATCGCCCGTGCCGTTTGTCCACGATCATTTCGTATTGTCTTATCATTTAACTTAACGGCTATCTTTGAGCCATAATGCGTTATCGACTAGGTTGACGTCCGTGCAGCGCGGGTAGCGAGCCCCGTTGCACGTGCCCATCATACCTGTCGCTAATGTCTTTCATGTCTTAACTTTCACTCTTTCATGTCTTTCTTTCACTTGTTTATACATTCATTTTATTCTTCATATTCATGTCATTCGTTGATTATTCATTCATTCATTCATTCATTCATTATGCAACTCTCCGTGCGGGAGTCGCCTTGGCGACCCATCGGTCCCGAAGTCTTTCAATGTTGCTATACTCTACTCGAAACGACTATGTCGATAGTCTTCCATTTCATTATTGTAACCCATTTATTGTTTCATTGTTGAGCGTGTAAGGGGCTTGAACGTAAGCTTGTGCCTTAGCACGAGCGTGGAGCGCGTGCGAGAGTTCTCTATATTTGTCGAGTTCTTTTCCATGTTCTAAACAAGCATATAAGATGGGATTATTCCCTTAGCTAGGTGCGTTGAGTCATTCATTTATTAGCATGTACGGTGTTGACGCCTAGTGATTCAAGCCATGGTGTCCGTATTGTTATGTGTCTCGGCTAAGCAAAGACGGGTTCATCGGAGCCACCCACCTTAGCGATGTTCGCATCGGCCGAGCGATACTTCGAGCGCGCCTTTGAAAGTCTAAGTCTGGATTCATCTTGACGGGACAATGTAATGCCTTGCATCGATTCTTCATCAGGTCGATGCCAACTCTTCGGGTCGACGGCTCGTTTGAGTCGTTGCACTTGCCGTACGAATCGGCGTTCCGCTAGGGCGGAGCGGGTCATTACACCCCTCCTCCTCCTCCCCACCGCGAGCTCCTCCTCCTCCTCTCCAGGATCCTCCTCCACCCTCTCCTCTCTGGGCTCCTTGTCCAGCGCCGACCTCCTCCTCCTCTCGGCCATCCCCTTCCTTGGTCAGGTAAGACCTAACCCTATATCCTATTTGAGTTTAGACACAACACAGACACGAATAAGACACGAACACATACACTGACACGACATAGGATATGACACAACCCTAACCCTATCTGAGTTTAGACACATCCTTACGTACGGCCTCGTGTGTAATACAATGCAGTGTTAATGCATGTGTCATGTGTTCAATATAAGGACATAGGAATAACTCTTCAAAACTAAGACACGACTTGGGTTATTTATTTGTATGTGTGTGTAGTTGATAGAGGTATGTAATGAGGGTGATTGTGCTCAGGCACATAGGCCAATAAACATAGCAGTATCGGTATCTGTGCTTACATAGATGGAAAATTGTTATATTGATAATTACATGAATGCAAAGCGAGTATTAGTGTTGTGTTTATGTGGTACCAATTGTGTATGGGATTTGAGTTCAGGTAGGGACAGCAATTAGGAGAAGTCGAATACCATGTTTAGTACTTGGGTGCATCAATAACCTAGAAATATGGGTGTCATATGCTAGTAGGCCAAGTATGTGAGAGTAGGTATTAATGTTAGATGATTATATTATCAAGATGAATATATTACTTTTGCAAGCCTTTGAACGATTTGCATGTATCTATCTTGTAGAAGTATCTAAAAATGGATATGAATTACTATTTACACATCATTCATGGATGTACAACCGTCACCCTGATGATATATGCGATGTACGAGATGAATTTATTGAGGGTGTACAGCAGTTCCTGTAGTTCGCCAAGGCGTTCCCTCAGTACACGGACGGTACCAAAATTAAGTGTCCGTGTGTGAGATGTTACAACTTGGAATATCATCCAGAAGTGGAAGTCACGTATCATTTATACTCGAAGGGTTTCATGCTGAATTACTATCAGTCGACCATGCACGGAGAACTTGTGTCTTTAGTATCAGAGTCGGAGCCTTATGTGGATGTCCACAACCACGCTGCTTACGACGATGGGTGGGTGAACATGGTTTTTGATGTGGCAGGGCCTAATTTTAATCCGAACAATCATGATGCAGCCGAGGAGGCACTGAATGCAGATGCTACAAAGTTCATGGAGTTGCTGGATAATGCAAGGACTCTATTATATCCTAGTTGTGAGGATCATTCACCGTTGGAGGTGGTTACAAGATTGTTGAGAATCAAGTCCGATTTTAATATGTCGTAAGATTGCTACACAACCGACTGATGGAGTTGATTATAGAGATCTTGCCTGAGGGTGCTAAGTTTCCTAAAGACTTCTACCGGTCTAAGAGGATGGTGAGATCGCTCTGGATGGGATACGAGAAAATTGATGCATATCACAACGGGTACATGTTGTACTATAAAGACGACAAGGATGAAGACGTTAGATTTTATGGTATTGATCGCTACAAGGGCAGTGTTAGAGGAAGGTCTGTCGGTGCAAGAAAGCCTACCGCGTAACACCCAATTTTTGAAATGAGGGTATTTTTGAAATTTTGTATTTATAATCATTATTTATTGCATTTAAATCACATTATGATTTTTGGTGATTTTAAAAATTAATTTAAAAACCATTTTGATCAATGACTTATGATTTTGATGTTTACTAGTGTAACCCTAGAGACTGCATGACCTAGAGCCTAACCATGTTATTAGGATGATTTATTTTTACTTTTGAGCAGAAGGGTATTTTGGTCATTTGGCCTCTTTGAATTATTTTATAATTTATTGCATTGGTGATTGTTAATTTTGACTTTTGCTAGCTATTAAGAGACTGTCCTAGACTTTGACCTTGACTTTGGTGACTTAGTTAACATGGTATGGACCCTAATCTAACTTAAGTTGGTCTTGGTTGACTTAAGTTGGCTAAGTTTCATGCAGAGAGTAGGAGGATTTTTGTATTGGACCAAAGGCTAAGGACTTGAGCTAGTTAGCTAGTACAACTAGGCCCAAAGCCTACTAGACTAAACCCTAACCCTAATTCTTTTCTTTATGACTAGCCACTAGGTCATTTCCCTTCCCTATAAATAATCTCTTTATAGTTCTTGCCACTTTTGTATCATTCCAACACATAGGAAAAAGAAAGGTATGTCCATTCTTTTCCAATCCATAGATTCTTCATTTTAAATCCTTTTCCACTCTAGTTTCTTGCATTAGAGCCTAATACTCTCCTATTTTCTGTTTGTGGAGAGTAATCCCAGCTTTGGTCAATTTGGAGCATTTGGCTAGCAAGGAGGAACCCCCCATTTGAAGTTTTTTTTTATTTGTACCTATAGGTAAAACTCTCAAATTGTGCTAATATTCTGTTTTCTTTGCATATTAGGCTAGATCTAGGTGTCCCCTAGCTGTCCCTAAAGTTTGGGTTGAAATCGTGTCCATTTGGTGTCTGTATCGGATACGTGTCTATGTGTATGTGCAAGTGTTTGTTGAAATGCCTCATAGAAATGGATTTTTATATTTTCTAAAACTAATTACATGTTTTTGAAGCTCTTAATGTGTTGATTAATTATGTAAAGACTGAGTCAAATTTTGATGGATTTTCGTGTCAAAATGGACACGCATCACGTGCACGAGGCACCGCACTGTGCCCATGCAGTCCCCTGCTGTTCGAGTGTCCCACAGGACACGACACGGCCTCTCGTAACACAATTTTTGGTGGACAGGAGGGGGCAACCTCTGTCACCATCCTCCAAAATTTGGTGGGTTGGTGGAGTATTCGAGGAGTTATCCCCCTCGTATTGACCCACACTGTCACTGCACACACGTGAAAATGTGTCCTGACATGCACGTTTAACTTGGACACGGCGACACTGGTGTTAGGGTTATATACAAAGCATCACTTTTTTAGTAACCTTATTTCCTTAAATTTTGAATGAGAATCATATGGAAAATGTTTGCATATTGTATTTGTTGCAAGTGTTAATGCAAATATCTGATATTATATTGTAGATAATATGGTGTGTGGTGTCACACAGAAGATCATATTATCAGTTTCCTATAGAGTATATAAATAGTTCACAACCTAGATGGACTTGGACAATCTATTGGAAAGGTTATAGTGTAATCTGGTATTAGTCTATCTTGACTATAGGTTTACACTAGTACACTTTGTGTGTATTGAACAGGACCACTTGAGGTTGTTCTCTTTGTACTGACTACATAAGAGAATAAACACCTCTGTTATTATGGATGCTTGTGCTCTTAACCCGGATATAATAACGGACATGTATATACAGTGTGCATTATTTTGACTCATAAAAGAGTGAGATTCATTATGGATCAATAACCTCTATGAATTGGGTAATAACATTGTATGTATGATGGGCTGTTGATTATAAATGGAATCCATGTCCCGATACATCGGGTTGATGATGTCCCTTAAGGAGCTCATAAGGATTGTCATGTAAACCCTGCAGGTGGATTATATCCGACATGCCAAATAAAGTTGAGCGGTACTACTTAAGGATAAAAATGTCGAATCAATATAGTTGTCAGTAACTTAATTTGATCGACGGACATACGATATCTTAACATGGGGAGCCAAACGAGCATATAATAAAAGGATTCCACAAACATAATTTAGGATTAGGGAGGTGGTGCAACAATAGCTCATTAGTGGTTCGAGCTATTGTTAATGGGCCTGGATTGTATGTTCGGACTGAACACGGATATCCAGATCCGTTAGGAGGCCTAACCCTAATTTCTCCTCATGGTCCCTGCCGTAGCCTATATATATCCTCTATTCTCTGGCCGCCATATTACAGATCAGAAATCTGAAACTTTCTCTAAATTCGTGATTCACGTAAGAGAGAAAGAGAGGGCTACCAAGGAGAAGAAAAGGTTGGGAGATCGTCGCCCCACGACGTCCAACTCGAGGAAGGAATACGTACAGAAGATCTTGGGGTCGTCCGCTCGAGATTGCCAGGAATTACTTGTCTCCTTTCTGTCGCAGGTATAATTCGTGAACCCTAGTTTTCGCCTATGAAGGTTAGAATACGTATTAGATCTGTTTAACTTTCAATCGATCAATACGCACACCAAAGAAAGGGTCCGGGGAATCCCCAGTTCCATCAACTGGGACACGATGCAGGGCCATAACATGTAGCCCTATCATTGGCGAACATGTGTGCACGAGCTCGACAAACTTCCAGCTCTGTGTCGTGTCCAATCGGACACGACATGGCCGTACGATGATTAAATTTATGTTTTCTGTTACTGATTAGATTTATTTTTGACACTTTGTGTCCTGATTCTTGGACACGTTAGGGACCACTAGGACACATGGGGTTTGCCTATACACAGTGCACGTGTTTCCTATTTTATTTCGCGTTTATATTTCTAATTTTGGTTTCGAAATTGAATGTTGAATTTCGAAATTCACATGAACTGTGTTGTTCCAGTTTTGGGATAGTTCAGGATTGTTTAATTATTTTTGAGATTACATGACTTTTGGATTATTAACATGATATGTATACATCTGGGCATGATTAAATGTGAGTGAATGTATGATTTGGGTTTTAAAACATTGTTAACTGAGAGTGGGATGTATGTATCAGAGGTTTTGTCATTTGACCAATGCCATGTATGAGTAATAAGTTAGTATCAGTCATATGCCATACCAGATCTGTCCATTTGTTTCACTGCCCAGTCGAGCCCCATTGGTTCAGACCTTGTGTATGTTGTCCTGCATTGGGTTAACTTCCCCAAGTATGTTCAGTAATGGTCCTATCCACACCATGTAATATCATGTCCTGTATATTAGAGTATCTGCCTACATAGGTTTCAGTCGAGCCATGTGCTGTCCACACATCATATCCATATTCCTATTTGTTCAAGTCTTATATTCCATTACCTTGTGATGTCTGTCCATTGCTAATTCCCTGTATTTGATATTAGATATCTTGGTTCCTTTGGTATCAGTCATGCTAGGGGTGGATGAAGGCTCGAGAAGAGCTTGGCATTCTTAGTTTGGTCATTCTTTCTTTAGAGTATCAGACCATGGATTAATACCCTGCATATCCTTACTGTTCAGATGAGAACAGATGTCCACATTACTTGTAAATGCCACTCCCATATCTTAATGTCCTGTATTTTCTTGTTCCAGTATCCTTTGCCATATGTTTGGTTTAGGGAAGAACATATGATCCACATCCCCTTGCAAGGTTGTCCCTAACTCTTTTGTTCAGTCATGAACAACTATTATAGGATATTGTTCTGTCCTCATCCTTCTTTGCAATGTCCTACATAGGTGTATTCGTTTGTTCATTATTCAGTCCAACTTAGCATGTTGTTTACTGCACTTCACCAAATCATTTCTTGCATTCCACTCATCCCATATCCCTTCATACACCCAAGCAAATTGCTGCCCTGCCATGTTCCAGATTTACATATATATAGGTGGTTACACACTTTTATGACTCAGATGTTTACATTATGCACATATGTGGGTTATGTATGATATATATGTATGTGGCTATTATATGAGAGGTTAGAGTTATACTTTACATATGTAGATATATATGTGTTGAGGTGGTTGAGTCATGGTTAAGGTTATATGTATGTCTGCCTTTTGTTTTAGTTTTAATTTGGATCATTTATATGTATCAGACCTTACAATACCTAACTTGGTCTGTCCTCATATCCTTAACCCTCTAAGGTAGAGGTTAGTCCCAACTTTCTTTTCGTTTGGTTGTCAGTCCTTGCATGTTATCCCAAACAGAGGGGATGTAGATAGCCATAGTATCATATGGAGTACATAGGAGGGAGGTATGTAGTGGGTGGTGAGAGAGAGAGAGAGAGAGAGAGAGAGAGAGAGATAGAGAGAGAGAGAGAAGAGAGAGAGAGAGAGAGAGAGAGAGAGAGGAGAGAGAGAGGGGAGGGAGGGAGGAGGGGGGAGAGAGAGAGGAGAGAGAGAGAGAGATAGAGAGAGAGAGAGAGAGAGAGAGTAGAGAGGAGAGAGAGAGAGAGAGAGAACACAGAAGACAGAACAGGACCAGAGAGAGAGAGAGAGAGAGAGAGAGCGAGATAGAAGAGAGAAGAGAGAGAGAGAGGGAGAGAGAGAGAGAGAGAGAGAGAGAGAGAGAGAAACACATACATACATACCAATAGATAATATATATAGATATATCGATATATATATAGAGATATATATATATATATATATATATAAACACATACATACATACATACATACCATATATATATATATAGATATATATATATATAGGCTAAGTTGATTTTGAGTATGTTATTATATAAACCACTCATAGTGTGTATACTCATAGAGTAGTAGTAGATAAAAGGTGGGTAAGGTATGCTATGGTATTATGATTGGGTTATCCTAATAGCTAAATATTGAATGGTAATATGGTTTGATACCCCATTAGCTTAACACAAACTAGTCTACTAGCCAAAACTTAGATTTAGGCTAATTGACCAATGGTTGACTAGTTGACCGAGGTTTGATAATTTAGCTAGATATGACTTGGTTTGACCCAGAGTTGATCAAGAGTTGACTTGACCTAGATTGACCTAGAAATCATGTAGATTGTATTATAAACATCATTTACCTTGTTTTAAACATATTATAACCTATATTACTAGTTTAGGACATTGTGACTCCGGTGCAGACATCTGATATTATACTACTCTTTTCAGAGTAGCAGACAAGTACATTCTCTGACAGTTCTCTCATTTACTTGTCAATTACTGTACTTCAGTTCTAGTTAGTTGTATGTGATTCTCTGTTACAACACGTATGGATATTTCTGGATTCATGTATGCGACACACATACCATCTTGTCTGCCCTATTACTGGAATCATTACTGGAATCATCATGTACTAGAATTATTCTGGAATCATTGCTGGTATCATCATGTTTGGCTGAACTCATCTCGATTCTCGTGTCGTATTCTGGATTCACTTGTACTTGCTGGGAGGGGAAATACTTGAGTAAGACATGTAGACATACCCTAATTCTAGAATCACCCTACATGCTGGAATCAAACTGGAATGATAGCCATCTCACATCCGGCCGAGTGTGTGATGTGCCAGATTACCTATAGCCGTTTACATGTCGATCTCGGTATTTTAAAACACAATGTTAGAATATAGTCTGGACTCACCCTGGAATCTTTGATTACGACTGGAATCATCTTGTACTAGATTCATCTTGTACTGGAATCACCTGGTATCAGATTCATGTTGTCTGGACTTACTTGGGTTTTGCACTTGTTTACATTTACTGTCTGGACTTATATCATGTTACTCTAGTTCAGCTAGTTTATATACAGTCTTTATTGCCATGATTCTTCTCTTATTTTAGTTACCTTACTTTCCTTGTACTTTATCGGTCTCTCTATACCATCACCTGAATATAAACTGCCATGTTCATCAATACAACTGTCTATCACTGCTTTATAGTTCTCTGTCATTTACTTGGGTTTTCTAGATGAGAAGTGCTCGTTATTGTCCTGACTGGACCTGTTGAAAATATTACAGATGATAGCCCGAGGATGCTTGCCCTACTCATTATGGACCTGACGAGGAATTAGCCACCTTTGGTCCCGACACTTAGCAGTGATCGGGATACAATTTTAGACTTACATTAGTTCTTATTCGGACTTGTTGTATTGACTTGACTTGTGTTGTATTTCAGATTGCTAAGATATTGTTATTATTTCAGTAGTTGTATTTATCTTTCTATTTGTAGTAATTTTCTGTGTTATCTTATCGTGCTTAGACTGTGATTGAGTTGTACCATATCTTATACTTGTCCTCCGTTCGGAGTTGATTATGGCAGTACATTATATAGTGCATGAGTTAATGGTTAACTAGAGACTTAGAATAGCGTTCTACCGCCGACACTACGGCATAGGCTGGACGCTGTTACGTACTCGTACCCTCTCAGTGGGTGCGGATCGTGACACATTTTTAGTGGTGGTCCATGCAGGTCAAGTCGCATTAGTACGATATCGTGGTAGTACGGCAACTTAGTTGTACTGCTGCGAGCCTGCGATAGAATTGAGCGATAGGCTTCAACGGAGAGGTACTCAATCACTGTTAGGACTACTTGAGACGATTCCTGGGATGACCCTTGAGAATCTCATTATAAACTATCTCGAAATTCGATTATGGCAGTATCTGTCTATCTTTCTTGTTCATCGTTGAAATTGATTCTTGGTATTCTTTATTGACTTGATTTTCTATCAAGATAACAATATGGGCTAGGTTGCCTCAGTCATGGGATCTAGAGTCTTCTACAGCCATATTAGCTGGTTTGGCGATGAGATAGAGTCTGATTTTGGATGTATTTCTCGGGTGTAGGAATTTAAAGTTTTCGCGGCCAAGCTAGCGGCAATGCAAAAATTTTAAATACCATATTCTAGAGGTATGTACATTAGTTGTGGACTTTATGGATTATCGCGGCCATACTTACTGGTGTGATGAGAATTCTGGTAACATGGTTCTGGATAGACGGGTATGATTATCAGTTGCAGAATAGATACCATATAGATGGTGCCCTAGTATAATTGAGTAGAATATCAGTGCGGATATTACTTGAGTGTCATGGATTAGATAGAGGGAGCTAGGCCACCAGTAGTGCTGCACCGTGTCCCGCACCATCAGAAGGATATACCCCAGAGGGCAGGGCTTTTGCGCTGATAGTCGAGTAGACCGACGCTACGGGTGACGGGTTAGCAGGTCTTTCATATTCTTTTTTCCATCTTGTTGTATGATTCCATAAGTACCTGTCAGGATGTTTTGTGTTGTGATAGATAGTATAGTGACCCTGATGAAGATCGTGATATCACGACCAGTAGGACCACAATTTACATGTTTTAGATATAGTTTTCTTGACCTTGATTGTTGGGGTTTAACCTAGAAGGAGTACGACCATCTTAATTTTGAGGACGAAATTTTTCTAGGGGGTAGACTTGTAACACCCAGTTTCTGAAATGAGAGTATTTTTGAAATTTTGTATTTATAATCATTATTTATTGCATTTAAATCACATTATGATTTTGGTGATTTTAAAAATTAATTTAAAAACTATTTGATCAATGACTTGTGATTTTGATGTTTACTAGTGTAACCCTAGAGACTGCATGACCTAGAGCCTAACCATGTCATTAGGATGATTTATTTTTACTTTTGAGCATGAGGGTATTTTGGTCATTTGTCCTCTTTGAATTATTTTATGACTTATTGCATTGGTGATTGTTAATTTTGACTTTTGCTAGCTGTGACTTAAGAGACTGTCCTAGACTTTGACCTTGACTTTGGTGACTTAGTTAACATGGTATGGACCCTAATCTAACTTAAGTTGGTCTTGGTTGACTTAAGTTGGCTAAGTTTCATGAAGAGAGTAGGAGGATTTTTGCATTGGACCAAAGGCTAAGGACTTGAGCTAGTTAGCTAGTGCAACTAGGCCCAAAGCCCACTAGACTAAACCCTAACCCTAATCTTTCCTTTATGACCAGCCATTAGGTTATTTCCCTTTCCTATAATAATCTCTTAATTAGTTCTTGCCTCTTTTGTATCATTCCAACACATAGAAAAAGAAAGGTATGTCCATTCTTTTCTAATCCATAGGTTCTTCATTAAATCATTTTCTACTCTAGTTTCTTCATTAGAGAGCCTAATACTCTCCTATTTTCTGTTTGTGGAGAGTAATCCCAGCTTTGGGTCAATTTGGAGCATTTGGCTAGCAAGAAGGAACCCCCTATTTGAAGCATTTTCTTATTATTTGCACCTATAAGTAAAACTCCTCAAATTGTACTAATATTATGTTTTTTTGTATATTAGGCTAGATCTAGGTGTCCACTAGCTGTCCCTAAAGTTTGGGTTAAAATCGTGTCCGTTTGGTGTCCGTATCGGACATGTGTCTATGTGTATGTGCAAGTATTTGTTGAAATACCTCATAGAAATAGATTTTGTATTTTACAAAACTAATTACAAGTTTTTGAAGCTCTTAATGTGTAGATTAATTATGTTGAAGACTGAGTCAAATTTTGGTGGATTTTGGTGGATTTTTGTGTACAAAATGGACACGCATCACGTGCACGAGGCACCGCTCTGTGCCCGTGCAGTCCCCTGCTGTTCGAGTGTCCCACAGGACACGACATGGCCTCTCGTGACACAATTTTTGGTAGACACGAGGGGGCAACCCTGTCACCATCCTCCCAAAATTTAGGGGTGGGTTGGTGGTATTCGAGGAGTTATTCCACTCGCACTGACCCACACTGTCACTGCATACGCGTGAAAACGTATCCTGACACGCACATTTAACTTGGACACGGCGACACTGGGACACGACAGGGCCATAGACATCTAGCCCTATCATTGGCGAACATGTGTGCACGAGCTCTACACACTTCGAGCTCTGTGTCGTGTCCAATCGGACACGACATGGCCGCAAGATGATTAAATTTTACTGTTTTCTGTTACTGATTAAATTTTATTTTTGACACTTTGTGTCCTGATTCTTGGACACGTTAGGACCACTAGGACACATGGGGTTTGCCTATACACAGTGCACGTGTTTCCCCTATTTTTTCACATTTACATTTCTAATTTTGGTTTCGAAATTGAATTTGAATTTCAAAATTCACATGAACTGTGTTGTTCCAGTTTTGGGATAGTACGGGATTGTTTGATTAATTTTGAGATTACATGATTTTTGGGTTGTTAACATGATATGTATACATCTGGGCATTGATTAAATGTGACTGAATGTATAGATTTGGGTTTTAAAACATTGTTAACTAAGAGTAGGATGTATGTATCAGAGGTTTTGTCCATTTGACCAATGCCATGTATGAGTAATAAGTTAGTATCAGTCATATGCCATACCAGATCTGTCCATTTGTTTCACTGCCCAGTCGAGCCCTATTGGTTCAAACCTTGTGTATGTTGTCCTGCATTGGGTTAACTTCCCCAAGTATGTTCAGTAATGGTCCTATCCACACCATGTAATATCATGTCCTGCATATTAGAGTATCTGCCTACATGGGTTTCAGTCGAGCCATGTGCTGTCAACACATTATGTCCATATTTCTATTTGTTCAAGTCTTATATTCCATATTACCTTGTGATGTCTTATTGCTAATTCCCTGCGTTTGATATTAGATATCTTGGTTCCTTTGGTATCAGTCATGCAAGGGGTGGAGTGAAGGCTCGAGAAGAGCTTGGCATTCTTAATTTGGTCATTCTTTCCTTTAGAGTACCACACATGGATTAATGTCCTGCATATCCTTGTTGTTCAGATGAGAACAGATGTCCACATTACTTGAAAATGCCCAGTCCCATATCTTAATGTCCTGTATTTTCTTGTTCCAGTATCCTTTGCCATATGTTTGGTTTAGGAAGGAACATATGATCCACATCTCCTTGCAAGGTCTGTCCCTAAATCTTTTGTTCAGTCATGAACAACTATTATAGGATATTTCTGTCCCTCATCCTTCTTTGCAATGTCCTGCATAGGTGTATTCATTTGTTCATTGTTCAGTCCAACTTAGCATGTCGTTTACTGCACTTTACCAAATCATTTCTTGCATTCCACTCATCCCATATCCCTTCATACACCCAAGCAAATTACTGCCCTGCCATGTTCCAGATTTACATATATATAGGTGGTTACACACTTTATGACTCACATGTTTACATTATGCACATATGTGGGTTATGTCTGATATATGTATGTGGCTATTATATGAGAGGTTAGAGTTATACTTTACATATGTATATATTGTTGAGGTGGTTGAGTCATGGTTAAGGTTATATATGTCTGCCTTTTGTTTTAGTTTTAATTAGGATCAGTTATATGATCTTACAATACCTAACTTGGTCTGTCCATATCCTTAACCTAAGGTAGAGGTTAGTCCCAACTTTCTTTTCGTTTGTTGTTCAGTCCTTGCATGTTATCCCATAGCATATGGTATGTAGATATACCCATAGTATCATATGTATACATATATAATGGTATGTATGTATGTATGTGTTATACATATATGATGATTAAAGGCTAAGTTGATTTTGAGTATGTTATTATATAAACCATTCATATGTGTGTATACTCATAGAGTTAATAGTAGATAAGAATGGTGGGTAAGGTATGCTATGGTATTATGATTGGGTTATCCTAATAGCTAAATATTGAATATGGTAATATGGTTTGATACCCCATTAGCTTAACACTAGCTAGTCTACAAGCCAAAACTTTAGATTTAGGCGAATTGACCAATGGTTGACTAGTTGACCAAGGTTTGACAATTTAGCTAGATATTGACTTGGTTTGACCCAGAGTTGGCCAAGAGTTGACTTGACCTAGATTGACCTAGAAATCATGTAGATTGCATTGTAAACATCATTTACCTTATTTTAAACACATTATAACCTGTATTACTCTGTTTAGGACATTGTGACTCTGGTGCAGATATCTGATATTATACTACTCTTTTCAGAGTAGCAGGCGAGTACATTCTCTGATAGTTCTCTCATTTACTTTTCAATTACTGTACTTCAGTTCTAGTTAGTTGTATGTGATTCTCTGTTACAACGTATGGATATTTCTAGATTCATGTATGCGACACACATACCATCTTGTCTGGCCTCTATTACTGGAATTATTACTGGAATCATCGTGTACTGGAATCATTCTGGAATCATTGCTGGTATCATCATGTTTGGCTGGACTCATCTCGATTCTCGTGTCGTATTCTGGATTCACTTGTACTTGCTGGAAGGGAAATACTTGAATAAGACATGTAGACATACCTAATTCTGGAATCACCCCCATGCTGGAATCAAACTGGAATGATAGCTATCTCACACCCGGCCGAGTGTGTGATGTGCCGGATTACCTATAGTCATTACATGTCGATCTCGGTATTTTAAAACACACCGTTAGAATATAGTCTGGACTCACCCTGGAATCTTTGATCACTGACTGGAATCATCTTATACTGGACTCATCTTGTACTAGAATCACCTGGTATCAGATTCATGTTGTCCGGACTTACTTGGATTTTACACTTGTTTACATTTACTGTCTGGACTTATATCATGTTACTCTAGTTCAGCTAGTTTCTATTTACAGTCTTTATTGCCATAATTTTTCTCTTATTTTAGTTACCTTACTTTCCTTGTACTTTATCTGTCTCTCTATAGCATCACCTGAATATAAACTGCCATGTCATCAATACAACTGTCTATAACTGCTTTATATTTCTTTGTCATTTACTTGGGTTTTCTAGATGAGATGTGCTCGTTCCTGTCCTGACTGGACCTATTAAAAATATTACAGATGATAGCCTGAGGATGCTTGCCCTACTCATTATGGACCTGACGAGGGATTAGCCACCTTTGGTCCCGACACTTAGCAGTGATTGGGATACAGTTTTAGACTTGCATTAGTTCTTATTCGGACTTGTTGTATTGACTTGAGACTTGTGTTGTATTTCAGATTGTTGAGATGTTGTTATTATTTCAGTAGTTGTATTTGTCTTTCTATTTGTAGTCATTTTCGTGTTATCTTATCGTGCTTAGACTGTGATTGAGTTGTACCATATCTTATACTTGTCCTCCGTTCGGAGTTGATTATGGCGAGTACATTATATACTGCATGAGTTAATAGTTAATTAGAGACTTAGAACAGCGTTCTACCACCGATACTGTGGCGTAGGCTGGGCAATGTTACATACTCATACCCTCTCAGTGGGTGCAGGTCATGACATATCGATTCGATGCACTACTTGCTGTTGACGCTGCGATTGCAGCGGTTGTTTATGGTGAATTAGACTGCAGAAAATATGAGTTGGCATAGGGAGGACAGATCGAAGGAGTGTTGGATCACCCATCTGATGGAGAAGCATGGAAGCACTTTGATCGAGAGTGTCCAGATTTTGCTTCTAGTCCGCGTAATGTCAGATTGGGGCTCTGCTCTAACGATTTTACCCCATTCGGACTTTCGGGCTCCCAGTATTCGTGTTGGCATGTGATCGTCACTCCGTACAATCTATCGCCTTAGATGTGCATGAAGACTCTGTATATATTCCTCACCGTTATTATCCCAGGTCCGAACAATCCGAAGAGGAATATCGATGTGTATTTACAGCTATTGATTGGTGAGTTGAATCAGCTGTGGGATTGTAACACCCAGTTTTCCAGATGAGGATAATTTTGAAATTTTGTAATTATAATTATTATTTATTGATAATTATTTCATATTATAATTTTTGGTGATTTTTAATCATTTTTAAACTATTTAAAATTATGACTTGTGATTTTGATATTTTACTATTATTTGGTTTTAATTTCGAGGAATTTGTCACCCCCAGTTTTCAGGAACAGGGGTATTTTTGTCATTTTGTATTTTTTAAATATTTTTGAAATTTATTTATTATTTATGATATTATTTGGGGTTATTTGAGTCGGGTTCGAATTTTAGCTCAATCCGACTTGAAACGGGGACCCGGGGTAGTGTTGACTTTAGTGGACCCACATTAGTTAGCCATGGCCTACATGATAGAAATATTTTAGTTAGAGGTTAGACTAATTATTATGGATAAGGTTAGTGTGATTAGAGACTTTAGAATGACTAATTTAGCCCCAACCAATTAGCCCTTTCCTCATACTAATAGAATAGGTTAGTGGGGGCATTTTGGACCTTACCATAATAGGACAAATAGCCCCATATGGCCAGCCACTTTAGGAGATGATAGGCTCAAGTTCATTTCATTCTCATCCACACTCTCTCTCTTGTTCTTCCCCAAATTCCTAGAGAGCAATCCCTAGCACTTTCTCCACCAAATCCTTCCATTTCGCCACCAAATCTTCTTCTTTCCTTCTCCATTCTAGCCAAGGAGGAAGCTACCCAAGTTTGGGAGGATTCGGAGCTCGTTCGTGTCCTTTTGGAATCTCTACGTGTCGGTGTCGCTCCGGGAAGGCTTTTCTTCTTCGATCTACCGGGAGGTATAAATCCCTTCTCCTTTTCATTTCTCATGCATATAGGTCTATTTTGAATCCATAGGAATGACCCCCATGGTTGTATCTCCATTTGTGTCCATTTCGTGTCCATTTGGAGGTCATAGGAGTGTCCTTTGTGTTGAGGTTGTGTCCATGTGGGAAAACCCCAAATTTGGACACACTATGTGTTGTTGTTATGTATGAATGAATTATTACATGTTTAATCTCATATTTTTGTATTGGAGATGTGTTCTATAGTGTCTCATATATATATATTAGTGTAGAGAGTGAGTTCTTGCTATATTATGTTATATACTTGTGTTCTTTGTCTCAAACTACCCAAATTCGTCATAATTTTTATCCACGTTTTTAGTAGCAATAGCAACTTAGAAATGTCATAACTTTTAGCTTAAAACTCCAATTTATCTCCCATTTTTTTAAAAGAACCGTATCGAAGTTAGCTTTCCAAATATATATTTTAATAAGCCAAATTCTTTCTATAACTTTCTGTAGAATTATTTGAGTGTCAGCTGTACGAAAGACGAACGCGTTTCGGTATTTTCACGATTTCGGGAGCTTCCGGACACGAAAATGCGATCCGTTTGAAGTTTCGGAAAGCTAACATGAAGTACTACAACATACTTTAATCCTAGAATTTAGTGAATGCCCAATTGGTACAGTATTGGTTTTAAGTAAAAGAGTGACTATACGATATATGTATTTTGTGTAACCTATGAGCCTATGTAGTATGGATATTAAATGAATATAGAGTATGTAATGCATGATATGTTAGATGAATGAAATAATAAATATATGATATATCCTATTATATTAATGTATATATATGGTTGAATGCAAGCATGTAGGAATGCAATTAATGTATATGTAAGCAATGCATAAATGCATGAATGAAAATGATATACAATGCATGCATGAAAGTATATAATGAATGCTAGATATAAATGCAAGGTATATATATAATGATAGATATGAATGCATAATGTATAAATATTGTAAATGCAATATCAGATTTCATATGTAGACATAGAACCAATGTATAGCTGATATTTAGATTGAATGTTAGTTCATTTTAGGTTGTTCGAACACTGAACTGTCTATGTAAGCATATATACCTTCCTTTTCCTATTGCCAAGCCAATTTTAGTTTTCAATATAGTGGAATGTCTATGAATGTAATATTAACCTTCAACCCCTTAATTTGAAATGTTAGTTAATTTCAGTATTAGACAATGCATGAGCTGTATGCATATGGGATGTTGGCTTAATGGCATATTTCAGATAACATGGTTCATTTTATGTGGTTAGTTACACCAGTTTATGGGATAGCTCACTTTAGTTTATATGTAAATGTGGAACTAAACTGAGAATGAACTTCACCCTCTGCACAAGGACACCCTACTCTATATCAACCACCATGTCATGTAACCCTTCTCTAAATGATTGCTATAATATATATAGATTTATGTAAAGTATAGATGCATGTTAGTATAACTTAAATAGTCTATACTCTAATGTATATAGATGTATACTTGTAGCCATGCATGTTAAGTATAATACATGTGTAATGTGGATGGGTTAGCTTTGTGCCATGTGTAGTGTAAACTCATAACTAGTGTTGATTTCTCTTTTCATGTACACCTCCATGTTCACACACACACATAGCTTTACATGTTAGTTCCTTTCTCTTATATATATATATATATATATATATATATATATATATATATATATATAATCGAATATGCATGATAGTGATGTATCTTGATGTGTGACTTGTGTTGGCTTGTATAGCCTTGTGATTGGTGTGTGACTGCTAGCCTAGGCTTGGTTAGGCCTAGTAAGACTTATTAGACTTGTTTGGGCTAGGACTTGACCTAGTTGACTAGTGTGGTTGACTAGAGTTGACCAAGTGTTGACTTTAGTCTAGTTTGACCTAGACAGCATGCAGATGCATTATAGATTACTATTATCATCCCCTGTATAGATCTTGACTTGTGTTGCTCTAACTAGGAGTCAGGTTCCTCATCTCGAACAGTATATTTACTTCAGACATTCAGATACGAGGCGAGTACATTCTCTGACCGTTTTATACTTCTGGATTTACATTCTTGCTCTAGATTACTGTACTTGATGCTGACACGTTGTTATCACGGATTGGTACTATACGAATCTTCTTCTGAGATGTTATCTCCTTGTATTCACTAAATACATATTGTGATGTGCGTTTCACTTACATATTGTATTTATTGAATACCCTTATCATTGTACACTCTTTGTGCATATTGTACTCTCATTATCACATTGAGCCATTGTACAAGCCATTGTACAAGCCATTGTATAAGGTAACGTAACTGAATTGGATCCTTGTGTATTGATTAGGAAGGGAGATTAAAATTGGTTATGTGATTAATCCTATTGTATAATTGTATATGTCCATTGTACACCCACGTACAAAGGAGTCCCATTTTATGTATAACCTAACCCGTTTACATAACCATATTGTGCTCAAACACATGTTGCTTACAGTTCTTACTTATCATATATAGTTATTTCCCATTATCAAATCTCTGCTGTTTTCATATACATTCTTCTTTCAGCGTTTCATGTACCTTACTCTATTGCATGCTTTATATTTCTAACATGATATGAACTGCGTGAGATGTTTTGTGCTCGCTCCCATCCTGACTGGACCTGTTGAAAATTTTACAGAGGATGATGAGGAACCCTGCACCCTTACTTGAAGTTTGCCTAGTTGACACTCGCGACTTGGACCCCTGGGGAGGTTCAGGCAGCTGCTCAGGATGATACCTTGTATAGTGTAGATAGCTTAGACTGTCCTTTCTTTTCATGTTTAGCTATTGTCTTATTTTCAGAGTTGTATATTTTAGAGATGTTGAGACTTTGTTAGTTCTTTGCTGTACCTCAGTTGAGGATTATCTATTTCCATCATGCTACATTCTACCTTAGATTGTGATTGAGTTGTACCTCTGTGTTGGCCTCCTTATGGAGAGTATTCATATTATGTAGTTATAGTTCATGACCTAGAACAGCGTTCTACCGCCGACACTGCGGCGTAGGCTGGGCGCTGTTACGTACTCGTACCCTCACGGTAGGTGCGGGTCGTGACACGGAAGTAGGTTCCAACACATACGATGTTTCTAGAAACCAGAATTTCCAGATGTAGGCAGCACTTATGTGGACCATCAACACTTTTTGGCCTATGGACTGTTATCTGGATGGAGCACGCATGGTCGTCTTTCATGTCCGTATTGCATGGGCCGCAATAAGGCTTTCCATTTGAAACACGGAGGCAAACCGTGCTTCTTTGATTGTCATTGACAATTCCTGTCGAAGGATCATCCATACCGGAGGAACATGAATGTTTTTCATGCCGGCGTTGTGGAGAAGGCTAATCCACCCAAGGTGGCCCAGATACACGATATGGGAAAAGGTAAAAGATTTACCAAGAGCTATTGAAGAGCCTGCTAAGGGCTACAAGTGTGACGGATTTGGTCGCACTCATAACTGGACGAAGAGGAGTATATTCTGGGATCTGCCATATTGGAGCACCAATCTGATTAGACATAATCTTGATGTCATGTATATCAAGAAGAATGTGTTTGACAACATAATTAGTACTCTAATGGACGTAAAAGGAAGACGAAAGACAATCCAAAGGCTAGATTGGACTTGGAAGAAATATGTAGACGTCCTATATTGCATTTGATAGAGGAGGGGAATGAAAAGTTGAAGCAGCCTAAGGCAATTTTTTCATTAGAGAAGGAGGATAAAGTGAGACTTTGTAGGTTTATTCAAGGCCTAAAATTTCCAGATGGGTATGTTTCGAACTTGAGAAGATGCATCGACCTCAAGGAGAACAAACTGACGGGTATGAAGAGGCACGGTTGTCACGTATTCATGGAGAGGTTAATTCCGATTGTATTTTGGGAATTCTTATCCCAGGTTGTTTGGGTTCCATTAACTGTGCTTAGTATATTCTCCAGAGAGCTTTGTTCTACTAAGTTGCTCGTCGATCGTCTAGAAAATAAGAAAACGATATTGCGGTAACACTGTGAAAGCTCGAGAAGGTGTTTCCTCCTGGATTCTTTGACTCCCTGGAGCATTTGCCATTCATCTTTTCTACCAGCACGTATTGGTGGTCCCATCGGTTATCGTGGACGTACCCGTTTGAGCAGTTTTAAACCACCTAAAGAGAAAGGTGAAAAACAAGGCTCGGGTCGAGGGTTCTTTTTGTGAAGCCTATGTTCTCGAGGAGATTACAAACTTCTGCTCAACGTATTTCAAACCTCATGTTGCTATGAATAGAACGAGAGCTCCGAGAAACGACGACGATATTAAGAATCTAATGATGGATATTGAAAGTATTCAATGCGTCCGAAAGCCTTCAGGAAATGAAGAAGAGATATTTGAATGACGAAGAGCTAAGGGTTTCTCAGTTGTATATATTACTCAATTACGACGAGGATAAAGTGGAGAAGCTAGAGAGGTAAGTAATTAATGATGCATTTACATCATCTCAATCTAATAGTATAAGCTAATATTATAGTACTAATCGACGGTTGCTTTGTTGTTTTTCAGAACATATATTGATGAGTTGAGGTCGGTTAGACCCTACATAACAGAGAAGCATTAGAACAAGAAATAGATGTTATTTTCCTTCCTGGTTGAGTGCATATGTAAGCAGCTCGGTAATTACTAATCTCTTCTAATGTAACTACGCAATAAATAACTTACTATCGCTTCTTTGGTATTCAGGTCGATCGTTTAATTTCACCCGAGATTGAATCAATTATAAACCTTGCCAAGGGACCAATTACTGCTGTTAAAATAGCCAAGTTACTGTGTGAATGGTTTTAGGTTCAAGTCTACAAATGCTTCGATCAGAGACAGCTTCCTGGATCTTGATTTCACGAAATCAGTTGTTTGTGTATCAAATCTTCGAACTACAAAGATGTCGATCCAGGCAATAATTTTTTTGGCATCTTGCGAGAGATTGTGGAGTTGACATATAATTATGGCAGAGAACCTGCTAAGATCGTGTTGTTCAAGTGTGAATGGTTCGATCCGATAGAAAATCAAGGTTGGAAAATTGACAAGCATAGTCTGGGTATATAAACTACAAGCGTAGATATCAAGGCTACGAACCATTTATCCTATCAACTCAGACTCAACTTGTGCTTCACAGCTTATCCGAGATAGGGAACAACGAGGTCTGAATGGTGGACAGTATGCAAGACTAAAGCTAGAGATACCTTTGACGTTGACGAAAAAGCTTATCAGGAGGACGAGCTACCTCTTATAACAAATATTGTTGATGTGACTCCACGGAAGTTACTCACTACCAAAATATAGGCAAATAACGACTGAAAATTAGCGACGACGTAATCAATCGCCAATTAGCGATCAACAAGCGACTTACGGGCGACGATTTTTTCACTTAAATTTTTTATAAGTTTAGCGACGGATCCGAACATTTAGCGACAGAATATGTCAACTGACTGATTGCGACAGATATATACGTCGCTAAGCTGCTATAATTATCGAAACGGAAGGATTAATTTTTATTATAAATTTTTTCATAAAGGTAGCGACTAACGAGGGACTACCTAGTGACATATCTATGCGCGACGAAAAATTTCCGTCGCTAATTTGCGGTAAAATTCGAAAGTTACTTAAATTTCAAAATTTCCAATCTCTCTCTCACTCTCAAAATCCTTCTATCTTCTCCCCTCCCCCCTCCGACCGCGATCACCCCCCTCGACTGCGGCCCCCTCCGGTGACCCCCCCTCCGGCGCCCTCCCCCACTCCACCCCTCCCCTTCTCCTCCTCCTCCGATCGAACCCCTAACCACCTCTTCTCCTCCTCCGTCGAGCCCCCACCTCTGGCGACCACCTCCCTCCGACGTGTTACCCCACTCTGTCCTCCCTCTTTTCCTCTTCGAAACCCCGTACACCCTCCCTCTTCTCCTCCTCCGTCGTATCCCCTCTGGTGACCACCCCTTCCGGCGTCCCCCCTACGGTGCCCCCCTTCCGACGTCCCCCCTTCTCCGAGGTCCTCTCCGTGACCAACCTCTTCAAGGTTCGAAACCCTAAATCCTAATTTACATTTATTTTTATTTATGCTTTGCTTGTGTTTTCCAACATATTCTAGGGTTTCAATTTTAATTTCGTATTTGAAATTTATCGGTATAGTAGTAGGTATAGTAGATAAATAGAAATTTATCGGTATAATAGTTTTAGAAATTTGACGGGACACGGACACGAAATAAATAGGTGTAGTAGTTTTAGATTACTAAGGTAATTGATTGATCAATGCGATATATACTTGAGTATCAATTTGATACTTGAGTATCAACGTGATACCTAATTATACTAGGTTTGTTTTATGAGTGAATGTACGTGAGGGGTACGTCATACCAAGTTATACTAGGTTTTTTTATGATACCAAGTGATATATAGCATCTTAATTCTTGGTGCAGAATTATTCACGTACATTAGAAACATGAGTCGATACTTACGACCGTTCGTGGATATAATCGGCAACATGACAGTATGATTGGCTTGACGGACGATTTTAATGCGGGCGTCGAGCAATTTCTCATATATGCAAGTAGCCATGCTGATTTCATGGACGGAAGGCACATAAAGTGCCCTTGTGTCAAATGTAAGAATATACCATTTAGAGAGGTGTCACTCCTGAGAGCACCTTTACAAGAAGGGTTTCATGCTAAACTACAACGTGTGGATTAATCAAGGAGAATCTCCGGCTTCACAATCTCAGTCCTTCTTCAATACCGAGGTGAGAGATTCTACTCTCGGAGATCATTTTGAATATCGGCAACCAAAATTTGGCACGTGAGATGGTATTAGATTTTGCTCTGGCACGTGAGGATCCGAATCCTGATGCAAAGAAGTTCTACGATATGTTCAAGCATGCTGATACTCCGTTATATTCGGTTGTGATTCTAATTCAGTATTGTCGGTGGTGATGCGGTTGTTGAACCTTAAATATGATTTTAACTTACTGCAAGAATGCTATGACCGGATAATTCAGCTTGTAAGAGAGTTGTTGCCAAAAGGATCAAATATTGCCTGAAAACTTCTACAAGTCGAAGATGATGATGCTGAAACTCGGATTGGGCTACTAGAAGATAAACTACTGTCGAAATGGTTACATGCTATACTACAAGGAGAACAGTGATAAAGACAAGCATTTTCTGTGACGAGGACCGGTACAAGCCAATTCGGGGCAAAGAAAAATCAATTGCCCGCGGATGCACCCGTACAAGTCCATACAATTCTTGCCAATTGCAAAGAGGCTGCAGAGGATGTATATGTCTGCAAATACTGCAACATATGACATGCATAACAAAGAACGGAAGATAATGAAGGAGGATTATCTCATCCTGTCGATGGAAAGCATGGAAGCATTTTGATCGGTGTCATCCTGATTTTCCTGCGAAGCCTAGGAATGTTCGATTGGCTTTATGTTCTGAAGGATTCACTCCATTCGGACAGTCAGGGACGCAATACTCTTGTTGGCCGGTGATTTTACCCCGTATAATCTACCACCCTGGATGTGCCTGAAAACTCCTTAAATGTTCCTCACACTTATCATACCCGGTCCAAGAAATCCAAAGAAGAACATCGATATCTACTTGCAACCGTTGGTGGATGAGTTGAAACAATTATGGCAATTTGGCGTCCAGACGTTTGATATATCGATGGAACAGAACTTTCAGATGAGGGCGATGCTCATGTGGACCATCAACGATTTTCCAGCTTACAGTATGTTATCGGGGTGGAGTACTTGGTATTATGTCATGTCCGATATGCATGGGGAAGAGTAAGGCATTCAGCCTTCAGAATGGAGGAAAGGCGTATTTTTTTATTGCCACCGCCAGTTTCTTCCTTCGTCACATTCGTGAAGAAGGAACAGAGATGACTTCAGGACTGGTAAACGGGAAGTATCTCTTCTCCGTTGAGATTAACGGAAGATGTAGTTTAGGAAGAGGTTCGATTTACCGACTGTCATAGAAAATCTGGGATCGGGCCATCACATTGAAGGCTTCACAACATCACAATTGGACAAAGAGTACTTTTGGGATTTGCCTTATTGGCCGGACAATCTCATAAGAAACAATCTTGATGTCATGCATATTAAAAAAAATATTTGACAACATATTTAATACTGTGATGGATATTAAGGAAAAAAAAGACAATATTAAAGCAAGGAAGGACTTAGAAATTATTTGCAAGCGTCCAGAGTTGCATCTGTCGCAAAGGTCCAATAGTAACTGGGTGAAGCCTCCAGCACCATTTACATTGAGAAGAGATGATAAACTGATAATATGTAAATAGATTTCAAAGTTGAGATTTCCTACGGTTACGTATCGAATTTGGCGAGATGTGTCGATCTCAACGAACGCAGGTTGATAGGGATGAAGAGTCATGATTGTCACATTTTTATGGAGCGATTACTTCCTATAACTTTTAGAGAGATGCTACCTTATCATGTGTGGACTCCGCTGGCCGAGTTATCTATCTTCTTTAGAGATTTGCGTTCAAGTAAGTTGACGGTGCAACATATGCTGAACTTGAGGAGAAAGTTGTAGTGACATTGTGCAAGTTAGAAAGGGTGTTCCCTCCCGCCTTCTTTGATAGTATGGAACATTTGTCGATTCATCTTGCATACAAAGCACGTGTCGGTGCTCCATCCATTATTGATGGATGTACCCATTTGAGAGGTCTAAAATAATCTTCTAATTTGTAATTTTTTTATTTAAATAATTCTAATATTCAATATATTTTTATAGATATCTAGGTCACCTGAAGAAGAAAGTGGGCAATAAGGCTCATGTAGAAGCTTCAATATGCGAAACGTACATCATTGAGGAGGTTTCTAACTTCTGCTCGATCTACTTCGATACTCATGTCCGAACAAATTGAAATAGAGCGTCGAGGAATGATGAAGGTGATATCAATGCACCGAACGAAGGGATACGTACAATCTTAAATGTGGGGGGCAAGCCGACAAGTACGACTAATTACGGTGTTGGATGACGATGAGTTTGAAGCCGCATATCGGTATATATGCCTCAATAGCGGTATCCAAGAGATGGAAGATACTTTTCTGATACTACCCACACTAGGTCTTCCCTGGTACACAGTTACAGAACAAAGGGCTAAGAGCAATTACTATTGGACCGAGCAAGAAGGCGAAGTGTTGGAGGGGATATAAAATCAATGGCTTTAACTTTAGAACTACTGATAAGCCTATCAATCATTCATTTCTCGATGAGGAGGCTAATTATACCAAAAATTCGGAGTTTGTGTGAGAGCCTCAGTCTACGATGCAGATCCCGAATTCGACTACTACGTGTTCTAAGAGATCTCGTAGAGATTGAATATTCTGTTGATACGAAGATTGTGCTTTTAAATGTCGTTGGTTCGACACAACACCCAAGCAAGGATGGAAGATTGACAAACAATTTGGCTTTTTTGATATAAAACATGGAAAAAGCTATGGAGGTTTTGAACCATTTGTGTTGGCTAGTCAAACCGTTCAAGTATACTATTCGAGTTATCCTAGCCGATGGTGCAGTACCCTGGATTGGTGGGCTGTTTGCAAAACCAAAGCAAAAATTACATATAATATTGGGGATGTAGCCTACCAAGAGGAAGAGGTGGTCAAGCCTCAACCAATATATATATATAGTTTGGCTGGTGTTGAGGAAGAGGATTTAGAGATATGGAGGTTGCAGTAGATGACGTTTGGAGGTTAACGTTGATGAAGAATTGGAAGATGTTGAGGAAGTATTGGAAGATGAAGATGAAGATCATAGTGATAGTGAAAATGGAGAAGCAGAAGAAGATACTTCGGAATCAAGCATGATTTAGAAGACTCTTGGAAAATGAATCAGACTAGTACGTACGTTTTAATTTAATATACGAGTTCCATTAGTACAATGACATGATAGTAGTTTTTATTTTTAACACATCATCTCTTATTATTTCTTTCAGATTTTTTTGGCGCCAAGAGGTCGACGTTCATGTTTGCAGCTTGGATCTTCATTTAGTCCGCCGAAAGGTCGTCATCATGCCCGTCGAGAGGTTTTATCACGCCCGACGACCTAGATTTACTGTACCAGTACTTTCTTGTATTAAAACATTTTGGATATGTGTATTAATATTTCTTATATTAAAATATTATTCGTATGTGTGTATGAAGCTAATTTTGGATATGTGTGTATATGTTGTATTAAAACATTTGCGATACGTGTGCATGAAACTGAGAATTTGTAGGAAACGCAAATACTGATACGTATGCCTACTATAAAACTGTCGACAGGGACAAGGACTGCTGGAAACACGAATACTTATATTGTATTTAAAAACCGTTTATATGACTGTATATTGTGTGTGTAACTGTCGACAGGGATGTGGAGTGCAGGAAACACAAATACTGACATGCAATATTGTATTTAGCGACGAAATGGCGACGGAACAACGACAGAAAACCTGGAACATTGTAGACGATTTTTCCGTCGCTACATGCCTAGAAAATTTACTTTGCAGGCTACCGACGGAATAGCGACTGTAGTTTCCGTCGCTAAGGTTCGGGAAAATATTATATTCCAGTATAGCGACTGAATAGCGACGTAAATTTTACTTACTATTACTATTCCGTCACTATGTTCCTGTCCGACACAAAAAGCGTATCGAAAACATCTTAGTGACGTAATTTTTCGTCGCTAGCCGTCGCTACTCTCATGCTGAATTATGCCGCTGCGACGTCGGTAGTTCGTCGGTAACTATAGCGACAGAGTTTCCGTCGCTATTACGTCGCATTTTCCAATAAATAGCGTGTCGCTAAATACGTCACTAATCAGTCGCTATTTCCGACAAACTAGCGACTGATTTAAATTAGCGACACGTGATTTTCCGACAAACCATTTTCGTCGCTGATATGTCGCTATTTGGCTTTAGCGACGGAAAAATGACTTTCAGCGACGGATCTCGCCGTTGCTAAAAGCCTATTTTGTAGTGACTCATTACACGACTAATAATATAGAAAGGTAGAATTATCCGAAAAGGAAGGCGAAGTCGACGAAGGCAAAGATGAAAGTGAAGATGAAGAGGAAGAGGAAGAGGAAGATGAAGTCGAGGAAGACGACCAAGATGAATATTCTGAAGATGATTGTGAGAGATGTACTTTTATTTTCTTATTATATAGACTTGGTCATCTGAATTATCTGGATTTTGATGTTTTTGTAGAATGTACTATCTAAACTTAAGATGTTTCTTATAGAATGTACTATTTGGATTTAGATATTTTTGTAGAATGTACTTTCATATTTTAACTGTAGAATACTTAGTTATTATCTAGTTTCTGTTATTTGTTGTATCATCATATGTTGTTATTAGGTATGACATGACTACGTGGATTGTTCGGCAGGTCCCGACGTGGGGGACGGGGTTCTCCTCCGGTACTTCCTACTGGTACTGGCATGGATCCTCGTCGTCGAGTATTCAAGTGTATCGATCAGTACCTCCGCCTGCCACGACGTTACATGGCATATCTCCTAGGACGAGTAGTTCCAGGACTGACACTGCTCCTTCGTCTAGCGTTCCTCCTGCTGATACGACGATGGAGACATATGAGCATATGGAGGAGGCTGAGCCGACACCAGACCATTATCAGGCAGATGATCCGTACGCACCTTCGGAGGAGACGAGATGGAGATCTGCGCCGACGGTACAAAGTAAGTGTTTTGGTTATCATATATATTTTTATTTCTTTATTCTCAATAAATTTTTTTATGAATGTAATTACCTTTGTATAGATATCGTCCCCCGTCAGTACAGAGACGTCTGGGCCATTTTCTGAGGTACAATTATGGTGGCCCTTGGATAAACTACTCTGATGCACCGGAGGATAGAAAGAACTTCTGGTTTGCGCAGTTCAAGGTAAAGGTATATATGGTTCTAATATTAATCATGTTATTTTATGTATATTATATAACTGACTAAATTGTTTCTTCTAGCAAACATATTTCTATCCACCGTACCGGACCGAGTTGATCGAGGAGATGTTTCCTGCCATCACCGCCAAGCTGATTCGTGATGCTATTAATGACCAGAAGGATCGTGAACGCCGCGAAAAGCTGATCCAAGGTTGGATCACCCCTGATCAGTGGACTGTGATCACTACCAAAATCTAACGGTTTAGCGACGGCCATATCCGTCGCTAATCCGTCGATAATTGGTTGGCTGCTATTCGACGGCAAACCGTCGATAATTAGTTGGTTGTCCTTCGCTATTAGCGATGGACATAATCCGTCGCTAATCCTCCATCGCCAATTTATTGTATTTTGATAGTGGATGAAGGCCAGGTTCAACGTGCCTCGATACAAGCAAAGGTCTTAGAAGGCCAAGGCGGCTAGGCAGAAGGCATCCAAGTGGCGGTGGGTCGATCCTGATGACAAAATATTTTTGTCGTTTGGTATGTTTTTTTATTTCTGAAATATTATTTTAATATAAGTTCGATTATTTTCATAAATAGTACTAAATAATATATTTTTAACAGTAAAGAAGGGTGGTGACGCCAACATGGTGACCGTCTTCCTCGCCACCCATCGGAAGGGCGGAAGCTTATTGACGAGAGGGCAGAGCAGACCTATGTAAGTATTACAATACTATTTATTAATTTTAATAGTTCATGTTAATTTTAATATAAGTTAGTAAATATACATGTAAATAAATATTCATGTAGTTAGTAATAATAAGTACATTAGACAATAGAAATTATAGAGTATCCATACTTTCTAGGCCAACTATCTTAAGCTTCAAGAGCGGGCGGCTGCTAGTGCACCTACTGCGGGAGAGGCCGGTACTTCTTCGCAGCCCACTCAAGCTCCGTCGGCAGACGAGCTATGGGTGACCGCCGCTGGGTCTCCATAGGGGCACGTACTACAGTACGGGATCCTATGGTACCCTAGTTGCAATACAGTCCTCTAGGGCCTGCGCTGCTAGTGTGCATGTTCCACAGCCCTCACAGTTGTCTGCCCAAGTACAGAAGATGGTTGCGTCTATCCGTGATGAGATCCTGTGACGGATCCAAGAGCAACAGCATACGGACGACGCTACACTCCTAGCACGATTGGATGCGCTCAACCGCAGCATCATGGAGCTCAAGGACATGACTGAGAGGATAGAGCATAGTGTCACTGATCTTAGAGCGTCGACATAGCGTAGCATGACGGAGTTGCAGGCACACAGCTGTCCATGGGCAAGAGGCTGACGTTGATGCAGGATTCGATGGTTGATAGCAGTACGAGGTTGTTATCTACCATGGTTTCATACAACAGTGACTCGCAGCATTGGAGCAGATACCTCCTCCGGGTGCTCCTTCATCATCACTAACGTCACTACCTCCTTCATCGTCATCGACTCCACCTACATCGGTATCGTTTTCATGGAAGGAGTATGAGATGTTCTTATCCCTTAGGCACGGCGGTGCCCCTCCTGTCCAAATTGCAGTAGTCCTAGTTAGGACTGTTTATTGTTGTGTAGAGTATTTGTTAGTGTGTTGACCCATGATATTAGGTTTGTGTAGACTTATCCGTGTTTGATTGGTTGTGTAGACTATCTCCGTAGATATTTATGTGTATACATTAGACTTGGTTGTGTAGTCATTGGATATTGGTTGTGTAATGTACTTAATTTTTATTATTCTATTTTATTGTTCGTTTCAACTGTATGTGCTATTACGGTGTTGTGTGTTCCACCGAAGGGGTCGACGAACCCAGGGAATTCAACGGGGGTTGCTCCAGGTCTATTCATCTTAAATGTTCATTATTAAACTGCAGGGATACTACACAAGCAGAATGTCTTTCTATTTCCTTTTTTTTTGCAGATTTTAGCGACATTTAGCGACGCGAATTAGCGACTACATAGAAGTCGCTAAACGTCGCAAAATGACACTAAAATCTGCAGAATTTTACTTACAGAATGCAGTCGATAAACGGTAATGGTAATATTTACGTCGCTAAATCTACCGACGTTTACAGACTAAAGTTATGCTGCTAAACCTACCGACGTCTACCGACTGTACATACGTCGCTTAATCGGCCGACGTTTATCGACTACATATACGTCACAAAATTGCCGATGTAGAGTCGGTCAACGTCAACAGATTAAGCGACGTATTAACGTTTTGTAAAATCGCAACAGCGACATTTTGCAACCATTTCCCTGACAGCGAATTCTGTAAAAGCAACAAGCTTGAAAACGTCGCAGAAAACATCGCTGAGAAGTTTTAGCCACATTTTTCTTCATTTTAGCGACGTTTCTTGGCGTCACTAATATGTGAAATTTTGGTAGTGGTAGTGGAAAGAAGGCGAATCCAACAAAGAAATATTATGCTTTTTGTCATGCTCAGAGGATAATTCCCTTATGGAGCTAAGCCCCGAAGGGGCTTAGCGACGACTCGTGGACTCAAGGACGCAAAGTAGCGCTTTGTTGGCGCACTTTGCACTTAGCACTTAGCACGTCAGTATCGGCGCATGATGCCTTGTGCGCAGATACGCTCATTCGCTCGTCTTCTGTGCGAGTCGCATGCGCAAGGGCCATGCAGGTGCACGCACAGGAGCTGCACAGGAGCCATGGGGCTGTAGTACAGCTGTGCGCTTGCAATGATATGCTACGCGCCTGCGCATTTGTGGTGCTGCATTGTGCACCTGTGCTTGCGGTGCTGCGTGTGGCTGTACGGCTGTGTTTCTTCACAGCTACGCGTGCTGACGGGCTGAATGGGCTAAGGGGCACAGGCGATTGATAATGTGGCTGATTGGAAGATTTAAACGGTTATGGAAAGTCTATTAATCAGATCCATTTTTTGTGGGATTTAAATTTAATTCATTCAAATTTTTCCATAATTCGCTCCAATCTTTTCGCAATCAGTTATGGCCAGGATTAGGATTAGGGTTTTGGCCCTTCTCTATAAACACTCTTCGTGCCTTCATTAAGAACTAATACTAAAATAAAGAGACGAAGAGAGCAGTGCCGCCATTGCCATTGGAGTTTTTCGAGTTCGTGAAAGGAGGTGACAGCGAGCATTCTAGAAGTTCTTTCGAACTTGCTGGTTCCTGGGAGCAGATTGTGTCACGACCCGCACCCAGTTTTCGGATACGAGACGTGTCCAAGCCAGCCTACGCCGCAGAGTCGACGGTAGAACGCTGTCAAGCCCTCAAGAAATAAATGCTCAAATATCACATTGCTGCTCATTCACATTTCTAAATTTATTACAACAGTTACAACATTTATATTTAAAGGAAAAAATACAAAGTTTTACAATTAATGAAATGATACAATGGCCTATTTCTAGGTTGTCTTCAGCATACCCAAGTTCTCCCAGTGCTAAGAGTGATCGCGGCTAAACCTAAAAAATGTTGGTTATCTAGTCAGGATTGGAACAAGTACACAAACCGACGGCAGTGCAAAACACAATAGAATTATCAAGACATGAAAATAGCATATGAGAAATAAAAACTGTAAGATAAAGTGATGTCATAGCACGATAGAGAAATAAACAAGGAAAAGCTAATAAAAGACATCTATCTAAGTGGTGTGAAATATCCTTTCGCCATGTGGACGGCTAGGGGGTAAAATCCGGCATACTGCACGTGTCGTGTGCAGCAGCTATCGTTCAAGAATAGACTCATAGGATATTTCTGGGTAGTCCACATGTATACTAAGATATTTCCCCTCCGACTACTCCGTGTGACGAGCGTGTCAACAAGCAGCAAGATATATGTATAGACATGAAATGAAAGACTACTATGAATCAGAAAGTAATCAGAAAGTGCACTTGCCTGAGGTCCTTAGCTGGAGAAACTAAAATACCATACCACTCAATGAGCCACAATCAGTCAACACATGCAGAAGTCTCCGGATGCTGAAATAAATAGTACCAACATTCTCAATAGTCAAATTAGCTAGGATTGCCTGTCCTTAAGTCCAATTCTGGACACAGGGGCAAAACGGTAATTTTGGGCAAAATAATGTCCGCCGTTGGACCCGTTTTGCACCGAAAATCGTGCCAGAGTCAACGGTCTCTAAAGTCGTCAAACTACATGTCTACGGATCCAGTTTTTCGATACGAACCCAACC
>JANAVB010000999.1:19911670-20053521 GCA_029216955.1 Iris pallida | reverse complement strand
GGAAGCTACCCAATTTGGGAGGATTCGGAGCTCGTTCGTGTCCTTTGGAATATCTACGTGTCGTGGTGTCGCTCCGGAAGGCTTTTCTTCGATTCGATCTACCGGGAGGTATAAATCCCTTCTCCTTTTCATTTTCTCATGCATATAGGTCTATTTTGAATCCATAGGAATGACCCCATGGTTGTATCCATTTGTGTCCATTTCGTGTCCATTTGGAGGTCATAGGAGTGTCCTTTGTGTTGAGGTGTGTCCATGGGGAAAACCCCAAATTTGGACACACTATGTGTTGTTGTTATGTATGAATGATATTACATGTTTAATCTCATATTTTTGTATTGGAGATGTGTTCTATAGTGTATCATATATATATATTGTAGAGAGTGAGTTCTTGCTATATTATGTTATATACTTGTGTTCTTTTGTCTCAAACTACCCAAATTCGTCATAATTTTTATCCACGTTTTTAGTAGCAATAGCAACTTAGAAATGTCATAACTTTTAGCTTAAAACTCCAATTTATCTCCATTTTTTTAAAAGAACCGTATCGAAGTTAGCTTTCCAAATATATTTAATAAGCCAAATTCTTTCTATAACTTTCTGTAGAATTATTTGAGTGTCAGCTGTACGAAAGACGAACGCGTTTCGGTATTTTCACGATTTCGGGAGCTTCCGGACACGAAAATGCGATCCGTTTGAAGTTTCGGAAAGCTAACATGAAGTACTACAACATACTTTAATCCTAGAATTTAGTGAATGCCCAATTGGTACAGTATTGGTTTTAAGTAAAAGAGTGACTATACGATATATGTATTTTGTAACCTATGAGCCTATGTAGTATGGATATTAAATGAATATAGAGTATGTAATGCATGATATGTTAGATGAATGAAATAATAAATATGATTATATCCTATTATATTAATGTATATATGGTTGAATGCAAGCATGTAGGAATGCAATTAATGTAATATATGTAAGCAATGCATAAATGCATGAATGAAAGAATGATATACAATGCATGCATGAAAGTATAATGAATGCTAGATATAAATGCAAGGTATATATATGATAGATATGAATGCATAATGTATAAATATTGTAAATGCAATATCAGATTTCATATGTAGACATAGAACCAATGTATAGCTGATATTTAGATTGAATGTTAGTTCATTTTAGGTTGTTCGAACACTGAACTGTCTATGTAAGCATATATACCTTCCTTTTCCTATTGCCAAGCCAATTTTAGTTTTCAATATAGTGGAATGTCTATGAATGTAATTAACCTTCAACCCCTTAATTGAAATGTTAGTTAATTTCAGTATTAGACAATGCATGAGCTGTATGCATATGGGATGTTGGCTTAATGGCATATTTCAGATAACATGGTTCATTTTATGTGGTTAGTTACACCAGTTTATGGGATAGCTCACTTTAGTTTATATGTAAATGTGGAACTAAACTGAGAATGAACTTCACCCTCTGCACAAGGACACCCTACTCTATATCAACCACCATGTCATGTAACCCTTCTCTAAATGATTGCTATAATATATATAGATTTATGTAAAGTATAGATGCATGTTAGTTATAACTTAAATAGTCTATACTCTAATGTATATAGATGTATACTTGTAGCCATGCATGTTAAGTATAATACATGTGTAATGTGGATGGGTTAGCTTTGTGCCATGTGTAGTGTAAACTCATAACTAGTGTTGATTTCTCTTTTCATGTACACCTCCATGTTCACACACACATAGCTTTACATGTTAGTTCCTTTCTCTTATATATATATATATATATATATATATATTATATATATATATATATCGAATATGCATGATAGTGATGTATCTTGATGTGTGACTTGTGTTGGCTTGTATAGCCTTGTGATTGGTGTGTGACTGCTAGCCTAGGCTTGGTTAGGCCTAGTAAGACTTATTAGACTTGTTTGGGCTAGGACTTGACCTAGTTGACTAGTGTGGTTGACTAGAGTTGACCAAGTGTTGACTTTAGTCTAGTTTGACCTAGACAGCATGCAGATGCATTATAGATTACTATTATCATCCCCTGTATAGATCTTGACTTGTGTTGCTCTAACTAGGAGTCAGGTTCCTCATCTCGACAGTATTTACTTCAGACATTCAGATACGAGGCGAGTACATTCTCTGACCGTTTTATACTTGTCTGGATTTACATTCTTGCTCTAGATTACTGTACTTGATGCTGACATTGTTATCACGGATTGGTACTATACGATCTTCTTCTGAGATGTTATCTCCTTGTATTCACTAAATACATATGATGTGCGTTTCACTTACATATTGTATTTATTGAATACCCTTATCATTGTACACTCTTTGTGCATATTGTACTCTCATTATCACATTGAGCCATTGTACAAGCCATTGTACAAGCCATTGTATAAGGTAACGTAACTGAATTGGATCCTTGTGTATTGATTGGAGGGAGATTAAAATTGGTTATGTGATTAATCCTATTGTATAAGAAATTGTATATGTCCATTGTACACCCACGTACAAAGGAGTCCCATTTTATTGTATAACCTAACCCGTTTACATAACCATATTGTGCTCAAATCACATGTTGCTTACAGTTCTTACTTATCATATATAGTTATTTCCCATTATCAAATCTCTGCTGTTTTCATATACATTCTTCTTCAGCGTTTCATGTACCTTACTCTATTGCATGCTTTATATTTCTAACATGATATGAACTGCGTGAGATGTTTTGTGCTCGCTCCCATCCTGACTGGACCTGTTGAAAATTTTACAGAGGATGATGAGGAACCCTGCACCCTTACTTGAAGTTTGCCTAGTTGACACTCGCGACTTGGACCCCTGGGGAGGTTCAGGCAGCTGCTCAGGATGATACCTTGTATAGTGTAGATAGCTTAGACTGTCCTTTCTTTTCATGTTTAGCTATTGTCTTATTTTCAGAGTTGTATATTTTAGAGATGTTGAGACTTTGTTAGTTCTTTCTGCTGTACCTCAGTTGAGGATTTCTTATCTATTTCCATCATGCTACATTCTACCTTAGATTGTGATTGAGTTGTACCTCTGTGTTGGCCTCCTTATGGAGAGTATTCATATTATGTAGTTATAGTTCATGACCTAGAACAGCGTTCTACCGCCGACACTGCGGCGTAGGCTGGGCGCTGTTACGTACTCGTACCCTCACGGTAGGTGCGGGTCGTGACACGGAAGTAGGTTCCAACACATACGATGTTTCTAGAAACCAGAATTTCCAGATGTAGGCAGCACTTATGTGGACCATCAACAACTTTTTGGCCTATGGACTGTTATCTGGATGGAGCACGCATGGTCGTCTTTCATGTCCGTATTGCATGGGCCGCAATAAGGCTTTCCATTTGAAACACGGAGGCAAACCGTGCTTCTTTGATTGTCATTGACAATTCCTGTCGAAGGATCATCCATACCGGAGGAACATGAATGTTTTTCATGCCGGCGTTGTGGAGAAGGCTAATCCACCTCCAAGGTGGCCCAGATACACGATATGGGAAAAGGTAAAAGATTTACCAAGAGCTATTGAAGAGCCTGCTAAGGGCTACAAGTGTGACGGATTGGTCGCACTCATAACTGGACGAAGAGGAGTATATTCTGGGATCTGCCATATTGGAGCACCAATCTGATTAGACATAATCTTGATGTCATGTATATCAAGAAGAATGTGTTTGACAACATAATTAGTACTCTAATGGACGTAAAAAGGAAGACGAAAGACAATCCAAAGGCTAGATTGGACTTGGAAGAAATATGTAGACGTCCTATATTGCATTTGATAGAGGAGGGGAATGAAAAGTTGAAGCAGCCTAAGGCAATTTTTTCATTAGAGAAGGAGGATAAAGTGAGACTTTGTAGGTTTATTCAAGGCCTAAAATTTCCAGATGGGTATGTTTCGAACTTGAGAAGATGCATCGACCTCAAGGAGAACAAACTGACGGGTATGAAGAGGCACGGTTGTCACGTATTCATGGAGAGGTTAATTCCGATTGTATTTTGGGAATCTTATCCCAGGTTGTTTGGGTTCCATTAACTGTGCTTAGTATATTCTCCAGAGAGCTTTGTTCTACTAAGTTGCTCGTCGATCGTCTAGAAAAGTAAGAAAACGATATTGCGGTAACACTGTGAAAGCTCGAGAAGGTGTTTCCTCCTGGATTCTTTGACTCCCTGGAGCATTTGCCCATTCATCTTTTCTACCAGGCACGTATTGGTGGTCCCATCGGTTATCGGTGGACGTACCCGTTTGAGCAGTATTTAAACCACCTAAAGAGAAAGGTGAAAAACAAGGCTCGGGTCGAGGGTTCTTTTTGTGAAGCCTATGTTCTCGAGGAGATTACAAACTTCTGCTCAACGTATTTCAAACCTCATGTTGCTATGAATAGAACGAGAGCTCCGAGAAACGACGACGAATATTAAGAATCTAATGATGGAATATTGAAAGTATTCAATGCGTCCGGAAAGCCTTCGGAGGAAATGAAGAAGAGATATTTGAATGACGAAGAGCTAAGGGTTTCTCAGTTGTATATATTACTCAATTACGACGAGGATAAAGTGGAGAAGCTAGAGAGGTAAGTAATTAATGATGCATTTACATCATCTCAATCTAATAGTATAAGCTAATATTATAGTACTAATCGACGGTTGCTTTGTTGTTTTTCAGAACATATATTGATGAGTTGAGGTCGGTTAGACCCTACATAACAGAGAAGCATTAGAACAAGAAATAAGATGTTATTTTCCTTCCTGGTTGAGTGCATATGTAAGCAGCTCGGTAATTACTAATCTCTTCTAATGTAACTACGCAATAAATAACTTACTATCGCTTCTTTGGTATTCAGGTCGATCGTTTAATTTCACCCGAGATTGAATCAATTATAAACCTTGCCAAGGGACCAATTACTGCTGTTAAAATATAGCCAAGTTACTGTGTGAATGGTTTTAGGTTCAAGTCTACAAATGCTTCGATCAGAGACAACTTCCTGGATCTTGATTTCACGAAATCAGTTGTTTGTGTATCAAATCTTCGAACTACAAAGATGTCGATCCAGGCAATAATTTTTTTGGCATCTTGCGAGAGATTGTGGAGTTGACATATAATTATGGCAGAGAACCTGCTAAGATCGTGTTGTTCAAGTGTGAATGGTTCGATCCGATAGAAAATCAAGGTTGGAAAATTGACAAGCATAGTCTGGGGATATAAACTACAAGCGTAGATATCAAGGCTACGAACCATTTATCCTATCAACTCAGACTCAACTTGTGTGCTTCACAGCTTATCCGAGATAGGGAACAACGAGGTCTGAATGGTGGGCAGTATGCAAGACTAAAGCTAGAGATACCTTTGACGTTGACGAAAAAGCTTATCAGGAGGACGAGCTACCTCTTATAACAAATATTGTTGATGTGGACTCCACGGAAGTTACTCACTACCAAAATATAGGCAAATAGCGACTGAAAATTAGCGACGGCGTAATCAATCGCCAATTAGCGATCAACAAGCGACTTACGGGCGACGAATTTTTTCACTTAAATTTTTTATAAGTTTAGCGACGGATCCACGAACATTTAGCGACAGAATATGTCAACTGACTGATTAGCGACAGATATATACGTCGCTAAGCTGCTATAATTGTCGAAACGGAAGGATTAATTTTTATTATAAATTTTTTCATAAAGGTAGCGACTAACGAGGGACTACCTAGTGACATATCCATGTAGCGACGAAAAATTTCCGTCGCTAATTTGCGGTGAAAATTCGAAAGTTACTTAAATTTCGAAAATTTTCCAATCTCTCTCTCACTCTCAAAATCCTTCTATCTTCTCCCCTCCCCCCTCCGACCAGCGATCACCCCCCTCGACTGCGGCCCCCTCCGGTGACCCCCCTCCGGCGCCCTCCCCCACTCCAGCCCCCTCCCTCTTCTCCTCCTCCGATCGAACCCCCTAACCACCTCTTCTCCTCCTCCGTCGAGCCCCCACCTCTGGCGACCACCTCCCTCCGGCGTGTTACCCCACTCTGTCCTCCCTCTTTTCCTCTTTCGAAACCCCGTACACCCTCCCTCTTCTCCTCCTCCGTCGTATCCCCTCTGGTGACCACCCCTTCCGGCGTCCCCCCTTACGGTGCCCCCCCTTCCGACGTCCCCTCTTCTCCGAGGTCCTCTCCGTGACCAACCTCTTCAAGGTTCGAAACCCTAAATCCTAATTTACATTTATTTTTATTTATGCTTTGTTTGTGTTTTCTCAACATATTCTAGGGTTTCAATTTTAATTTCGTATTTGAAATTTATCGGTATAGTAGTAGGTATAGTAGATAAATAGAAATTTATCGGTATAATAGTTTTAGAAATTTGACGGGACACGGACACGAAATAAATAGGTGTAGTAGTTTTAGATTACTAAGGTAATTGATTGATCAATGCGATATATACTTGAGTATCAATTTGATACTTGAGTATCAACGTGATACCTAATTATACTAGGTTTGTTTTATGAGTGAATGTACGTGAGGGGTACGTCATACCAAGTTATACTAGGTTTGTTTTATGATACCAAGTGATATATAGCATCTTAATTCTTGGTGCAGAATTATTCACGTACATTAGAAACATGAGTCGATACTTACTTGACCGTTCGTGGATGTATAATCGGCAACATGACAGTATGATTGGCTTGACGGACGATTTTAATACGGGCGTCGAGCAATTTCTCATATATGCAAGTAGCCATGCTGATTTCATGGACGGAAGGCGCATAAAGTGCCCTTGTGTCAAATGTAAGAATATACCATTTAGAGAGGTGTCACTCCTGAGAGAGCACCTTTACAAGAAGGGTTTCATGCCAAACTACAACGTGTGGATTAATCAAGGAGAATCTCCGGCTTCACAATCTCAGTCCTTCTTCAATACCGAGGTGAGAGATTCTACTCTCGGAGATCATTTTGAATATCGGCAACCAATAAATTTGGCACGTGAGATGGTATTAGATTTTGCTCTGGCACGTGAGGATCCGAATCCTGATGCAAAGAAGTTCTACGATATGTTCAAGCATGCTGATACTCCGTTATATTCGAGTTGTGATTCTAATTCAGTATTGTCGGTGGTGATGCGGTTGTTGAACCTTAAATCTGATTTTAACTTACTGCAAGAATGCTATGACCGGATAATTCAGCTTGTAAGAGAGTTGTTGCCAAAAGGATCAAATGATTTGCCTGAAAACTTCTACAAGTCGAAGATGATGATGCTGAAACTCGGATTGGGCTACTAGAAGATAAACTACTGTCGAAATGGTTACATGCTATACTACAAGGAGAACAGTGATAAAGACAAGCATTTTCTGTGACGAGGACCGGTACAAGCCAATTCGGGGCAAAGAAAAATCAATTGTCCGGACGCGGATGCACCCGTACAAGTCCATACAATTCTTGCCAATTGCAAAGAGGCTGCAGAGGATGTATATGTCTGCAAATACTGCACAACATATGACATGGCATAACAAAGAACGGAAGATAAATGAAGGAGGATTATCTCATCCTGTCGATGGAAAAGCATGGAAGCATTTTGATCGGTGTCATCCTGATTTTCCTGCGAAGCCTAGGAATGTTCGATTGGCTTTATGTTCTGAAGGATTCACTCCATTCGGACAGTCAGGGACGCAATACTCTTGTTGGCCGGTGATTTTAACCCCGTATAATCTACCACCATGGATGTGCCTGAAAACTCCTTAAATGTTCCTCACACTTATCATACCCGGTCCAAGAAATCCAAAGAAGAACATCGATATCTACTTGCAACCGTTGGTGGATGAGTTGAAACAATTATGGCAATTTGGCGTCCAGACGTTTGATATATCGATGGAACAGAACTTTCAGATGAGGGCGATGCTCATGTGGACCATCAACGATTTTCCAGCTTACAGTATGTTATCGGGGTGGAGTACTCATGGTATTATGTCATGTCCGATATGCATGGGGAAGAGTAAGGCATTCAGCCTTCAGAATGGAGGAAAGGCATATTTTTTTATTGCCACCGCCAGTTTCTTCCTTCGTCACATTCGTGAAGAAGGAACAGAGATGACTTCAGGACTGGTAAACGGGAAGTATCTCTTCTTCCGTTGAGATTAACGGAAGATGTAGTTTAGGAAGAGGTTCGAGATTTACCGACTGTCATAGAAAATCCGGGATCGGGCCATCACATTGAAGGCTTCAGACAACATCACAATTGGACGAACAGAGTATCTTTTGGGATTTGCCTTATTGGCCGGACAATCTCATAAGAAACAATCTTGATGTCATGCATATTAAAAAAAATATTTGACAACATATTTAATACTGTGATGGATATTAAGGAAAAAATAGAAGACAATATTAAAGCAAGGAAGGACTTAGAAATTATTTGCAAGCGTCCAGAGTTGCATCTGTCGCAAAGGTCCAATAGTAACTGGGTGAAGCCTCCAGCACCATTTACATTGAGAAGAGATGATAAACTGATAATATGTAAATAGATTTCAAAGTTGAGATTTCCTGACGGTTACGTATCGAATTTGGCGAGATGTGTCGATCTCAACGAACGCAGGTTGATAGGGATGAAGAGTCATGATTGTCACATTTTTATGGAGCGATTACTTCCTATAACTTTTAGAGAGATGCTACCTTATCATGTGTGGACTCCGCTGGCCGAGTTATCTATCTTCTTTAGAGATTTGCGTTCAAGTAAGTTGACGGTGCAACATATGCTGGAACTTGAGGAGAAAGTTGTAGTGACGTTGTGCAAGTTAGAAAGGGTGTTCCCTCCCGCCTTCTTTGATAGTATGGAACATTTGTCGATTCATCTTGCATACAAAGCACGTGTCGGTGCTCCCATCCATTATTGATGGATGTACCCATTTGAGAGGTCTAAAATAATCTTCTAATTTGTAATTTTTTTATTTAAATAATTCTAATATTCAATATATTTTTTATAGATATCTAGGTCACCTGAAGAAGAAAGTGGGCAATAAGGCTCATGTAGAAGCTTCAATATGCGAAACGTACATCATTGAGGAGGTTTCTAACTTCTGCTCGATCTACTTCGATACTCATGTCCGAACAAATTGAAATAGAGCGTCGAGGAATGATGAAGGTGATATCAATGCACCGAACGAAGGGATACGTACAATCTTAAATGTGGGGGGCAAGCCGACAAGTACGACTAAATTACGGTGGTTGGATGACGATGAGTTTGAAGCCGCATATCGGTATATATGCCTCAATAGCGGTATCCAAGAGATGGAAGATACTTTTCTGATACTACCCACACTAGGTCTTCCGTCCTGGTACACAGTTACAGAACAAAGGGCTAAGAGCAATTACTATTGGACCGAGCAAGAAGGCGAAGTGTTGGAGGGGATATAAAATTAATGGCTTTAACTTTAGAACTACTGATAAGCCTATCAATCATTCATTTCTCGATGAGGAGGCTAATTATACCAAAAATTCAGGAGTTTGTGTGAGAGCCTCAGTCTACGATGCAGATCCCGAATTCGACTACTACAGTGTTCTAAGAGATCTCGTAGAGATTGAATATTCTGTTGATACGAAGATTGTGCTTCTTAAATGTCGTTGGTTCGACACAACACCCAAGCAAGGATGGAAGATTGACAAACAATTTGGCTTTTTTGATATAAAACATGGAAAAAGCTATGGAGGTTTTGAACCATTTGTGTTGGCTAGTCAAACCGTTCAAGTATACTATTCGAGTTATCCTAGCCGATGGTGCAGTACCCTGGATTGGTGGGCTGTTTGCAAAACCAAAGCAAAAATTACATATAATATTGGGGATGTAGCCTACCAAGAGGAAGAGGTGGTCAAGCCTCAACCAATATATATATATATAAGTTTGGCTGGTGTTGAGGAAGAGGATTTAAGAGATATGGAGGTTGCAGTAGATGACGTTTTGGAGGTTAACGTTGATGAAGAATTGGAAGATGTTGAGGAAGAAGTATTGGAAGATGAAGATGAAGATCATAGTGATAGTGAAAATGGAGAAGCAGAAGAAGATACTTCGGAATCAAGCAATGATTTAGAAGACTCTTGGGAAAATGAATCAGACTAGTACGTACGTTTTAATTTAATATACGAGTTCCATTAGTACAATGACATGATAGTAGTTTTTATTTTTAACACATCATCTCTTATTATTTCTTTCAGATTTTTTTATGGCGCCAAGAGGTCGACGTTCATGTTTGCAGCTTGGATCTTCATTTAGTCCGCCGAAAGGTCGTCATCATGCCCGTCGAGAGGTTTTTATCACGCCCGACGACCTAGATTTACTGTACCAGTACTTTCTTGTATTAAAACATTTTGGATATGTGTATTAATATTTCTTATATTAAAATATTATTCGTATGTGTGTATGAAGCTAATTTTGGATATGTGTGTATATGTTGTATTAAAACATTTGCGATACGTGTGCATGAAACTGAGAATTTGTAGGAAACGCAAATACTGATACGTATGCCTACTATAAAACTGTCGACAGGGACAAGGACTGCTGGAAACACGAATACTTATATTGTATTTAAAAACCGTTTATATGACTGTATATTGTGTGTGTAACTGTCGACAGGGATGTGGAGTGCAGGAAACACAAATACTGACATGCAATATTGTATTTAGCGACGAAATGGCGACGGAACAACGACAGAAAACCTGGAACATTGTAGACGATTTTTCCGTCGCTACATGCCTAGAAAATTTACTTTGCAGGCTACCGACGGAATAGCGACTGTAGTTTCCGTCGCTAAGGTTCGGGAAAATATTATATTCCAGTATAGCGACTGAATAGCGACGTAAATTTTACTTACTATTACTATTCCGTCACTATGTTCCTGTCCGACACAAAAAGCGTATCGAAAACATCTTAGTGACGTAATTTTTCGTCGCTAGCCCGTCGCTACTCTCATGCTGAATTATGCCGCTGCGACGTCGGTAGTTCGTCGGTAACTATAGCGACAGAGTTTCCGTCGCTATTACGTCGCATTTTCCAATAAATAGCGTGTCGCTAAATACGTCACTAATCAGTCGCTATTTCCGACAAACTAGCGACTGATTTAAATTAGCGACACGTGATTTTCCGACAAACCATTTTCGTCGCTGATATGTCGCTATTTGGCTTTAGCGACGGAAAAATGACTTTCAGCGACGGATCTCGCCGTTGCTAAAAGCCTATTTTTGTAGTGACTCATTACACGACTAATAATATAGGAAAGGTAGAATTATCCGAAAAGGAAGGCGAAGTCGACGAAGGCAAAGATGAAAGTGAAGATGAAGAGGAAGAGGAAGAGGAAGATGAAGTCGAGGAAGACGACCAAGATGAATATTCTGAAGATGATTGTGAGAGATGTACTTTTATTTTCTTATTATATAGACTTGGTCATCTGAATTATCTGGATTTTGATGTTTTTGTAGAATGTACTATCTAAACTTAAGATGTTTCTTATAGAATGTACTATTTGGATTTAGATATTTTTTGTAGAATGTACTTTCATATTTTTAACTGTAGAATATACTTAGTTATTATCTAGTTTCTGTTATTTGTTGTATCATCATATGTTATTATTAGGTATGACATGACTACGTGGATTGTTCGGCAGGTCCCGACGTGGGGGACGGGGTTCTCCTCCGGTACTTCCTACTGGTACTGGCTATGGATCCTCGTCGTCGAGTATTCAAGTGTATCGATCAGTACCTCCGCCTGCCACGACGTTACATGGCATATCTCCTAGGACGAGTAGTTCCAGGACTGACACTGCTCCTTCGTCTAGCGTTCCTCCTGCTGATACGACGATGGAGACATATGAGCATATGGAGGAGGCTGAGCCGACACCAGACCATTATCAGGCAGATGATCCGTACGCACCTTCGGAGGAGACGAGAATGGAGATCTGCGCCGACGGTACAAAGTAAGTGTTTTGGTTATCATATATATTGTTTATTTCTTTATTCTCAATAAATTTATTTTTTATGAATGTAATTACCTTTGTATAGATATCGTCCCCCGTCAGTACAGAGACGTCTGGGCCATTTTCTGAGGTACAATTATGGTGGCCCTTGGATAAACTACTCTGATGCACCGGAGGATAGAAAGAACTTCTGGTTTGCGCAGTTCAAGGTAAAGGTATATATGGTTCTAATATTAATCATGTTATTTTATGTATATTATATAACTGACTAAATTGTTTCTTCTAGCAAACATATTTCTATCCACCGTACCGGACCGAGTTGATCGAGGAGATGTTTCCTGCCATCACCGCCAAGCTGATTCGTGATGCTATTAATGACCAGAAGGATCGTGAACGCCGCGAAAAGCTGATCCAAGGTTGGATCACCCCTGATCAGTGGACTGTGATCACTACCAAAATCTAACGGTTTAGCGACGGCCATATCCGTCGCTAATCCGTCGATAATTGGTTTGGCTGCTATTCGACGGCAAACCGTCGATAATTAGTTGGTTGTCCTTCGCTATTAGCGATGGACATAATCCGTCGCTAATCCTCCATCGCCAATTTATTGTATTTTGATAGTGGATGAAGGCCAGGTTCAACGTGCCTCGATACAAGCAAAGGTCTTAGAAGGCCAAGGCGGCTAGGCAGAAGGCATCCAAGTGGAGCGGTGGGTCGATCCTGATGACAAAATATTTTTGTCGTTTGGTATGTTTTTTTATTTCTGAAATATTATTTTAATATAAGTTCGATTATTTTCATAAATAGTACTAAATAATATATTTTTAACAAGTAAAGAAGGGTGGTGACGCCAACATGGTGACCGTCTTCCTCGCCACCCATCGGAAGGGCGGGAAGCTTATTGACGAGAGGGCAGAGCAGACCTATGTAAGTATTACAATACTATTTATTAATTTTAATAGTTCATGTTAATTTTAATATAAGTTAGTAAATATACATGTAAATAAATATTCATGTAGTTAGTAATAATAAGTACATTAGACAATAGAAATTATAGAGTATCCATACTTTCTAGGCCAACTATCTTAAGCTTCAAGAGCGGGCGGCTGCTAGTGCACCTACTGCGGGAGAGGCCGGTACTTCTTCGCAGCCCACTCAAGCTCCGTCGGCAGACGAGCTATGGGTGACCGCCGCTGGGGGTCTCCATAGGGGCACGTACTACAGTACGGGATCCTATGGTACCCTAGTTGCAATACAGTCCTCTAGGGCCTGCGCTGCTAGTGTGCATGTTCCACAGCCCTCACAGTTGTCTGCCCAAGTACAGAAGATGGTTGCGTCTATCCGTGATGAGATCCTGTGACGGATCCAAGAGCAACAGCATACGGACGACGCTACACTCCTAGCACGATTGGATGCGCTCAACCGCAGCATCATGGAGCTCAAGGACATGACTGAGAGGATAGAGCATAGTGTCACTGATCTTAGAGCGTCGACATAGCGTAGCATGACGGAGTTGCAGGCATCACAGCTGTCCATGGGCAAGAGGCTGACGTTGATGCAGGATTCGATGGTTGATAGCAGTACGAGGTTGTTATCTACCATGGTTTCATACAACAGTGACTCGCAGCATTGGAGCAGATACCTCCTCCGGGTGCTCCTTCATCATCACTAACGTCACTACCTCCTTCATCGTCATCGACTCCACCTACATCGGTATCGTTTTCATGGAAGGAGTATGAGATGTTCTTATCCCTTAGGCACGGCGGTGCCCCTCCTGTTCCAAATCTGCAGTAGTCCTAGTTAGGACTGTTTATTGCTTGTTGTGTAGAGTATTTGTTAGTGTGTTGACCCATGATATTAGGTTTGTGTAGACTTATATCCGTGTTTGATTGGTTGTGTAGACTATCTCCGTAGATATTTATGTGTATACATTAGACTTGGTTGTGTAGTCATTGGATATTGGTTGTGTAATGTACTTTAATTTTTATTATATTCTATTTTATTGTTCGTTTCAACTGTATGTGCTATTACCGGTGTTGTGTGTTCCACCGAAGGGGTCGACGAACCCAGGGAATTCAACGGAGGGTTGCTCCAGGTCTATTCATCTTAAATGTTCATTATTAAACTGCAGGGATACTACACATGCAGAATATGTCTTTCTATTTCCTTTTTTTTTTGCAGATTTTAGCGACATTTAGCGACGCGAATTAGCGACTACATAGAAGTCGCTAAACGTCGCAAAATGACACTAAAATCTGCAGAATTTTACTTACAGAATGCAGTCGATAAACATCGGTAATGGTAATATTTACGTCGCTAAATCTACCGACGTTTACAGACTAAAGTTATGCTGCTAAACCTACCGACGTCTACCGACTGTACATACGTCGCTTAATCGGCCGACGTTTATCGACTACATATACGTCACAAAATTGCCGATGTAGAGTCGGTCAACGTCAACAGATTAAGCGACGTATTAACGTTATTGTAAAACGTCGCAACAGCGACATTTTGCAACCATTTCCCTGACAGCGAATTCTGTAAAAGCAACAAGCTTGAAAACGTCGCAGAAAACATCGCTGAGAAGTTTTAGCCACATTTTTCTTCATTTTAGCGACGTTTCTTGGCGTCACTAATATGTGAAATTTTGGTAGTGGTAGTGGAAAGAAGGCGAATCCAACAAAGAAATATTAATGCTTTTTGTCATGCTCAGAGGATAATTCCCTTATGGAGCTAAGCCCCGAAGGGGCTTAGCGACTCAGACTTGGACTCAAGGACGCAAAGTAGCGCTTTGTTGGCGCACTTTGCACTTAGCACTTAGCACGTCAGTATCGGCGCATGATGCCTTGTGCGCAGATACGCTCATTCGCTCGTCTTCTGTGCGAGTCGCATGCGCAAGGGCCATGCAGGTGCACGCACAGGAGCTGCACAGGAGCCATGGGGCTGTAGTACAGCTGTGCGCTTGCAATGATATGCTACGCGCCTGCGCATTTGTGGTGCTGCATTGTGCACCTGTGCTTGCGGTGCTGCTGTGTGGCTGTACGGCTGTGTTTCTTCACAGCTACGCGTGCTGACGGGCTGAATGGGCTAAGGGGCACAGGCGATTGATAATGTGGCTGATTGGAAGATTTAAACGGTTATGGAAAGATTTTGTCTATTAATCAGATCCATTTTTTGTGGGATTTAAATTTAATTCATTCAAATTTTTCCATAATTCGCTCCAATCTTTTCGCAATCAGTTATGGCCAGGATTAGGATTAGGGTTTTGGCCCTTCTCTATAAATACACTCTTCGTGCCTTCATTAAGAACTAATACTAAAATAAAGAGACGAAGAGAGCAGTGCCGCCATTGCCATTGGAGTTTTTCGAGTTCGTGAAAGGAGGTGACAGCGAGCATTCTAGAAGTTCTTTCGAACTTGCTGGTTCCTGGGAGCAGATTGTGTCACGACCCGCACCCAGTTTTCGGATACGAGACGTGTCCAAGCCAGCCTACGCCGCAGAGTCGACGGTAGAACGCTGTCAAGCCCTCAAGAAATAAATGCTCAAATATCACATTGCTGCTCATTCACATTTCTAAATTTATTACAACAGTTACAACATTTATATTTAAAGGAAAAAATACAAAGTTTTACAATTAATGAAATGATACAATGGCTATCTATTTCTAGGTTGTCTTCAGCATACCCAAGTTCTCCCAGTGCTAAGAGTGATCGCGGCTAAACCTAAAAAATGTTGGTTATCTAGTCAGGATTGGAACAAGTACACAAACCGACGGCAGTGCAAAACACAATAGAATTATCAAGACATGAAAATAGCATATGAGAAATAAAAACTGTAAGATAAAGTGATGTCATAGCACGATAGAGAAATAAACAAGGAAAAGCTAATAAAAGACATCTATCTAAGTGGTGTGAAATATCCTTTCGCCATGTGGACGGCTAGGGGGTAAAATCCGGCATACTGCACGTGTCGTGTGCAGCAGCTATCGTTCAAGAATAGACTCATAGGATATTTCTGGGTAGTCCACATGTATACTAAGATATTTCCCCTCCCGACTACTCCGTGTGACGAGCGTGTCAACAAGCAGCAAGATATATGTATAGACATGAAATGAAAAGACTACTATGAATCAGAAAGTAATCAGAAAGTGCACTTGCCTGAGGTCCTTAGCTGGAGAAACTAAAATACCATACCACTCAATGAGCCACAATCAGTCAACACATGCAGAAGTCTCCGGATGCTGAAATAAATAGTACCAACATTCTCAGAATAGTCAAATTAGCTAGGATTGCCTGTCCTTAAGTCCAATTCTGGACACAGGGGCAAAACGGTAATTTTGGGCAAAAATAATGTCCGCCGTTGGACCCGTTTTGCACCGAAAATCGTGCCAGAGTCAACGGTCTCTAAAGTCGTCAAACTACATGTCTACGGATCCAGTTTTTCGATACGAACCCAACCTTATGTCCAGAGTTGGATTCCGGCGGACCGTGCACAAAATCGCACGTTGAGTCCAGAATAGCCTGTTAGCCTAGGGTCGACATGAAGTAGTCAAAATCTCGCAAAATAGGGACATATGACTAGTCAGGGTTAAGGTAGACTCGAAGGAACTATAATTATATATAATTATTTCTAGAAAATACCCTTATACTAGGAAACTATATTTAACTAATAAAAATATTTTAGGTAACTATTTGAAAACCAAGAAAATAATGTATATGATAACTCATATTAAGAAATATCGTAACTACTACAATAATATAATTTACTAATGAATAACAATATTAATACTAGCAAACTAAGGGTGATAATAATAATAATAATATAAAAACTAATGGCAGCACTGTCTGTGTAATAACAAGGTCATTCATGTCTACTTATCCTGACTATATAAAATTGTAAAAGTTAATAGTTAATAAATTAAATAATTAAATGGCTCATATGTCCATGAACCCAACCCAAATAATTATAACCCTCACTAACCTCTTTGTCCATTCCAAAACAATCAAAGGAAACTAAAATAAAATAACTTAAAGTACTGCTACTTCTGTGGCCATTCCAAACAATCAAAAGAATCTAATGTAAAATATAATAGCTTAGGACTCTGCTACTTTCCCCTCTCTCTCTCTCTCACTCGATTTTCGTACAAAATCAAAATACAAGAAGAGGAAAGGAGGTTGCAGAAGCAGGGAAAGGAAAAGGGGAAAGAAGAGAAGTGCTCACCACGGCTCGATGCCGGTCCAGCGGTACGGGCGCTGTGCCAGCGCTCGGCGCTGAAGGTGGCACGGACGCGGAAGAGCTGCTCGCGGAGGAGCCGGCGAGGGTTCCGGGGAAGGGCGCAGGGGTGGCGCGGTAAAGACGGTGGTTCTGGCCACGCGCGCAGGGTCTTGTCGGAAGCGGGGAGTCGGGATGGCGAGGCGAGTGCCAGGCGGTGGCGCGCACGGGACTCTGACGTTGCTAACTCGATGCACGGCTCAACTCCACATCGTGCGAGTCGAGGAGGCGGCACAAGGGTTAGGGTTTTCTGTGCAAGGACTGAGCATCTTATAATCGGTCTAGTTTAATCCGACCCGCGATCATCATCGTAGCCTCTAAGAAAAAGAAGAAGAATCTCCATTGGCGAGGAAGAGAGAGCGGAGTACTTCCAGTTACAGAAAACCAGAGAGCAACTAAACAGAACATTAGTAGTTCACTCGCCATTGCCTCCTCTTCTCTGCTCCCCACTGCTAACACGAGGCTGCAGTGACCGCCGCCTGCCATCGACAGAGGGAGAGGAGGCGGCGGAAGAAACTAGGATTAGGGTTTTCGTCATTTGTTCCCTCGTGTATATATCTGTATATATATACTCATCCGTATTGGCCGATTGAATGAAAGCAGGGCTTAGTTAGTTCTCGGGTTGGATTTGCTCAGGTTGAGCGCTACTGTTATGGAGAATCAGTTCTCCATGGTGGGCTGAGCTGAGCTCGAGCTTGGGCCAAGGAGGATGAATCACGGGGTGTTGGCCTGTTCGGTTTTGGAAGAATTAAAAGAGGGCCTTAGCTCCTCGACCATTGGCTGGGGGTGTGGACTGTGGGCCGGGATGGGAAGTTAGCAGTTGGCTTGTGAAGCTACTGCTTCACTTTCTATGTCTGGGTTATTCATTCTTTCTTTCTATTTTCTTTTCATTAATCCCTTTTTTTTATTTTAACTATATATGCATATACACGTATTAATATACATAATCTATATATATACACATATAATATATACGAATATTTATACAGACTTATACATATCCACAAATATTTATATATCGGCATATACATATATTCACACCCATACACAATATATATTTATAAATACACATATATACCTTGTATATAAATACCATATTCAATCTATAATATTTAAAATTAGTATAAAGTATACTTCCAAATAAAATATTAATATATTTATTATTTTTTTGTATATACTATATCTCTTTAAATGTGTACATATACCTATATACTCGTACACATACTTATATAATATATATATCCATAAACCTAAATAAAACCCAATATTATACAATCCTAGGGTAAGGTCTATTTCTTACAAATATGAATATATATATTAAATCACATTTATTTGATAACCAAATAAATATAACCAATAATTATAATAATAATATTATAAAATAACGACCTCAATAATAATGATAATAAAAATAATAATAGTAATAATAATAAAATTCAATAAAGTAAATAATAATAAAATATAAAAACAATCCGGGAAGGGGAGCTACAGATCGCAATAAGGCGAATCTTGCTTTGCGCAACAGTGATCTTTATCACTCCAGCAATACTGATCTTAATCAATCTAGCAGAATTGTGGTGATTTATTTCGTCTGCTAAGTTTCTTCCAATCCAGCAAAATTGTGCTGATTTAATTTCGCCTGCTAAGTTGCTTTTATCAACTCGTATTCTCGTAGAGATCGAGATTTTCATCTAACGATATGTTTCGGGAACAACATTTTCTTCACCACTCGTTTAGCATTTTATATCTTTTGGGTGTTTAGCCACAGGCATCTATTAGCCTGATATCTAGATTTTTTTCATATGATTATACTTAGTCAGAATGGAGCTGACTATGATCATGTATGTTTTGTTGGGTTTTTGGCCTTTTTCATTGGAAACTTTAGTCCCACATCAGCTAGGCCAAAGGAAGTATATCTCTATATATAAGTTATGCTTGTTTAGAGATGCACAAGTGGTGTGGAGGTGCACATGGGTGTGCCATGTGGGGGTATTTTTCTAATAGAAAAAATGGACAAATCAATAATGAAGCATTCATGCTTTTTTGCTCTTGGGAATTAATTTCCAATGGAGCTAAGCCCCGTAGGGGCTTATCGACTCGGACTCGGATACGGACTCGGGCTCATGGGCTCATGAGACGTAATATGACATTTTGTTGGCACACTTTGCACTTAGCACGTCAGCATCGTCGCTAGGCACATAGTACGCTTAAGTTGCGCTCATTTTACGAGCCACTTGCGCTGCTGTTGGTGCAGCCAAGTGGCACGCCTAGTTGTGTGGCCAAGTGACGTGCCCAGTTGTACGGCCCAGTGGTGTGCCAGTGGGCGCTACTAGTTGGCGCGCAGTTGGTACAGGTTGTGCAGAGTGCACAAGTGGCACAAGTGGCACTGTGCATGCAGTGTGCAAGGTGCGTACGGTGCGCGCGAGGCACACGTTGCGTACGGGGTGCACGTTGCACGGGTAGCGCACATTACGTAGGTGGCACACGATGTGCGCCAGTTGGCGTAGATCGTGTATGTGCATGATTTGAGCAGTTGCAGCACTTTCAGGAGCGGCTTTTACCACGTCCCGAACGTTTTGCTAACTGGAAAGTTACAGCACGGGCCTATATAAGGTTCTCTCTTCTCTCTCTCAGTACACACAGAATATATAGAAGTTTACAAGTTTTTTAACACAGTTCCATAAAGTTCGAAAGAGCAGAGAAGAGCAGTACCTGCGCTACTTAGTGCCACAGGAGTTCACTGCCATCCGAGGAGTCAGAAAAGCGGAGTGTTCTAAACTTCTTCGTCGAACTTGCTGGTTCCTGGAAGATGTTCATGTGGGGCGAATTAAGCTTGAGCAACGGTGATCATTCACCCCAGCAATCTTCCATCTATCGCCTGTCATCCAAGTTATTGCTGCCTATAGCAATTCGCTTAGTATCTTCTTTTTAGAAGTACTACTGTCGTTTGCTACTGTTACGAACTCTTCTTAGATTTTTGTTACTCAGAATCCTCCAAGGATCTCTGATGCGCACCTTCTTTGAATTGTTGCGTTGAAACGTTATTTTTACAATTATTTCATTTTTTTAGTTTTTCATCAAAAATTTGTCCCGGCAATAACAATCTCAAACCGTAATTGCTACGATAGAAAACTTTCGTGCTTCGCTAGTCAATCCTAACTTCTCTAAGTTAGAATAATTTAATGGTGAGCACTATCAAATCTAGAAAAGAAAGGTTTTCCTTAATATTCAGTTCTCTGATGTTGATCACGTGCTGTTTGAGGAGGAACCTACTATTCCAGAAACTGGATCTGCAGCCGCAATCTCTGCGGCTACTAAGAACCAGGCCAAGTGGAGAAGGGACAATAGCATTTGTAGGATTATGATCCTAAATGCTATGGAAGATTCTCTTGCCAAATCTTATTCAAAGAAGACTATTGCCAGAGAGATTTGGGAGTCACTGGAGAAACTGTACGCAGATGATAAGAACCATAGCAAGATATTTCTTGTTGAGAAATATCACAAGTGGTTCTTTGAGGACGAAAAGCCAATGCTGTCGCAAGTGAAGGAGTTCCTAAAGCTGCGACAGAAGTTAAAAGACGAGGCGACGCCCCTCTCCGACAAGTTTGTTATTGGAGGGATCATTTTGAAGCTCCCTGCTGAGTGGAGCAAGTTCTATGCAAACTTACATAGGAAGAAGTTGGAGGTCAGTCTCGACGATCTCATACAGAAAATCTATGTTGAGGACCAGATGAGGGCTCAACTGAAGGTAGACGCACTGTCCAAGCAATTGGCTAACACTAATCTGGTTCATACCAGGGAACTAAAGGGAAAGCATGCGGCTTCCCACATCAAGAAGAAGGATCCTAACAATCTGAACGTGAAGGGGACTTCCTTCATACAAAAGAAGGCAAGGTCTCATATGCCTTGTTTCAAGTGTGGCAAGAAGGGCCACTTCAAGAAAGAATGCAAAGTAAAGACCAAGCAATCAGAGCAAGGAGAGCCTAGCAAGGTATCTATGATCATTGACAGTGTTGCTATGATTGCCCAGGTCGATGCGGTGGGGGCTGACTTTGACTGGTGGATAGACACTGGAGCCACCTGCCATGTATGCTCCAACAATGAGTGGTTCACCACCTATACACCAACTTCTGAAGTAGTTATGGTGACGAACCAGGCACAAGCTGAAGTGCTCAGGATCAGGACGGTGGTTTTAAAGCTGACTTCAGGAAAGTCTCTGACGCTTCAAGGTATGAAGCATGTACCTACTATGCAAAGAACCTGATCACGGAAGGCCTACTCTGTAATGTAGGCCTCAGGATGGACATCAATGCTGGCCAGATGGTGATGTTTATTAAGGGAACATATTTTGGAAAAGTTTTTTATACCGAAAGAATGTTTAAAATTTAGCTTGTAAAGCAGTCCAATATAATTAATGCAATCACTCCTTCTGCTTATACTCTTGAGTTATGGCATAATAGGCTAGGACATGTTCATTGTAAATGAATAAACAAAATGTCTAGTCTAGGACTTATCTCCAAGTATGGTGGTAAGGTAGAGAAATGTGAAGTTTGTGCTCAAACAAAGATCACAAGGAAACCCTTTCCTCGGGTTTATCGAAGTACAGATCTTCTGGAGTTGGTATACTCCGATATCTGTGACTTCAAACAATTCTCTACGAAGGTTGGAATGAAGTATTTTATAACCTTCATCGATGACTTCTCAAAGTATGCGTTTGTCTACCTGCTGATGGCGAAAGACGAATCATTCAAGAAGTTCAAAGAGTTCAGAGCCGAAGCTGAGCGACAGACTGGACAACTCCTCAAGTGACTAAGAAGTGATCGAGGTAGAGAGTACAGGTCTCATGAATTCGTATCATTTTGCAAAGAACATAGAATTGTCAATGAGACTACGGCTCCGTACTCTCCTCAATCAAACGGATTAGCAGAGAGGAAGAACAGAATGTTAACATGAATGATTAACTCAATGTTGTTGACTGCGGGTCTTCCAAAGTGCTACTGGAGAGAAGCTACATTGATGGCCACTTTTATTCTAAATAGAGCACCTCATACAACTTCAGACATTACTCCTCATGAACTCTGCTTCAAGGTCAGACCTAACTTGAATGTCATTCGAGTGTGGGGGTGTCTGGCATATGTCAAGCTTCAAGATCTAAAAATTCAGAAGCTTGGGACAAGGACTACAAAGACGATCTTCTTGGGGTATGCCGAGAAAAGTGATGTTCGAAGATTTCTTGATATTGAGTCAAATCATATTATTGAATCTCACGACGCAGAATATTTTGAAGACAAATTTGCAAGACACAAGAATATTGTTCTTTCGGATATTCCGGAGAACAATGAGGGTGCTCAAGAAACTAAAGTTCTCAATAAAGAAGTAGAAAAAGAAGATGTTGTTGTTGAAACAACAGTTAAACCAGAACTCGCTGAGCAGTCAGCGAAGCATGTGAGAAGGCTGTGTCACGACCCGCACCCACTGTGAGGGCACGAGACGTAACAACGCCCAGCCTACGCCGTGGTGTCGGCGGTAGAATGCTGTCCTAAGTCACAACATCTAACAGTTAAAGGTAATAAACAGTTATACTTCCCGAATGGGGGTGACATAACAGAATATATCTCAATCACAACTAAGGTAGAACAAGATGAAGATAGATAGATAAATATCCAGAATGAAAGCACAGAAATACGATCCAGAATTCTAAGTGTCTAAAATAAATACATATCCCAAATATCTCAGAATCTATATACAGTGATCCAAAAAAGTAAAGACATCCTAGTCTAAGGAGTGTCATCCACTGCTAGTAGGTCCATGTCACTAGTGATGTCTAATTCTGCACCAAGAGGGGTAGACACCAGAGCCTCATCATTCACTGTAAAATTTTCAACAGGTCCAGTCAGGACGGGAGCGAGTACAGTACATCTCAACAAAATCATAACAGGTTAGGAATATAAGCATACTAGAGAGTAAGATATAGGATCTGAAGAAATAACATGATAAAAAGAGAGAGAGACTGTAAGTAAATAGCTACAATATATATAGAACTAACAGTGCTAGTGATTCAGAGCACAAGATGGTTATGTAGACGGCACGATGTTGTACACGAGTAATCTACAGAGATTTGTACACGAGTAATCTACTGGATTGAATACATAACCACTTCTACTCCCCCCGCCCCAATCAATACACAAGGATCTAGCTAAGTTATGTTATTGTACACGAAGGTCATATGAATACATGATTATACACGATTCACACGTTTCGTACACGAATGTCACAAATACAAGGAGTACACGATGTTCACGATAAAGTACACGAACATGAATACCCGATGTATCCGCTAAGGGGACAAAATCTGTAATATTCCTATTTTGCAGTACGTATTTGACCGTATTATTTTATTTGGAGGATTTTAATTTTTGGGGCATTTTTGAAATTTTTATTATTTTCTTGGAGGTAATTTTATCCTCATTATTATTATTATTATTATTAATTTTCTTGTTCCTAAACTACCCTCCCAAAATATCTACTCCCCCTCACATCACCCCTCACATCACTCACCCACTCCCTCTCTCCTCCCTCACCTTTCCCTCTCTCTCTCTCTCCCGAAATCTCCCCTCTCTCTCTTCCCTGGAGAACCACCCCCAAATCCTCCCTCTCTCTCTCAGCTCTCTCTCTTCCTCACTCTTCTTCCCTCTTTCCAGTCCCCTTTCCGAGCTTCCCCTCTCTCTCGCTCTTCCCTGGCCCAGCCCCTCCGGCCACCTTCCCCGCCAGCACCACCATTATCGTCATCTCCTCCACCATCATCGCCGCCGTCGCTGTCATCCCCACGGCCGGCCTCCTCCGCCGCCTTCACCCACGAGCGCCTCCTCCATCACCCACCAGCACCGCCACCGCCTTCGCCGCCTCCTCCCTGAGCTCCCTCTTCCCGGAGCCGCCACCGTCAGCCACCGTCTCCACCACCACTTCCACGACCATCATCATCATCGTCGCCCCCTCCGACCTCCACTGCGGCCGCCACCGCCAGCACCGCCCTCACTACCATCTCCTTCGCGGCCTCCGGCCCCCTCCGCCATCGCCGTCATTTCCATCTCCTCCGGCCACCCAGGGCGTCGCGCCCCCGCGGGTCTCCTCCAGCACTGCCGTGACTTGGGCGCCGCCGCCGTCACCTCCCTGGTAACCGCTCCCCTCTCTTCCCAGCTCCTCCGCCCCTTCCTCTTCTCTTCTCTCCGGCGAGCAGCCGCCGTGCACGGGGACAACGTTGCCTCAAGCGGCGGGACGCCCTTGGCCCCGCGCCGCTCGAACAGCGAGCCCTCTCGGCCTACGTGCTTCTCGGGCAGTGAGCCCTCGTGCTTCGTGCCTCTCCTTGGGTTGCGTGCTTCGAGCTCCGTGCACGCCTCCAGCAGCAGGACGCTATGGGCCCCGTGCTGCTTGGGTTGCGTGCTATCTCGATTCGCGTGATCCCTCGTTCCCCGTGCTTCTCGGGATGTGTGCCTCAATTTGTGTGTCGTCCTATTTTTCGTACACCTCGATCCACGTGCTGCCTTGGGCAGCGGGACGCCTCGATCCCCGCGCTGCCTCGGGTAACGTGCCACCTCGGTTGGTGCGTTGTCTCGATCCTCGTATCTCGGCCTTTGTGCCTACCTCGTGACCCGTACCACCTCGATTTGCGTGCACACACCGATTTGCGTGTCGTATCGATTTACGTGTCACATTATATCTTGTATTGCCTCGGTTTGCGTGCATGCACCGATTGGCGTGCTCCTCGGTTGTGTGCCGCATTGGACTCTGCACCTTTTTTATTTACGTGCACACATTGATTTGTGTGCCGCATCAATTTACGTGCTCCTTGGACCTTGGGTCGTCTCGATTTATGTACACATCTTGATTTACATACACGTTTATGTTTTTTGTTCGTCTCGATATTCGTGTTCTCTCGATTCTCGTATGCGTCTCGATATACGTGTGCGTCTCGATTTGCGTATGCGTCTCGATTTGCTTGCCCGTATCGGTCCGCGTGCCTCGGTTTCCGTGCCAGATTCCTGCGCTGCTTGCGGGACCCGTACGATATAGCCTTCTGCCATCTCTTGTGATTATTCTATTATTTTATTATTTGGGGCTGATGATTATTTATTGTGTGTTCTGAGGATCTCGATTGGCGTGCTAGCTTGGATCGCAACTGCCGAAGACTTGCTTACCTAGCCGAGCCCTCTAGGCAAGTATCCCTTGCTCATCGACGGCTCTTGCCCTCTCTCCTGGATTTTATTTTATTTAATTAATTTGTACTTGTAAATTTTATAACCATGATTAGTGTAGCCAAGTAGTAGATCTGCCATGATGATAACTTAGGATAGCTTGGTCCGATACCGGGATAGACCGTATCGGACAACTCGGATGGGTCATCCACACCTCCGAGGACACGAGCACGACTCACTTGTATGGATTGTCCCTGTATGCCCCGTGTCCGACTCGCGGTCGGGTAACGGCTTGGCGAACTATTCTTGTGGCTGTGATTGCGCTTGGGTTAGAATTACGAGCATGTGCTATGATGCGCCCTGCGAGGCAGTTATTTTATTATTATGCATGTTGGCTTGGCGCCCAGTACGCATTGTAGCGCTGCTGGAGGCCGGGACTTAGTGGTCTCGGGTTTGATTAATTTTCCAGTACGCATCGTAGTACTGCTGGAGGCCGATACTTAGTGTTCTCGGCTATCGACTTGTTCCCAGTACGCATCTTAGTGCTGCTGGTAGCTGAGGCTTAGTGTTCTCAGCCTGCAATTCTGCGATTCTGTGGCGGGTTGCGCCGAGTGGCTTTAGCCCCAATTCGCTGGGAGCTCCTGTCCAGAATACAGAGGAGACTCTGTCGGATTCTTCCAAAATTCCCGATCGGGAATTTGGTTCGAAGGACTGGGCAGAACCATTCCTTTGGTTTGCTGGACTGGGCTCGTGCCTGTTCACCTTGGTATAGTATACCTGATCCCATTGCTTGCTAGGTAGACTCTAGACTAGATCAGTCGCCTAGCTCCTGATCTGTCTTGTCCGTCGGATAGCGTAAGGAGAGCGGTTCCACTCGGGAGACGGTCTGCAACCCTGGTCCTTGTTTGGTTTAAGGGTTGTGGATTTGCTCCAGAGCGGTCCGTGTAATCCTTGCCACTTCCAGCGATATTTATTACCAGACTCTTGTCCCCTGACCCTTCATCCTAGGGGTTGTCCTAGTCTAGTCAGATAGAGCTGGCAGTTGTCCTATGTATTGGGAGTTGTGACTTGTGGATATGACTGAGGATTGAGTATTATGGAGAGTACGATCTTGGGATATTGACTCGGTGGATCTATGTGGATTCTTGGATTTTGGTAATTTCGGATATTTCGTGGAACGAGGAGAATATTGAGGGTATTATTATATAATTTTTACTCGACTTCCCAAATGCCTAAAACCTGGTACCTTTGTGTATTCCGGAAGTTGGGGAAACCTAGTTTGATTGCTATGTCTTGGTAGTTAGAGGGGCTCGTTTTCTAGTGGCTTGTGATCATTGCCTTGGAGGATTCTTGTGAGCCAGAGGGCCTAGCATTGCTTATAGTGATTAGCTTGGATATTTGGTTATTGACCTTCCTGTCATGATATTGAATCCATCATAGAAGGGTGACTCTTGATAGATTGATATGGTGGATAGACATACGGGATGATTGAAGTTCTAGGCTCCCATATATTCTTGAGATGTGATTATGGTAGAGGTTCTGATTTTGTACCCAACTTGATGTCCATGTCACAATTTGGGCATATGACTTCTTGTGACTGATAGGTTTGACCTTGTTCCTGGTATTACACGATGACCTGGACCTGTCTTAATTCTTGATAGTGGCCCGTAGAGGTACACTCCTGACTAGCACTCTGGACTTGACAGTAAACCTGGCATATATACTCTTGATTCTTGATAGTGGTCCGTGGTGGCGCACTCCTGACTAGTACTCTTGACATGACATGTTTACTCTTGACCGCTGTTGCGAAGCCAGTCCTGACTTGCTAGGCATGACCCCGTCTTGACACCGTGGTTGATTTCTCTTGATTGTGCTTGTATAAGCCACCAGTTCAGTCTTGTCTTGTATCATGTCTAGGACATGGATCCCTGAGTACCACGGTCAGGGATCCACAATGAAACCGACTAGGTTAATAACTAGATTAATCATGTAGTTCATGGGGACTTCCCAGTGACCTGTTGCTTGTCTGGCCCCGGCCCTATGTATCTATATATATACTAGGGATTGTTGCTATCCGTCGAGATGAGCGCATTCCCAGCCCTCCGTCGAGTATGGCACTTCTTTAGGGCATATGTATCTTACTGCAGTGTGCCTGCTATATCTATCTTTTTTTTTGCTGGGGCCATTCGGGTAGTAGCAAGCAGGAGCTGGACTTTGAAGTCTCATTGCATCTTGTTAGTAATTAGGCCTGTGATAACCCTAGTTAGCTAATAATAGCAAGCCGTAGGCATTGTGTGGCCGCTTGTCCTTCTGTGTTGTTTGGCTTGTTGCCTGCTAGCCAGCTGATATTAATTTCCAGCTGGCAATGCAGGTGTTAGTGGATGTTAGGGAGGTTGTGATTGTGTTAGCTTCACTATACTTGTGGATTGTTATCGTGCGTTGGTACCGCACGATCCCTTACCTTTATTTACTATTTTTAGATGTTATTCTTGTCATATTTTATCTTACTGGTTTTCTTCGCTCGACCTTGAGCCTTCCTTTCTGGTACTTGCTGCGGTTGGCCTGACCAACCCTGGATTATTCCCAGATTGTCTGAGACCGACCCGGTGGATCTTCCAGACTTGACTTGGAGGGTGTGCTTCAGTTTCAAACCATGCTAGGAACTGTGGGAAGGTATACTTGTCTACATTATTATTCTGTATTGTAGATTCCTGATTTTCATATGAGTATTCCCTGCTTTCCATATGATTATCTCTCTTGATGTTGATTCATTGTGATTTGCCTGTGGATATGAGATCGGATTTAGGCCATAGATTGATTGCATGCTAGGATACCCAAGCAGACTGGACAGCCGTCATCACCGTATAGCGTATTCGTACCTTATACGGTGTAGCTGGCCGTGTACGTCCCCGTATTCCGGAACTGGGGCGTGACATGGTTTTAGTGGTGGCCCATGCAGGTCTCGCTTTGAGATTTTGTTGGCTATCACATGATTATTGATCTCAGTCAACTATTCCTTGGTATTCCCACTTGTTACACTTGTCCTTCGCTCCCTTAAACATGTGAATTGGTCCTCATCTCTACCTGGACCTATTTTGCTTTGCCCTATCTTATTCGTGTTATCTACCTCTGACCCTTGTTTGATAGATATGATCCTGTAGTTGGTCATGTCGATCACCTTATCTGGTAAGACGATGTCTGGTCTTATCTTCGGTTACTATATTATTTATCTTGGGTTCTGGACTCTCTACCGGTGTATCGCCTTGGTTGATTTCTTGTTATCCCTTTCATGCGTTGACTTCGTGTTGACTTAGTATCATTATCGCCCTCTTTGTGCGTTGGCTGGATTGCTGCAGAATGAAGATTTCATCAGGACTCTGAGATTGGATATTTTAACATTTGTTGAGTATCCGAGGGATATTCTTGTATCGATTCGGCTTCCTTGATTTCGGACAGTTCCGCACTCATGATTATCTATTTCAGATATTATTTTGATTATAGATATACTTTCTATACATTATATTTTGATGTGGATTCTTGGTTTGGAGTATTTTCCTAGAAAAGCTATCTTGTGGTTATTGTTGAAGATATTTTTCGATGTGTGTTACGATTCACCTGGATTTTGGATTTTGATTGTTTTCTAGGACTCTCATTACATTGTTAGAGATTTTGTGATCTTAGTGATTTGAATATTTGGGTTATGGATTTGATTTGTTTTGGATATTTGTCGAGAGTACCGGGTGACCCTAGTATACCTTGATGGCGTGGTAACGAAAGTTGCAGCCGCTCGATTACAGTGTTTTGGTGAATCTTTTACAGCCATTCTGGATGGCGCGACAAAGAATGACCATGGCACACATTTTTCGGATATTAGGAACTACGGTCATCGGTTCGAGACAGATGTCCTGTATTTTATGATTTATGAGGATTTTTATGAAGCTGGGATTTTATGTTTTTGGACATTGTTTTCGATATTTTGTACTTGTTTTGATTTATGGGGTTATTTTGTGCATGCGAGATTTTACTTTTTCGAGATTGCTTCATTGTTTAGATTTACCTTACGAGTTGATTTATGTAGCCATGCACCGTTCTCCTTGATGTTTTCATATTGAGATTTTGTTCATTTCTTATTATATTACTTGATTTCTGTAAGGTGGGTAGAGTTTTTCATGGCAGATATATATGTACTAGTTTTGAAAACCCTATTTTGATAATTCTGAAATTTCGAGGACAGAATTTTTGTAAGGTGGGTAGGATGTAATATTCCTATTTTGGAGTACGTATTTGACCGTATTATTTTATTTGGAGGATTTTAATTTTTGGGGTATTTTTGAAATTTTTATTATTTTCTTAGAGGTAATTTTATCCTCATTATTATTATTATTAATTTTCTTGTTCCTAAACTACCCTCCCAAAATATCTACTCCCCCTCACATCACCCCTCACATCACTCACCCACTCCCTCTCTCCTCCCTCACCTTTCCCTCTCTCTCTCTCCCGAAATCTCCCCTCTCTCTCTTCCCTGGAGAACCCCCCCCAAATCCCCCCTCTCTCTCTCAGCTCTCTCTCTTCCTCACTCTTCTTCCCTCTTCCCAGTCCCCTTTCCGAGCTTCCCCTCTCTCCCGCTCTTCCCTGGCCCAGCCCCTCCGGCCACCTTCCACGCCAGCACCACCATTATCGTCATCTCCTCCACCATCATCGCCGCCGTCGCTGTCATCCCCACGGCCGGCCTCCTCCGCCGCCTTCACCCACGAGCGCCTCCTCCATCACCCACCAGCACCGCCACCGCCTTCGCCGCCTCCTCCCTGAGCTCCCTCTTCCCGGAGCCGCCACCGTCAGCCACCGTCTCCACCACCACTTCCACGACCATCATCATCATCGTCACCCCATCCGGCCTCCGCTGCGGTCGCCACCGCCAGCACCGCCCTCACCACCATATCCTTCGCGGCCTCCGGCCCCCTCCGCCATCGCCGTCGTTTCTATCTCCTCCGGCCACCCAGGGCGTCGCACCCCCGCGGGTCGCCTCCAGCGTCGCCGTGACTTGGGCGCCGCCGCCGTCACCTCCATGGTAACCGCTCCCCTCTCTTCCCAGCTCCTCCGCCCCTTCCTCTTCTCTTCTCTCCGGCGAGCAGCCGCCGCGCACGGGGACAACGTTGCCTCGAGCGGCGGGACGCCCTTGGGCCCCGTGCCGCTCGAGCAGCGAGCCCTCTCGGCCTGCGTGCTTCTCGGGCAGTGAGCCCTCGTGCTCCGTGCCTCTCCTTGGGTTGCGTGCTTCGAGCTCCGTGCATGCCTCGAGCAGCGGGACGCTATAGGCCCCGCGCCGCTTGGGTTGCGTGCTATCTCAATTCGCGTGATCCCTCGTTCCCCGTGCTTCTCGGGATGTGTGCCTCGATTTGTGTGTCGTCCCATTTTCCGTGCACCTCGATCCATGCGCTGCCTTGGGCAGCAGGACGCCTCGAGCCCCGCGCCGCCTCGGGCAACGTGCCACCTCGGTTGGTGCGTTGTCTCGATCCTCGTGTCTCGGCCTTTGTGCCTATCTCGTGACCCGTACCACCTCGATTTGCGTGCTCGCACCGATTTGCGTGTCGTATCGATTTGCGTGTCACATTATATCTTGTGTTGCCTCAGTTTGCGTACACGCACCGATTTGCGTGCCGCCTCGGTTGTGTGCCGTATTGGACTCTGCACCTTTTCGATTTGCGTGCACACATCGATTTGTGTGCCGTATCGATTTACGTGCTCCTTGGACCTTAGGTCGTCTCGATTTACGTGCACGTTTATGTTTCTCATTCGTCTCGATATTCGTGTTCTCTCGATTCTCGTACGCATCTCGATATACGTGCGCATCTCGATTTGTGTGCCCGTATCGGTCCGTGTGCCTCGGTTTCCGTGCCAGATTCCTGTGCTGCTTGCAGGACCCGTACGGTATAGCCCTTCTGCCATCTCTTGTGATTATTCTATTATTTTATTATTTGGTGCTGATGATTATTTATTGTGTGTTCTGAGGATCTCGATTGGCGTGCTAGCTTGGATCGCGACTGCCGAAGACTTGCTTACCTAGCCGAGCCCTCTAGACAAGTATCCCTTGCTCATCGACGGCTCTTGCCCTCTCTCCTGGATTTTATTTCATTTAATTAATTTGTACATGTAAATTTTATAACCATGGTTTGTGTAGCCTAGTAGTAGATCTGCCATGATGATAACTTAGGATAGCTTGGTCCGATACCGGGATAGACCGTATCGGACAACTCGGATGGGTCATCCACACCTCCGAGGACACGAGCACGACTCACATGTATGGATTGTCCCTGTATGCCCCGTGTCCGACTCGCGGTCGGGTAACGGCTTGGCGAACTATTCTTGTGGCTGTGATTGCGCTTGGGTTAGAATTACGAGCATGTGCTGTGATGCGCCCTGCGAGGCGATTATTTTATTATTATGCATGTTGGCTTGGCGCCCAGTACGCATTGTAGCGCTGCTGGAGGCCGGGACTTAGTGGTCTCGGGTTCGATTGATTTTCCAGTACGCATCGTAGTGCTGCTGGAGGCCGAGACTTAGTGTTCTCGGCTATCGACTTGTTCCCAGTACGCATCTTAGTGCTGCTGGTAGCTGAGGCTTAGTGTTCTCAGCCTGCGATTCTGCGATTCTGCGACGGGTTGCGCCGAGTGGCTTTAGCCCCAATTCGCTGGGAGCTCCTGTCCAGAATACAGAGGAGACTCTGCCGGATTCTTCCAAAATTCCCGATCGGGAATTTGGTTCGAAGGACTGGGCAGAACCATTCCTTTGGTTTGCTGGACTGGGCTCGTGCCTGTTCACCTTGGTATAGTATACCTGATCCCATTGCTTGCTAGGTAGACTCTAGACTAGATCAGTCGCCTAGCTCCTGATCTGTCTTGTCCGTCGGATAGCGTAAGGAGAGTGGTTCCACTCGGGAGACGGTCTGCAACCCTGGTCCTTATTTGGTTTAAGCGTTGTGGATTTGCTCCAGAGCGGTCCGTGTAATCCTTGCCACTTCCGACGATATTTATTACCAGACTCTTGTTCCCTGACCCTTCATCCTAGGGGTTGTCCTAGTCTAGTCAGATAGAGCTGGCAGTTGTCCTATGTATTGGGAGTTGTGACTTGTGGATATGACTGAGGATTGAGTATTATGGAGAGTACGATCTTGGGATATTGACTCGGTGGATCTATGTGGATTCTTGGATTTTGGTGATTTCGGATATTTCGTGGAACGAGGAGAATATTGAGGGTATTATTATATAATTTTTATTCGACTTCCCAAATGCCCAAAACCTGGTACCTTTGTGTATTCCGGTAGTTGGGGAAACCTAGTTTGATTGCTATGTCTTGGTAGTTAGAGGGGCTCGTTTTCTAGTGGCTTGTGATCATTGCCTTGGAGGATTCTTGTGAGCCAGAGGGCCTAGCATTGCTTATAGTAATTAGCTTGGATATTTGGTTATTGACCTTCCTGTCATGATATTGAATCCATCGTAGAAGGGTGACTCTTGATAGATTGATCTGGTGGATAGACATACGGGATGATTGGAGTTCTAGGCTCCCATATATTCTTGAGATGTGATTATGGTAGAGGTTCTGATTTTGTACCCGACTTGATGTCCATGTCACGATTTGGGCATGTGACTTCTTGTGACTGATAGGTTTGACCTTGTTCCTGGTATTACACGATGACCTGGACCTGTCTTGATTCTTGATAGTGGCCCGTAGAGGTGCACTCCTGACTAGCACTCTGGACTTGACAGTAAACCTGGCATGTATACTCTTGATTCTTGATAGTGGCCCGTGGTGGCGCACTCCTGACTAGTACTCTTGACATGACATGTTTACTCTTGACCGCTGTTGCGACAGCCAGTCCTGACTTGCTAGGCATGACCCCGTCTTGACACCGTGGTTGATTTCTCTTGATTGTGCTTGTATAAGCCACCAGTCCAGTCTTGTCTTGCATCATGTCTAGGACATGGATCCCTGAGTACCACGGTCAGGGATCCACAATGAAATCGACTAGGTTAATAACTAGATTAATCATGTAGTTCATGGGGACTTTCCAGTGACCTGTTGCTTGTCTGGCCCCGGCCCTATGTATCTATATATATACTAGGGATTGTTGCTATCCGTCGAGATGAGCGCATTCCCAGCCCTCCGTCGAGTGTGGCACTTCTTTAGGGCACATGTATCTTACTGCAGTGTGCCTGCTATATCTATCTTTTTCTTTTGCTGGGGCCATTCGGGTAATAGCAAGCAGGAGCTGGACTTTGAAGTCTCATTGCATCTTGTTAGTAATTAGGCCTGTGATAACCCTAGTTAGCTAATAATAGCAAGCCGTAGGCATTGTGTGGCCGCTTGTCCTTCTGTGTTGTTTGGCTTGTTGCCTGCTAGCCAGCTGATATTAATTTCCAGCTGGCAATGCAGGTGTTAGTGGATGTTAGGGAGGTTGTGATTGTGTTAGCTTCACTATACTTGTGGATTGTTATCGTGCGTTGGTACCGCACGATCCCTTACCTTTATCTACTGTTTTTAGATGTTATTCTTGTCATATTTTATCCTGCTGGTTTTCTTCGCCCGACCTTGAGCCTTCCTTTCTGGTACTTGCTGCGGTTGGCCTGACCAACCCTGGATTGTTCCCAGATTGTCTGAGACCGACCCAGTGGATCTTCCAGACTTGACTTGAAGGGTGTGCTTCAGTTCCAGACCATGCTAGGAACTGTGGGAAGGTATACTTGTCTACATTATTATTCTGTATAGATTCCTGATTTTTATATGAGTATTCCCTGCTTTCCATATGATTATCTCTCTTGATGTTGATTCATTGTGATTTGCCTGTGGATATGAGATCGGATTTAGGCCATAGATTGATTGCATGCTAGGATACCCAACCAGACTGGATAGCCGTCATCACCGTATAGCGTATTCATACCTTATACGGTGTAGCTGGCCGTGTACGTCCCCGTATTCCGGAACTGGGGCGTGACAAAATCGCACAGCACGATCCATATAGTACTAATCCGTGTTTCCAACGTGTCAGCATCATGTAAAGTAATCTAAAGCAGGAATATACTCCTAATGCAGGATATAAAATGATCAGAGAATGTACTCGTCTGTAACCTGAAAATTTGGAGAATATATACTGTCCGAGGAGTGGTGTCTGGCTCCTATTAGAACAGCACGAGTCACAACAAGTCCAGAATGGTAATAAGATGCACTACAATGCCTTATACAAGAATCTAGGTCAATCTAGACCAAAGTCAACTCTTGGTCAACTCTGGTCAACCCTAGAAGTCAAACTTGGTCAACCAAGTCAAACAAGTCTATACTAGTCTAACTAGTCTATTCTAGGTCTAACAAGACTAAACAAGTCTAATCTAGACTCTACACTGACACACAGACACTTCCATAGGCTAAGAGCCCTAGACTAGCTATTAGGCAATACCATGCCCTAACCATACCATAAATCACATACACAAGCCAATAATATTTATATTTAAAAATAACACACATATTGTTATATTATATGATATAACATAGAAATATACATAGCATATAGGTTACCTTAATGTGTACCACACATATATATATAAGGTACCTTAAAAAGTGAATCTCACAACTTAAATACATATGGAAATAGGGAATAAACTGGGCATGTGTTCAAGTGTAGGTGTGTGTGTGGGAAGGTCACATGAATGTGTGTGAGCTACAAGAGTGTGTGTATGTGTAACATGAAGTAGAGGAGTGAACTCAAGTGTGTGATATCTGAGAGTGAAGGGGCTGTCATGAGGACAGTGTGGTGTACATGTGTGTTAACTAATGAAGTCAACATTCATTTTAAAAAAGAAAGGAAGGTAGTTCATATAGTTCAGAAAATAAGAAAGGGACAGGAACCTAATTCAGTACATAACAGTGGAGTGTACAAGTGAATGAAACAAGAGTGTATGTGTGTGTGCAGGAATTGACATGTGTGTGTGTGTGTGCTAGACAAAAAAAATCAGTGAGCTACTATCATCAAGAATCTGGGAATAATGACAGTTACAATGGAAAGAAATCAGTGAAGAATATTGACTCTGGAAACAACAGCAATTCACCATGTGAAAACTGGAAAAACCTATTGCAAGACAGTGTAATTGTCTATAGAGAATTAGGGAAGTTTAAGGAAAACTGGAAATCAGTCTCAGGTTTTTGAATGAGTTAACAGTGTAGCAATGACAGTGAGCTAACAAAACAAAGTGGCATGGGAAAACAGAGAAATGAAATCATCTCAGGTTATTAGGAAAAACTGGAAAAACAGTAAAACAGTGGAATGTTAAGGAACATGGAAATACATTAACCATTCAGTTAAAGGGAAAGAAGTAATCTCAGTTAAAGGAAAACCATTTCCATACTCATTTCAAACAGGGAAAGGGAATCAACCTCAGTTAACAGTATTTTCAAAAACAACTCACATGTCCAAATTCCCTTCACAAATCCAAAAGCCCAATTCAATTTGCAATATGAAACTAAACTTGAACAATGATATGTGGGTAACATTTAATAGTGAGAACATCACTAAAACTGGGAATTAAATGTTAGGAAAATACTGAAACAACCCAGTATCAGAACAGTTTCAATTAACATGCCATTTAACCATTCGAATCCACATTTCCACATTAAAACCTAAATTAACAACCTAGCCAATCATGTAACTAATTTAACAGAGATTATACATCAAATTAGGATCTAAAGAACAATTAAAACATAATTTAAATCATTAAAACTGATCTGAACAGAGAGCACAAACAGTACACTGAACCAATCCTCATGCATGTGTTCCCAGTGCTCGTGCACACGACACGACACGACACAGATCTCGTGGTCGTGTCCCAGTGTCGAGTAGGACTAGGGCTAGGACTAGGACACCCTGATACGTGTCTACGTCACGCGTGTGTGCGTCACGACACGCGTATCAGCGCTGGAAATCGATAGCAGCCGATACAGTAAAAAATTAATACACGGCTTCGTGCGTGTCCGACACGACACGAGGACTCATGAAACTTGGGAAGCCTCGTATCAGTGTCAGCTCCGACCCATGTGTCGAATTTCCCGTGTCCACGTGGCGTGTCCAGTGAGTTGTGGCCCCCGAGAAGCAGGGCAAGCAAACAGTGCGCACGCGTGAGGTGCACCCGCGTGTTCGTGTGTCCCCCGCGACCCGACACGACACGAAAACCACATCAGGATACTGGAAAACCATAAGCAACACTAAACCCTAGAATCCTATTCAAAAATATTTCAGAAATTCAACCGAAATGCCCTTTGGGGCATTTCACCAAACACCTATACACATAGGCTGATACGTGTCCGATACGGATCCGTATCGGACACGAATTCTAAGGTTAGCTACACCTACAACTAGGGTAGGCCTAGGGCTTCCTAGATATGAAATAAAACAGTAATTTCATGGAGTAGAATTGAATTTACCTATTGATGTACAAAGGCTCAAAATCCCCAAATGAAAGAGGTTCCTCAAGCCACCAAATTCCTTCAAATTGATTCTTCCCTGAAATTACTCAATACCAACAGCAAGTAGACTAATTTTAGAACCTAATGCAATTGATTTGGGTGGAAACGGAATTGAAATGGATTTTCTATGGATTAGGGAAGATGGACACTCACCTCTTTCTAAACTAGCAAATAATTTCTAAAGGAGGCTAGCCCTAATTTCTAGGAGGGGATTAAATAGGTGGGAATGACCTATGGTGGCCGGCCATGGGCTGGAATGGGCTAGGGTTTGTGTTCCAATAGTAATCTATGGGCTTCCATGGGGCAAAATCATTAATCATGACTTGTGAAATCACAAGCCATTTCCTATTCCAATAAATTCCTAATTTCCCCAAAATAATTCTAATGGATTTGATGTCACTAACTTAGGTCAAGCTAGGGTTACTTAACCTAACCAAGTAGTCATGACCTAGGTTAGCCTCAAGGACAGTCTTCTGAGTCAACACTAGTCAAAGTCTAAAATAGCACCAAATCAAATATACTAAAAATCACTAAAAATTCTAATAAATATAATTAATACTAACTATCACTAACCATGGTTAGCTAAGACTAGCTATGACTAATCTAGGTTAGGTCCAAACCAAGTTAGGCTAATCACAATACATGGCAATCAATTAAATAATATTAAAATCACACCATTCTTAATAATACATTAAATTCCAAATAATATATATTAAATTCAATTAAATTCAAAATGACAAAAATACCCTCGAACTGGAAATGATAAATGAAACACCCTAATCACATGGCTAGGCTCTAGGTCAAGTTGTCTCTAGTGTTACACTATCAAAACACCAAAATCATAAGTCATGATTTAAAATAGTTTTAAAATGATTTAAAAATTACCAAAAATTATATCATGAGTTAAATATCATTATTAAAGGATTAAAATTACAAAATTTTAAAATTATCCTCATTTGGAAAATTAGGTGTTACAGGCTGAAGGACTTCAGAAATGACTTTGTCACCTATCATATGGAAGCAGATCTGCTTACCTATGATGAGGTGATGAAGACCAGAGGAACAGTTTTCTGGAAGGAGGCGATTGACAATGAAATTGATTCCATCACCTCAAATAACACTTGGGTGTTGGTTGATCTTCCTGAAGGAGCTAAACCCATCGGATGCAATTGGATCTTCAAGAAAAAGATGAAAGCAGACGGAACTATTGACAAGTTCAAGGCTAGGTTGGTAGCCAAGGGGTTTTCTCGGAAGCAGGGGATCGACTACTTTAACACGTATGCTCTAGTAGTCTGGATGACCACCATCAGAATGTTGATTGCTTTCGCAGTGATACATAAGATGGTGATACATCAGATGGATGTCAAAACGGCTTTCCTAAATGGCGAGCTGACCGAAGAGATTTACATGCAATAGCCAGAGGGATTTGTCGTCAAGGGTCTTGAAGACAAAGTCTGCAAGTTGGTGAAATCCTTGTACGGTCTTAAACAGGCTCCCAAGATGTGGCATGAAAAATTTGACAAGGTTATAAGGTCAAATGGCTACATAGTCAGCGAGACGGACAAGTGTGTTTACACAAAGTTCACTGATAGAAGAGGTATGATCGTTTGTCTGTACGTGGATGACATGCTGATCCTAGGTACGGATATGGGTTGTGTCACAGAGACAAAGAAGTTCATCTCGAGCAAGTTCAGTATGAAGGACTTGGGGGAAGCTGATGTGATCTTAGGAATCAAGATCATTCGGACAGACACTGGAATAGCGCTGTCACAGTCTCATTATATTGAGAAGATGATCACACGCTACGGGTATCAGGATATTCCAGGAATCGATACGCCTTACAGGTGTGATCTAAAGTTGAAGCCTAATTCAAGAAAAAGCGTCAGGCAGCTGGAGTACGCAAGCGTAATCGAAAGTTTGATGTATGCTACTACTGTCACAAGGCCTGACATAGCTTTTGCCATAGGAATGCTGAGTCATTTTATGAGCAACCCAGGCATTGAGTACTGGAAAGCTATAAAATGGGTTATAAGATATCTCAAGAAGACTCAGACATATGCACTGCACTACAGCGGAGATCCGCCGGTAGTAGAAGGCTTCAGTGATGCCAGCTGGTGCTCAGAGGGGGAGAGAGAGAGGTCCACAGGTAGATTCATTTTTATAATGGGTGGAGCTACTATATCATGGAAGTCGAAGAAGAAGACTATGCTTTCGCGGTCATCCATGGAATCTGAGTTCTTTGTACTTGATACCGCAGCGGAGGAAGCAGAATGGCTTCGGGAGCTCATGTATGATCTTTCAGTGGTTGGGGCATAAATATCGACAATACCGATATACTGGGACAACCGGACGACTGCGGCGGTGGCATCAAATGACCTCTTTAACGGAAAGAAGAGGACTGTGTGGTTGAAGCACAGGACAGTACATGATCTCATCAAGAGATGTGTTATTGCAGTGATTGATGTTCTGAGTCAGGAAAACCTGACGGATACGTTCACCAAGGGCCTCAAGTGCCAGCTGGTCGATGACACAGCATGTAAAATGGGCTTGAAGGCATTCAAATATTGTATTATTGCAATCCTACCATAAAGTTTTATGCTATTAGTTCAAAGAGAAATCTACTAGGCATCTAGCTTTTGGTTCAATGGAGGACCATTAATCGGAAGAGTATCAGGAACGGTAGGTACATGTCCTATAGGGCATGGAGAGGTTACGGACCTACAACCACTGTTGTCTACTGTTGTTTTTTGCAAAAAATGGATCATGTGGGAAGGTTGGCTTAAATGCCTTAATGAGTTCTCAGGAAGAGTGAATGCCTGGTGTACTTCACAGGAAGCACGGTAGTGCAGCACTACAAGGAGTAAAACTCTTTGCTACTGTGGGGTGACTCCATCATGAGGTTCCCGAAAGGGGTAAAGCCTCGACTTTGCGAGCCAAGTCACAGCGGCATAGCACCACAAATAGGCAGATAGCCTAATGTTGTATATTGAAATAAAGAGGGGTATTGTCAGCACTACAAAGGGGAGGAGTTCCTCATGTTACAGTGGAATGACACCACGATGAGGTACCCAGTTAGTGTAGAAGCATGGAAAAGAACAGAAGAAGCCCATGCGGCTCAAAATAGAAGAAGCCCATGCGGCTTAAAGCAGAAGGAGCCTCATGCGGCTCAGGAATTCATCAGAGCCTCATGCGGCTCAGAAACCCTTCAATAGCCTCATGTGGCTCAGACGAGAATCACGTGACCCTATGCAGCTTTACAGCTGGCCATGAAGTGACTGTTCCCATTAAATGATCTGACATAAAGTAATAACTCTGACACTAAATCTGAAATGATAAACTTCGATATGACGGCATATTTCTCGAAAAATGGAGAAAATCTCCTCTGCAGTTGGCACGATCTACCAACTACAAAGCCTCCTATGCGGCCGCCACCATCCCATGCGGCTGATGCTCGCATGCGGCTCGGAGCGTGACGACCCTTGTCATGCGGCTCAAGTTATGAACAGTCATCCTATGCGGCCGCTGTTCTCATGCGGCTCGGGTCATGAGGATCATCTCCATGCGGCTCACGCCCATGCAGCCTTGACACGTGGCAAGTCCTATGCGGCTTAATTGAAAACCACCCCCATGCGGCTCAGATTTCACAGATTTCATCTATGCGGCTGCCACCTTCATGCAGTCCAAAACCTAAGAAGCTACCCTCATGCGGTTGTGGCTCGCGATTATGATACGTGGCAGAAGATCAGTTTCCCACGTGGCACTAAATCAATCAAGAGTTATCAACAAATCCCAACAACCTAATTTAGTGCAATCATCATAATTGCCCAAATTAAAACAGATTTATGGCAATCACATGGATTAGACACGTGGCAGGAGATTCGAGCTTCCCAAGATTCATGACAATCAACATTGATTGCCCATACAAATTTTACACAATCAGCATTAATTGCCCATACGAATTTGGCACAATCAAGAATTAATGGCCCAGATGTGATACAATCAAGATTAATGGTCCAGACGATTGGCGGCCGACTTTTTAAGGGGGAATCATTGCAAACCCTAATGATCATACCCCCACTTCTATAAATAGCAAGGTGCCATTCCTTTGCAAACCCTTAAGGACGGGAGAATTCAAGACAAAAAAAATATAGCAAGGTACCATTTCCTTGCAAGAGAGATCCTCTCCACCCGGCTGGACACACACAGATAGACAAAGGCGCGCACAGAAGAGTCTTCCGATCTCGAGAGCAGTTCTTCACCGGAGCCAAGGCTACGTCTGATCGTCCAAGGAGTAAGGCAGAGCGGCCGTCGCTTTCCCGGGCCTCTACCGTCACCCCCCAGAATAAAAAATAAATAATCATACTTAGACTGCTGTACCTAGGTTTTCGTCCCTAGGCTTTCTTTGTACGAGCGAGTTTGTATTGTGAGTTTAAGTCCAGTCCTCCTATATAATTGTTCAGTACTTTTATAATCAATGGCAAACACGATGGCGACTCTGCTGGGGACTAACTTCTCTATGGTTGAGGAGTTGGTGATGCAATCAGATACAGCCAAACTTGGCTCCACTCAACAAATGCTGGTCGCCCGGTTTGACCAACAGGTGTTTGAAGAAATACTCTTCGACGGGAGCGCTGGCCCGGTCCAGCGACGAGCTGCACAAAGAAGGCCCGCTGGGAGTAGAGACCCAAAATTTTTGCTCCTCCCCAAGCTCTCGAAGAAGTACTCTCTGTTGCCCGAGACAGCGGAGAAGTCTCGCTTGCGGTCCCACTCCAGACCACAGAGGACTCTGCTGTCCCTAAGTCTGGCAAAAAAAATACTATGATGCTGGACTTACAGGGGCAAAGAGGAACTATGTACAATCCAAGCCGCATAAGGGCGCCAATCGCATGGGGAAAGCTCATGCGGCCGCAACTGTCAACCGCATGGGGAAAGTTCATACGATCGCAACTGTCAGCCACATGGAGAAAACTCATACGGCCACAAGAGTCAGCCGCATGCAGACAGCCTGCACGGCCACGACTTCTAGCCGCATACAAAAAGCTCATGCGACCGTAAAGGATAGCCGCATGTAGACAGCCTCTACGACCACGCATACCAGCCGCATGCAGACAGCCTGCACGGCCATCGATCCCAGCCGCATACTATCTACTCCATACGGCTCACGGTCAGTCTTTGACCGTCTCTTATACGGTCCTGACTACGAAGGCTCTCTTGAGCATATGCCAGACTCTGTTGTGACCAGCTTGGACTCTTCCTACTACGCACTCTCAGGTGCTAGAAGAAAGAAGTCTCGGACAGCGTGGGCTCGACGAGCTCAGTCGGCTGTTCCAACTTCTGACCGCCAGGGCGTTCCGATGACTATTACTCGGGCCTCTGATGGAAAGTTGTACAGAACTACCCGTATCCAGCCCCCGGCGGCCAACGAACGGGATAGTTATCAAGAATCTCCTAATAAAGATTAGGGGCGAGTACTCACGCCATATCAGGGAGCAGGCAGGAGGCCAATGCACTCATCAGCCGACAAAGCAGGTGACCCGTGCAACGTGATTCTTCACAAGTGCAAGGAAAGAGACGAAGATTTGACTTGCAAAGAGTCCTATGAAGGACATCAATGCACCCAAGTCATAGTCAACTGCTGCTGCAACAAGACAGCAACACAAAAAGATCGGCGGTCCATCTTCCAAAGGCTGCAACACCCAAGCTCAAAAGACGAGGTGCTTCTCGTCGCCTCTCGCAATTCTGCTCTGAAGATTCCTGGCAGAGGAAGAGGGAAGAAAACGAATGTCTCCAGCCCAAAAATTTCAACCGGCATAACCAAGAAAATTTCTTCTAAACGGCTATCTACCGCCGTTGTAGAGGAGTTTACCAAGGTACCCGCTCAAAGACAAAATCTGTCGTATTAGGAGATTCGTCCACATCTGTGGGAGACACTGGAACCGGGGGTAGCATCCCTCCAAATATCCATAATAACCCGGTGTTCCAAGAAGATAGTCCGGGGGGATGGTTCACCCAACAGATGCAGCAGATCCCGACGTCCCCGAGGACGTCCACAATTCCCAAGACGAGGCAAGCTCTGAAGCTGGAGGTTCCACTCTTTCTGAGTCAGAACCAGAGGAAGGAATTCCCACATACCCGGACGACTTCTCTGTACAAGGATATGACTCAGAGGGCACGTCCTCTACCGTTCCTTCCATCTCTCCTCATGTAAGGACGGTGTTCATGACAGATAGCTATTTTCCATAAATAAATTTACTTTATTTATTTTGTATCTGAGAAAATTACAACTGTAGGAATCTAATCTAGAAGACGATAACTTTATCCTTTGGACGATGCGATGAAGAAAACTCGAACTTCGAAGAACTTGGATAGCAACTGGGCAATCTCTCTGTTCTCTCTAAAATTGACTGTCTTGTGATGAAGATAAAGAAACTCTCTTTTATAGAGTTCTGGATAACTGTTCTGAAGCATACACTCAGTCAGTTACTTGACGTGTGCATAACTGCAGGGATACGTGGCGAATTCTGGTGAAGACACCTTGGAGTACGGTTGAGAGTAGTAGAATATATCTAGGAGAGATTGGTGGCATGGATGCCACGTTGCATAACTTCTGAATAACTGAGTAACTGAGTACAGGACACGTGAGAACGTGTGTTGACTGTACATTGAAAGTCATCCTGGATGCCTTTGCTGTGATACGCTGTCTTTGAAGAAGAGTCATACGCTAGCTTTTGAAAGCACATGTCTTACATACGCTGACTTGGATCATATAAAGCTGATACGCTCACTTGATTGGGAAGGAGTCGTATGGAGTCCATAAGCTTACTTGGCTGGGAAGGAGTCGTATGGGGTCCATACGCTCACTTAGTTGGAAGGAGTCGTATGGGGTCCATACACTCACTTAGTTGGAAGGAGTCGTATAGAGTCCATACGCTTACTTAGTTGGGAAGAGTCGTATGGAGTCCATACGCTCACTTAGTTGGGAAGAGTCGTATGGAGTCCATACGCTCACTTGGATGGGAAGAGTCGTATGGAGTCCATACGCTCACTTGGATGGCAAGAAGCCGTATGCATTGAGGGAGTAGACACGTGGCTGTTTCTCAATCTTCTCAAATACGCCATATCTTCAAATACTGACAAATATTTCTTGAGCGTCGTGCTGCAGATATGATGACAGACTGTCAGAAATGACAGTAATGATGGCTCTTTATTTATGATGGCTGCTGAGCTGTCCTCGTAAGAGACAAAATCTTTTCTCGAAAACCTATACGACGGCTAATCTTCATGGGGCAGCTGTCTTTGCATAAAAGACGAAGTATCAGATTCATCCTTTATTAAATACATGCTGTGCTGTCATCTCAGGAAATAATAAAATATTCACTGAGCGTACGGCCTTTAGATGAGCGTATGGCCTTGGCTGAATGTATGACCTTGAGCGTATGGCTTTGAATGAGCGTATGGCCTTGAGCGTATGACTTGGGCTGAGCGTATGGCCTTGAGCGTATGACTTGGGCTGGGTCTTATATCAGCGTGTCATAATTTTCACACCCTACAAGACCCCCTTCAAAGTTTTTGAACTTTATGAATTTCAAAAGTTCGAAATTACTTTGAACTTAAAGTGGGAATAAGTCCTGACACGCTGGCATAAGTTTGTTATCTTCCTCAATATCAGTGCAAATCTTTAGGGATTCTGTTTAAAGAATATCCGCCGTTTGAACTTCTTCTTTTCTTCTATAAATAGGTCTTCAAAGACCTGATTTATTTCTTTACTTTTGCATCCATCTTCGAGAGAGAAAAAAGAAACTCAAGTCTCAACTTCTTCTTCTTCTTCGACTCAAGCTTTATCAATGGCACCCAAGATTGATGCTGCTGCGAAGGGAAAGGGGAAGGCTCCTGCGGAGTCATCTCAGCCCGCCGCCGCCGCTTCTAAGAATACTACAAATGAGCGCGTTCGACGAAGTGAACGCCCATTGAAGCCTCTCTATGGTGAGGATGATGATGATGAACTGTAACTATCCCCTATTTAGGGCTCTGGTTAGAACAAAATCATAAAACGTATCCCCTTTTTAGGGTCAAATACGTCAGAAAATATGCTTCCCTCTTTAGGGTTCAGCCGTATCCTATATTTTTTGTTTATACGAAAAATATGTTTGGAGCGTATTCTGTATGATACGCATATTTTTGATAGAAATGTCAAAATATGCTGTCTTGAAAGAATATGCTATGGCGAGTTGTCTCACTGAGATACGCTAACTCCTGAACATAAACTGAACTTTTAAAATCATTCACTTAAGATAAACTGAGCGTAAAAAGTGATCTCTGAATCTGTCATACGCTTAAGAATATACTGAGCGTATGCTGAACCTTGAGTCTGCCATACGCTTAGTAAAAACTGAGCGTATGTTGAACTTTGAGTCTGCCATACGCTTAGTAAAAACTGAACGTATGCTGAACTTTGAGTCTGCCATACGCTTAGTAAAAACTGAGCGTATGCTGAACTTTGAGTCTGCCATACGCTTAGTAAAAACTGAGCGAATGCTGAACTTTGAGTCTGCCATACGCTTAGTAAAAACTGAGCGTATGCTGAACTTTGAATCTTCCATATGCTTAAGGAAAACTGAGCGTATGCTGAACTTTGTCATCTCTTGATGTTGAAGATTACTAAGGTTTTATTCTTCTTTTGCAGTGGATATTCTGGCTCAGGAGACAGAATTTGAAGGATGTGTGGGAAATAACTATAGAAGTGACTTATCACATGTTCGTTTTCCCCAATTCGATGGACCTTCTACAAGAATAGCTCTTTTGACCAATCAAGAAAATGACACTTTGCTGAACCTGATGAGTGGACTGCCTTTACAAAGTGTAGATGGTGTTACCCATTCGAAGCCAGTATTTCTTTTCGGAGATGCTATTGACATGAATTCTCAGCCTGCTCTGGACAAAGTATTATACTGTTACTATAGGGATGGTGATGTAAATCAGCCAATGTATTTGACTGGTTTATCAAAAAGCATCAACATAGCTCGTTTATTTCATGCGAGTTGTCAAAGACAGATGAAGTGGGATATCACTCCATCCCGACAAGCAAAGCCTGGGTGGATAGGATATCGTCAAGGAAGATTTCGCAGTGGTACTGAACCACATGTCACATCTCTGCGAGGACTGCTACCTGCCACCATCCCTCCTGAGGACTCGGCACTGCTGAAGCCAGTCAGAGTCCCAATTTTTGCAAACGAATTTGCTCAACTGGAAAATGCCATCTATCCAAAACAGTCAATGAGGCTGACTGGTCTGGTAAATCCAGAGAATACCAGATGGACTGCTCTTGTGAAATGGATTTTGAAGAATTTTGGTGAACAGTTACAGGTGATAGGCCTATATGATGCCATTAAGTGCACTGCCTATGGTTTCAGGCCAAACCCGGATTTGTTCTTGGCGTTAGCGGAGAGGTATAACTACCGTACCGGCACCTACATGACCCTAAGAGGCGAAATGGGATTCGTCCTTCATGAAATGGCATATATTTCTCAACTGCCAACAGCAGATCTGCCATATGAAGAGTATATCCCTTTCGTTGATGAAATGAATAAGATCTCCGAAGCCAACCCATTGGTTCTTCATGTCTTTGAAGAATTGATATGCCATTACAGTATTTGTAAGGCATTTTATAAAGGACAAGGTGGAGAAGGAGATTCTAACTGTTATTCTTCCAAATGGATGGCCTATTTATTTCAAGGCCGTACTGATGAAGTTCAAAAGAAGAAGAAGTCTGAGCAGTATGTCGGTAAATTTAAACCTCTGAATCAAGCTGAGATTGATAGGCTCATCCGGGATACCACTCATGACGACATTGTCATTGAGGAAGACGAAGGCACTTATAAAGCCGGTGATAGGTTTGAGACCTATATTAAGCAGGGCAGCCGAGAATTATCCGCTGAAGGTCATCTGGCCGGATTTATCTCTCTCTGGCTGAGAAAATTCGTAGTTCCTGGCACCTGTTCAGCAGACAGGATGCACAGAGGAGTTGTCTTCGCAGCAGTCCGTCTGGTTTTTGGGTATAAGATGGATTTACTGACAGCGATGACATACCGTCTGAATGCTGGATTAAGGGCATACACAGACAGAATGTTCGAATTGGCAAGGAAGAGCCTTACATCCTTTCTTCGGGTAGAAATGCCCTTTACATATTTATTTGGATGGCTACTTCTGCATTTCGAATCTCTTATGAGTGCTGGGATGGCTAGACCAGATGACACCTTTCTGGAAAGATACAGTCACACACCAAAGTGGAAATATGACACTTTGACAGATTGCAGGACTATATTAAACATGAGAGAACTATGGAGCTTCACTTGTGTTCCTCCACCTGTTGGATATGAGACCATGCCTGGAAGGTTGATTGATGGCATTGGTGGCAATAAATTGGATGATGTTCAACATGAATGGCTGAAGAGGATCAGGCCATCTTATTTAATCTGCCGCCGTGACAACATCACTTATCTAGAACCATATCTTCCGAGCAGGTTTGCTCGACAATTCGGTTACGATCAGTTGCATGTAGGCAATACAACGACGTGTTTTGGTTATCAAGACGGGTTGATTGATGGTGCCAGAGCGTGGATATATTACATTGCTAAAGGTACATGGGCTACCTTTTCCATGCCAGATCCGGTCACCTATCAGAGAGGAGCTAGAATATTGGCGTCTTCTGCCAAATTCTATGTATCAGCTAATACCTTTGATGAAAAATTCAGCATCTTAGGTAGAAGCTTTATTCATATTGAAAAGAAATCAACTAAATCAGCCCTGCCTAGAGATTGCCATGATCAAGAAGATCCTTTGGCTACCGATGAAGTTGATGATGAAGTTCTAGAAACTTTCTTCTCTGATGACCTTCATCAACCATTACATGTACCCATCGGGAGTGCTGAAGAAAGTATATCTGCTGATAATATCCCGAAGAGGAAGCGGGGCAAAGGTGCTGCTGGGCCTGCCCCAAAAAGAGTCACTCGAGCAGAGACTCAAAATCGTGGAGGAATTACCATTCCAGGGACTTCTCCTGTTTCCAATCGAGTCAGAGATACTGATGAAGCAGGTAGTGATCCAAAAGACAATTATCCTACTGTTCCATTCACAAAAAGAATATGAAGGAAAGTGATAGTTTCAAAAACTAAATCCGTAATTTGTCTCGATGCAGAGAGTCCCACCGATCGTGCTGTGCGATTGGCTTCAGAAAAACATGCTGCTTTTGATTTTTCTGTAAAGGCAGAACCTGTTGAAGAAGATATTCCTGAACCTGCTGGGTCATCCATGCCTTCTGATATAGGATCGATTCCGCCAATGGCCGATGATACGCAGGAGATTAGTCAACCTGCGGTAGAGGCCGAGCATCAGACTGAAACAGCTAATGACTTACTGATTTTGGGAGAATCAGTGAAGGAAGCCACTTCTCTCAAACCAATTGATGAAGCTTCAGAGAGCGAACAAGTTGACTATGAACCGTCGTCTCATTCTTCTGGAGAAGAAGACATGGAGATAGATGATGAATCACCGTCTAAAACACCAATTGATGTACTGAAGACCATTGGTCAACACTCAGGGTTAACACCAGAGCCGGAGAGGCATATAGAGGTTCAAGTTCCGAGTACTTCTGGGGCGGGAAGCAGTGAAATAAATCCCGTGTCAGAAAGTACTCTGAACAGACTACGAGCCGGGCTGAATGATCCGAAGGAAACTGAATATGAACCAGCTCCAGGTAATATTTTATTCATCAGAGTTTTGTCTTGTCTCTGCTTTATTGAATTTGGTTTTGATCATGCTTTTTTTTTAACAGCTGTAGGAACTGCACCGGCTATGAGTTCTACTCAAGCCCCACTTGTTCAAACTGATGTGGGTGAGGGGAGTTCACATTTGTCGAGTTCTCCAAAAGCACTAACTTCAGCTCCAAGAATAGAGGCTCCTTTTGCTCCTTCCCCTACTATTGCAGCGACTCCCAGTTTTGATACAGGGATAGCAAAGATCATGGGGATATATTCAGATATTATTTATTCGTATCTGGATACATTCTCAAGACGACTTATGAAGGATGAGACTATGCCCTTTTCGAGTCTTCGAGAGGCGACTAGTTTTCCACTTTCAGCTTTGAGACAGGCTGGTTATGGGACCCAATGTGTCTTTTTTGAACATCTCCTGAATGATTTAGAAGCAAACATCCATAAATATTGGAAGATAAAAAAGGAGGATATTAATTCCCTGACTGCAGCTGAGATTGCTCAATTGGAGAATGAAGCTCAAGCTCAGCATATTGCTCTGACAGAATTCCTCGCTCAGTCTTCCAAAGAGTTAATGGCGAAAGACGAAGAAATAATAAGTACTCGTCAGAATATGGAGCGCCTAGAGAAAGATGAAGCGTCAAAAGCTGAAGAGCTTAGGAAGTTGAGGGAAGAACTAGCTCGTCTTCAGGAGCAAATTGCCTCTGTGGAAACAGAACAATCAGAGATTGCTACTGATCGTAAATCTGCAGCTGAACGCTGTCAAGTTTTACAGCAAGAGCGAGAATTGATGCAAACCAATCAGATTGAAGAGACCAACCGCCGTAGCTCTATTATTGTAGAATATGACCAACGGATGATTGGAGCTGAAACAGCAGAGCGAATCAAGAAAGCTCATGAAGAAAAGATGAATAATGTAATCGTTCGTATTCAGGAGATAATTACTCCTCCTAAATAGATCTTTTACATTTATCATGTATTGAAGTTTTGATACCCATTTGTAATCAATGTTCTGATTTTGATTGAAATGAATATCTTGGCTTGATTTCAATTCTGTGGATGATATTTTTGTAGAAAACATGTTCAGAGGTAAATAATACATGACATATTTCAATAAAATAGAATATACAAATAAACTTTGTAACTCTATCATGATACTAAACCAAAGATAATTTTAGTTTAATACTGATTAGAGAAAACAGAATTCAGATATAAAGATATCTTTGGATTCTATTTTCCATGATCTTTGGACTCGGAAATCAAAAGACGAGATATCATTTTCAGAGAATAGAAAATATGATACATACTGAGATAGAAAATTCAGAGGTAATATGGACATGATTTTCTATACAAGATCTTTATTAAGTCCACTGGGGATCTAATAAGACAAGATATCAAATTCTTTGGGAAAATGATACATGGTAGAATATCGGTTTCCTCTGGGGATAACGATATCGAGATAACTTTTGTAGAGAAGAATTTTATATTTGCTGGGAAATGATGAAAATATTATACATAATATTTCTTTAAGAATTTGCCATTGATAGGCATCATCATGACTTTCCCATCCATAGAGACAAGCTGGTATGCTCCGTTAGAGAAGACTTTGTTTACTACGAATGGGCCTTCCCATTTCGTGTCAAATTTGCCTTTGCTCATATGTGTCATGGTTATAGGATGTCTGACAGTAAGGACCAGTTCTCCCTTCTGATATGCTCTGACTTTGACTTTCCGGTTAAAAGCTTTTGAGATTCGGGCCTGATACAGCTCGATATTTTGTTGAGCATACAATCGTTTTTCATCTAGAGCTTCCAATTCTTGAAGTCGAAGACGATCATTGTTTTCTGTTGTAAGTTTATTGGAGATTGCAATTCTCCGAGAAGGAATCTGGATCTCGAGGGGAAGAACAGCTTCACACCCATATACTAAAGAGAAAGGCGTACATCCGGTTGTATTGCGAACTGTGGTGCGGTAGGCCCATAAACATTCACCAAGCTTCTCGCTCCAGTTGCGTTTGTTGGAGGAAACGAACTTTTTTAAGAGTTTGATGATCGTTTTATTGAAAGCTTCTGCCAATCCATTAGCTGCTGGATTATATGCTGTAGAAGCTAAATTATTGATCCGATGATCATCGCAGAATCGAGTAAATTTCTGACTGACGAACTGCGGTCCATTATCATGGATAATACGCCGAAGAACACCAAATCGATAGATGACATGATGCTTGACGAAGTTGATAACACTAAAAGTTTTGACTTCAGACAACGGGATGGCTTCAGCCCATTTGGAAAAGTAATCGGTTATTGCTAGAATAAACTGATGTCCTCTTGATGATGGTGGGTTGATGGGACCAATGACATCCATGCCCCAAGCTTCAAAGGGCCATGATGCCGCTGTTGGGTGTAAGAACTCTGACGGTTGATGGATAAAGTCTGCATGAATTTGACAGGCTTTACATTTTCGAGCATATTGAATGGCGTCAGCCACCATCGTGGGCCAATAATAACCCATACGTCGGATACGATCTTGAAGTTTACGACCTGGTTGATGAGCTCCGCAAACACCATCATGTGCTTTACGGATTATCTGTTGTGCTTCTTCACCAGCGATGCATCGAAGGAGAAGATCGTCGTAGGACCGACGATATAGTGTCTTTGTAGTATGATTATAATAGAATCTGAGAGATCTACGCCGAATAGACGCTGCTTCACTCGGATTATCAGGAAGTATGTCATATAATACAAAGTCTAGAAATGGGCGTCTCCAGTCTTCAGTTATGGCTGCTGTTTCATTAGAAAAGACATATTCCATAGTAGAATCGGAAGAAGACGAGGACACTTTGTCAAACTTTAATCCAGCATCAAGGTTGAGAGAATCTTCATAAGGATTATGAGGAAAAGCCAAAGCCAGATTATTTTCAACACAGAATAGTTCTCGGTTATAAACCACTATTATTTGTTGACGTCTGATTGGTATGGCTAATACAGCAACAAGATTAGCCAAAGCATCAGCTTCTGCATTATAGGCTCATCGAACATGTTCAATAAAGAAACCTTCAAAGAATGAGGCCATAGAGAGTGCTGCTCGATGATAAGGTATCAAATCTTGATGACGAACTTCATACGTTCCTCTGATCTGATTGACAATAAGCTTAGAGTCTCCATAAACTTCCAAATATTGAATATCTAGATGTTTAGCAAGTTGAAGACCGATGAGCAATGCATTGTATTCGGCTACATTGTTTGAACATGATTGATCCAGAGAATAAGCCCTCTGAATAGTTAGTCCTTCTGGGGATACAAGAACAATCCCAACTCCGGCGACAATATCGCCGTTAGGACCTATTCTAGATGCTCCATCAAAGAATAGACGCCAGGTAGGAATTTCTTCGGAAACCAGATTTGAATCCAAAACTTCATCTGGGATCTCATCATATAATTTAGAATCTTCTGGAATCGCATGAGCTGCCAGAAAATTAGCAAGAGCCTGTCCTTTAACTGACTTCTGAGGAATATAATGTATATCATATTGAGCTAACAAGATTCCCCAATTAGCTAGTCTGGAGTTGAGAATACCGGGTTTCTTCATCATAATCCTGATGGGATTCACTCTAGAAATGACGTGAATCGTTTGACCGATAATATAATGTCGCGTTTTCTGAACAACAAACATTAATGCTAAGCATTCTTTCTCGATTGGAGAATAACGCGGTTCAGCGCCTGTCATTGTGCGACTGAGATAATAAATAGCCTGTTCATGGCCATCTTTATTTTTCTGGACGAGTAATGCACCAAGAAAATGATCCATGGCTCGAACATATAGAAGGAATGGTATTCCCGAGACGGGAGGTACCAAAACTGGAGGGTTCATGAGATATTGTTTGATATCGTCAAATGCTTTTTGACATTCTTCGTTCCAGACGAAAGATACACCTTTCTTCAGAAGTTTGTTGAATGGTCTGCAGCGTCCTGATAAGTTAGAAATGAATCTCCTGATATAAGCGATTCTTCCGTAAAATCCTCGTAGCTCTTTTAAGGTGCGTGGAGGACGCATCTCTTGAATGGCTTTGATCTTCTCGGGATCCTCGTGTATACCTTTAGCGGTAATGACGAAGCTGAGAAATTTACCACTAGAGACGCCCAGGAAGGACTTAGTAGGGTTCATTTTAAGTTGATGCTGACGCATTAAATCAAAGATAGTCTTCAAATCTTAGATATGATCCTCCTTTCGTCGACTTTTGACTGCTATATCATCAACATAGCATTCGACTATTTTTCGGAGATGTTCGTGGAATATAGTGCTCATTGCTCGCTGATATGTTGCTCCTGTATTTTTGAGACCAAACGGCATTACTGTATAACAGTATGTACCGATCGGTGTTCTGAAGGAAGTGTGTTTTTCATCATCTGGAAACATTTTGATTTGATTATATCCCGAATACCCATCCATGAATGACATCCGTTCGAAACCACATGTGTTGTCGATCATGACATCTGTAATTGGAAGAGAAAACTCGTCTTTAGGACAAGCTGCATTGAGATCGCGAAAGTCTATACAGACTCGGATCTTGCCTGTCTTTTTAAGGACAGGAATGATGTTAGCCACCCATTCAGGATGTTGTTCCTCTCGAATAAATCCGGAAGCCATAAGCTTGTTGACTTCAGCTTCAATTGCATCCATAATGTCTGGACGAAATCGTCGCTGTTGTTATTTGACTGGTTTAGCATTTGGCATGATATTAAGTTTGTGCATTGCAATCTTTGGATCTAGTCCCGGCATATCCTCATAACTCCAAGCGAAGACATCGATATATTCATGAATAAGCTTGATCATGTTTTGCTTATCTGTTTCTGAAAGACTTTCACTGATGAATATTGGTTTAGGGGACCCTTCTTCACCAACATCAATTTGGATCAGTTTATCTTCAGTAGGAGGTTCCCTCTGCTCGAACCTGAATTCCCATTGATTATCTAATCTTTGAGCCCATTGTTCTGATTCGGGAGATATTTCAAAATCATCCTCATCTTCATCATTTTCTTGCGGGCCATCAACAGAGACCATATTGATGGATAGAATAGAGCGATGGAGATCGCCAATACTCGTGTCAGAATCCCAAGAGTGGGAATCGGAAGACTCAGATCGTTCGTCTTCATCGGATTTTGAATCTTCATGGACTATGTTGATAAAGGAAGTAGGAGCAATGTAACCTAAACCACATTTTGTCCTTCCGTAGTTCAATAGAGGAATTCGAACGGGCATTCTTCTTCCTTTTCCATTATTGAGGCTGGTTCTGAAGTCATAACCCATATTCTTGATGATATTTTTGGATTGTTGACTGTAGCGACGCAGTTGTAACCTTCCAGTATCGTCGTTTGTGTCATCTTCTTCCAGATTAGGAGGATTCTGGGGTCATTTATAGAAGAATATTGGATGTTCTCCCTTCTTTCTAATAGGGACCACAAAGTATGATTTTTGTATGGACTCCAATGATACGTCTGTATGAAGAGTTTGAATAACTCCTATAGTTAGTGGCTTTAAGCTATCTAGCAATTGTAAATAACTTTGTACATGATTACAGACATCAATATACTGCAAAGGAGATGCTTCATTAATATTAGATACTGTATTTACAACAGAAGGCTGAGCCTTATCAGACTTAGTCAAATTAATGACAAAAGGGGGAGAGGAAGAGCGATCAGAAGTTTTGTTTCGATTAAGATCGATAACAAAAGGCTCAGAAGAGGTGAGCTCCCTTGAAGAAGATCGTGGATAAGTAGTACGTCCACTGACTGGAATGACTAGAGTATCTGGTCTAGTCTGAGAAGGTGTAGGGGGAGTGGTACGTCCACTGGCAGGAATTATCAGCGAACTTTGTGGAGCTTGGGAAGACGACACAGTAGTACGTCCACTGACAGGAATTATCAGTGAGCCTTGTGGAGCCTGGACAGGTGATGAAGTAGTACGTCCACTGACAGGAATTATCAGTGAGCCTTCTTCGGATGATTTAACAGACTGCGAAGGAGTGATACGCCCTTTTACAGGAATAACAAAAGTGTCGACTTTTGATATCTCATCATCATTATCCATAGCTTGCAAGATTTTTGAGTATTCATCTTTGTACATGCGAGCGTCATTGAAGTAAGCTTCGACTCCTTTGAATGGATAGAGATCTGCAACCTCCTTCTGAACTTCTCCATTATCATCAACATATTTGAAGCACTGATGAAGAGTCTAAGGAACGACATTATGTTCATACAAGAATGGTCTCCCCAATAGAGCATTGTATGAGCAACCATGATTGTCGATGATGTAAAAAGTAACTTTGGTATGAAGATCGCCTATTTGAAATTTGAGGCGAATCTTGCCCAAAGGCTCACTTTTTCCCTGATTGAATCCCAAGATGGTAGTGATAGTGCTGGAAAGACTATGCACAGGTATCTTCAGTGCATCTAGCATAGCCTTTGGCATAATACTGAGAGCAGATCCTGGATCAATCAGTAGACGATCAACCTTCATAGAATCGATATATCCTGTATGATATAAAGGACGGTCATGTCGATTATCCTCTAGCAGCATATCGTCCTGCGTAAAGGTAATGTTTGGAATAAATTCTAATACATTATGGCAATGAGAAACAGGTTCTGTTTCCAACTTCTTGAGGAGAGTTAGGCAGGTTTCTGCTTGCAGCAGTGCTTCACTCAGAGTTTCTCGAGTCTCTTTAGAGAGGCGTAAGAGCTCGAAGATTGATAATTTAGCTGGTGTATTGGCTAGTTGAGCCAATATATCAAAATTATAAGGCTTTTCAAGTCCTGTAGGAGATGACTTCTTCAATGGTTTGTCGAAGCGGACTTGTTGTTTGCCTTTGTCAGATGTTGTTGGTTTGGAAGGAACTGTCTCAACAGGAACATTTAAAGGCTCTTCAGTAGAGACTGGTGTTGGAGCTGTAACCGGAAGAACATCAGAAGTTTCTTCAGGAACGTCAACATAATCTTTCAGATATATTTTTCCTGACCGAGTTCCAGCATGAACTTCGACTTCAGATTCCGGTTCAGGGTCTATGAAAACCATGTTGCAATTCTTTATCTTGCTCTTGGTTCTTTTATGCTTGATGAGAGCTTCATTCCAGAAACCAATGCCAACACGAAATTGATTATGCCTCATGGTGATGGCTAAAGGTGCTCGGAGTCCTTTGCCTGAGTTCAAACCAGGAGCAGTAGCTAGATCATAACCCATCTTCGCCATTAATTCACGAGATTGTGAACTGTATAGATGAAATGCAGGCTTGTACCTATCTTCAGATTGAGGTACAGATTTTATCTCCGTAGGGAGTAAATTTCCTGCCAAGATGAAAGTAGAGGTTAGATAAAAATCGGGTGTGAAACTAGAAGTCACATTGCATGACTTAGTCTTCCCGAGCTTCTTTTTAGATGAGGGAGTCTTCCGAGGAGAAGAGGAAGACGTCTCAAACTCCGTCATTAAATTCGGGTGAATCCACATGATCTCTCCCTTCTTAGTTGTGACAGGAACAAGTCCTTCATTCTGTGCTGGTGGGATGTTCACAACTTCGAGAGTTGCTTTGGGGATAGGAACAATCCCACTTTCCACCATTAAAGGAGGGAAGTCACCGAACTGCATTGAAATTACATTTGCCGTGACTGTCTTGTCTTTGGGTGTCAGTGTCACAGCTCCTGATTTAATCATCTCTTGGATCTTTCCTTTTAATACATAGCAAGATCGGATTGTATGACCCAGCATTCTATGATATGGACAGTATTTTGGATGATCTGTCTTATTGGCTTCATCAGGCTTTTTGATTTCTGGCAATTGAATCTTGTTACCTTTGAGCAAGCATTCAAAGATACCCTGAACATCGTCATCGTCGAAAGAATATTCTTCCTTCGGCCGAGGAGGTCTCTGTTGTTGATTTGTTGGAGCTGGGGTAGCTTGAGTAGTCTTTACCTCTTGACTACTGCTTTGGAGATTGACTTCAAGAGCTTCTTTCCCTTTGCGATTGTTGGGTCGAGTACTATTGCTATCACTCTGATTTGATTCCTTGGGAGCCATTTGTACCCCCAGACCCTTGAAGGTCTCAGCACTGACTTCAGCAGCCTTGGCACTGACAATGAAAGAAGGCCAATCTTGGAACTGAGTGGACCCTGTCCACATGCTGATAATTGGTAAGAGATTCGACTTGCAAGTGTCGATAGTAACAGCATCGGGAGTTCCGAGAGGCATTTTGAGGGCTTCTCTTCTGAATCTTTCAATGAAGTCCTCGGTGGTTTCATTATTTTTTTGTTTAATTCTTATGAGGGCTGACATGGTCATGTTATTGAGTCCTTCATAGAACCGTTCAAGAAACATTTGCTTGAAACCGGCAAATGAGGTAATGCACCCATCAGGGAGACTTCTATACCATTCATAAGCCGTTCCTTTGAGACACCCAACAAACACCCGAGTAAGGAGGGCGTCACTTGGTTGCAGTTGATCAGTCATTACCTCAAAGTGATTAATGAACTGACTTGGGGAGGTTGTCCCATCAAAGAAAGAGATAGTCGGAGGCTTGTATTTAGGAGGATATGATACTTGCTTCCATTCTATCGGGTAAGGTTGCTTGATACCTAACCTTTGCAAACCATCCTTCTGTTTGAATGCCTCAAATTGAGTTCGGAGATTTCTTAACTCTTCAGTAACAATTCCGGAGGATTGTGGAGTTGTAACTTGTTAAGTGTAATTGGGAGGAGGGACTGCAGCATATGTACCACCCCCAGCTCCAGACTGACTTGGAGTGGGTTGTACAGGAACATTAGATTGTACCCCCGAAATAGTAGAGGGTTCCGGGTTTGGAACAACAGGAGTATTTAATACAACTGGAGGGGCTGTATGTTGGACTTGCTGAGTTTGATGCTGAGCTTGCATAAGAGTGCGCATAGCATTCAATGTATCTGCCATAGCTCGCAACTGTTGTTCTAAAGAAAAAATCCTTTGTTCATGAGCTTCGGTGATAGTTGAAGGTTCATGATTGCCCTCTGCCATGTAAGTGGTAATCGTTCGAGGAATAGATGATGAAACAGTCTGTTTTGAATCATCACTGTGTGAGTCAGTATCTTTTCCGGGGCTATTTACGGAAATCAATACTGGAAAGTTGGATTCTCCAAGGAAGTCCTCTGTGATCTCCGGATTACCACTTGGATGAGAAGAAGAAGAGACTCTGGCCAAGGCTCCGGTCCTGGATCGGGTGCCGAGATAAACTCTATCTTCAAAATCTGATATAGCATCAAATCGTATGCTACCCCCAATATTTCTGGTGGTCATGTTGACAGAAGCATAAAGAGGTTCATCTTCATCCAATATTGGTTCATATTGAATCCGTTCGAAAACAGATCGTCTTTTTGGTGAACAACAACATTGAATCACAACTCGAGGTTGGAAGTTGCAATCATGCTTTTTATGGCAAATATGAGCAATATCATAACCTGATGGAGTGTCAATTCTCCGTTTATTTTGCAAATACTCCCGGAGATCTGTAGGAACAGATTGGGAAGTACTTGAAGATAGTTTCTGTGTAGAAACTTGTCTTTTGTTCTTCTGTCTTCTCGGTTCTTGAGTGTATAAAGACTGATTAATTTGAGCCACATAGTTTTTGGCATATTCTGCATCAGGGTCTAATATACTTGTCTCAGTGGAACCGAGACGATTCTGATGAAGCTTGTTACGAAGATCCGTAGGAGATCTGACTTTGGTATCAGTCTTGGATACTTGTAATTTGCCTTTCTCAGATCGAGAAATTTTGAGAGAAGGAAGATGGGTATTGTAAAGACAGGGAGTCGGTAATAATCCATCTTTAGAGGAATTAGCCAAAAGGCATTTTCCTTTGTTTGATCTAGTAAGAGTACTAGTCAAATTAACTCCAGAGGTAAAGACCTTAGGAGTAGAGGAGTTGACTAAAGAGTCTTTCTCCTTGGTTGGCACAAGATGTGCAAGTTGAGGGGGAATCATTTGTATGTTCCGCGGAAGAGAACCCCCAGCTTGATTTTGAGAAACAGTCAAAGGACTGTATCTGTTAGCATACGCTGACTTCAGTTTGGACTTCTGGTCATACGCTGCCTTTTTATTAGCATACGCTGGCTTTGGCTTAGCATACGCTGCCTTTGCCGTACGCTGCCCTTTGACTGCCATACGTACAGAGTCATCAATGGCTAAAGAGCCGACTGCTGTCGTAAGAGTAGAGGGGGAAGAGACTTTGACATGTCCAGAGATGGTTTTCCTTGGACACGCTGACTTGGTTAAAGAACCAACTTTGTCAGCGTGACTAGGAGAAGCCACTGTTGCCGTGTTCAGAGAAGCCGAAGTGTGCTTCGTGGAAGTTGAAGACGTGTTCTTGTCAGCGTGAGAAGTGACAGAAGCGTCTCGGGCTGTTGAAGAAGACTTAGGGACATAGACAGAGCGTCCCTTCTTCTTGGCAGCAGGAAGAGCGGAGGAAGCAGTTCGGCCCTCCTTCGCCTTGAGCATTTCTTCGTAAGCAGATTGGTCGAATTGTACGACCATCGTCTTCTTCGTCGAGCCGATCGACGAAATATCGCATTGAGTTGTTGCTATCTCGTTGGAGGAGACAGCTTTCCCCAGCAGAGTTGCCAATTTGTTTTCCATAAATAAATTTACTTTATTTATTTTGTATCTGAGAAAATTACAACTGTAGGAATCTAATCTAGAAGACGATTACTTTATCCCTTGGACGATACGATGAAGAAAACTCGAACTTTGAAGAACTTGGATAGCAACTGGGCAATCTCTCTGTTCTCTCTGAAATTGACTGTCTTGTGATGAAGATGAAGAAACTCTCTTTTATAGAGTTCTGGATAACTGTTCTGAAGCATACGCTCAGTCAGTTACTTGACGTGTGCATAACTGCAAGGACGCGTGGCAAATTCTGGTGAAGACACCTTGGAGTGCGGTTGAGAGTAGTGGAATATATCTAGGAGAGATTGGTGGCATGGATGCCACATTGCATAACTTCTAAATAACTGAGTAACTGAGTACAGGACACGTGAGAACGTGTGTTGACTGTACATTGAAAGTCATCCTGGATGCCTTTGCTATGATACGCTGTCTTTGAAGAAGAGTCATACGCTAGCTTTTGAAAGCACATGTCTTACATACGCTGACTTGGATCATATAAAGCTGATACGCTCACTTGATTGGGAAGGAGCCGTATGGATTCCATAAGCTTACTTGGCTGGGAAGGAGTCGTATGGGGTCCATACGCTCACTTAGTTGGAAGGAGTCGTATGGGGTCCATACGCTCACTTAGTTGGAAGGAGTCGTATAGAGTCCATACGCTCACTTAGTTGGGAAGAGTCGTATGGAGTCCATACGCTCACTTAGTTGGGAAGAGTCGTATGGAGTCCATACGCTCACTTGGATGGGAAGAGTCGTATGGAGTCCATACGCTCACTTGGATGGCAAGAAGCCGTATGCATTGAGGGAGTAGACACGTGGCTGTTTCTCAATCTTCTCAAATACGCCATATCTTCAAATACTGACAAATATTTCTTGAGCATCGTGCTGCAGATATGGTGACAGACTGTCAGAAATGACAGTAATGATGGCTCTTTATTTATGATGGCTGCTGAGCTGTCCTCGTAAGAGACAAAATCTTTTCTCGAAAACCTATACGACGACTAATCTTCATGGGGCAGCTGTCTTTGCACGAAAGACGAAGTGTCAGATTCATCCTTTATTAAATACATGCTGTGCTGTCATCTCAGGAAATAATAAAATATTCACTGAGCGTACGGCCTTTAGATGAGCGTATGGCCTTGGCTGAACGTATGACCTTGAGCGTATGGCTTTGACTGAGCGTATGGCCTTGAGCGTATGACTTGGGCTGAGCGTATGTCCTTGAGCGTATGACTTGGACTGGGTCTTATATCAGCGTGTCATAATTTTCACACCCTACAATAGCAACCAAGAAGGTTCCAGTGATCGCCAACGCATCGACACTCTGCAGGCTATACTACATGCTTTGGTCAAGTCTGTGGACGAGATCAAAGTAGCCCTTCCAACTCTGCAAAAAAGAACGTCTGGCCAAACAAGCTTGGGTCCCGCGGTCAATGCGGACTCGAACTCAGCTGTACCAAACCCGGGCGATAGTCCTCCTGAAATATCGGCTTCTACCGCTGCAGACGAGGCCAGGGAGACAAGAAGAGAGGTCCAGGAGCTCCAGCCCATGTTCTATGCCCGAGAAAACTGCCAAGACCTTAGGATACGACAACCGTATCCCGCTGCGTGGAGAGATGTTCCCTTCCCACCAAAATATAAACCATTCTACATCAATCCATATGATGGCAAGATATCTGCAAGCAGGTACATCACATACTTCGAAGTCACAACCGACTATCTGTCTCATGACGACGCCATCCTTACGCGGTTGTTAATCGGAGCCTTGGAAGGGGTCGCCTTCGACTGGTACCGCAACTTGCCGGACAATTGCATCCACTCCTTCATCGACTTCAAACGTATGTTCCTAGAGAGGTTCTATGAAGTTGGACAAGACGTGACAATGTCTACTCTCATGGACGTTGTTCAGGGAGAAAAGAGCTAACAAAAAATTATATCGAGCGGTTTTGCCAAACCGTGATGAAGCTGCCCTCTGGCAACCCTGATTCCTCCTTGATTGAAATTTGCCAAAAGAGACTGCTTCCCACAATCAGCCTCTGGATGGGCAAAAGTTAATTCAAGGATTCGAAGACGTTCATCATCAGTGCCACTAGCACAGAAGACAAGGTGAAGAAAGCCCGCCAACGGGATTGCATATCTCGAAAGGGAAAGATAGGGGCAAACGCCCTAACATCAACAACAACAACGATGGTAATTCCTCCAGCAACCGAGACAATAAGGGCAAGCAGGCTATGGTGACCGACACAGCCTCAAAGCCTAAATCAACGCTGGCAGAAAAGCAGTGGCCTCAGATGACCTACTCCTTCGAGGATGGCCATGTTAAACCCATCTTAGACATGCTCATCCAAGGAGGACGAATTCAGCTCCCTCCTCCCAGGCGTGAGCCTCGTCCTGCAGATATGGAGAGTCCCAAGTACTGCCATTACTATCGCTATGTTCACCATGCTACACAAGACTGCTATCAGCTGAAGTGATACATCCAATATCTCATCGATTCTAAGGCCCTGGCCATTGATTTCGAAGAGGTAACCGTAGCAGCCAACATGGTGTCAGTATAATTCGGCAACTTCCCTCCAACAAGGACTCAAGACGGAGTAGTACCTGTCCCCCGAGCAAGGATGGAGGTCGCCAACCTTCCTCCTCCCCGAGACTAAGCTGCTAGTCTAGTGCCCCTTACCACATCACGAGGGGAGATTATGTGGGTCCATCCAGACTTGGTACCTGAGGTGACTCAGTCCGCGTCTCCCTCCACCAGCAAGAAGAAGAATGGAAAAGTCAAATCATGCCGCACGATCTCGACAAAGGTCGAAGAAGTTGCTGCTGTTGTTACCCGCTCCGGCGCACAAACCCAACCTCCACCGGGTAACTCGGCTGAAGATCAGCAGCCGACGGCTGCTGATGATCCAGGACCTCCGCAGCCTTCGACGACCGACAAGCCTAGGTCGAAGGAGACTCGCTTCGATAAACCACTCCGAAAAGAGATGCCTCATGGGCTAGAGAGGCCGTATAACTTTGATATCCTGGCGCAATTGGCCAACACACCGGCCAAATTGTTGCTATATGAGCTTCTGAGACTATCCAAAGATGTCCGCGTCGCACTAAGCGAAGCACTCAAGAATGCGGACGCATACCTGGGTCAGTCCAATCTCACTGGAGAGAACTCGCCGGCAGACCTCCAGGACAGTGCTTGCACAGGGTCAATGCCAAACATTGTCTTCACTCCGCCGGATATGCTTATCAAAACTAACCTGCACGATCGCCCTCTGTATTATACTGGGTACATTGGCAATATCAAGGTCGATCGAATGCATATTGACCCCGAGTCCTCCATAAGCATCATCCCGAAGAGCCTACTACACCATCTGCGCATCCCGATGCATCGCCTGACGCCGACAAGCACCACCATCAGTGGTTTCAATTCGGGCAGGAGCTACCCGATCAGGAAGATTCGCCTAAAGTGCCAAATCGGCGACCTTCAGTCAGAAGTAACCTGTTATGTCATAGATGTGGACACCTCCTACAATATTCTCCTGGGGCGCCCCGGGATACACGATTACATGATTGTGCCCTCCACACTGCACCAGTGCTTCAAGTACGTCGACAAGCACGGCTTCGAGAGAACATAATTTGCCGACATCGATCCCTTCAAAGGGGTCGAGTCCTACTACTCAGACTCGTGCTTGTATGAGAAGTCGAAAAAGCATCTCGCCGAAGGAGATACTCAGGCTCAAACTAAAGCAGCATCTGGATCAGAAGAACCTCTGACGATCCACCTCCAAGCCCGCAAACCTGGCATAACTGTGCCCCTTACAGCCACTCTGCGTAAGGACGCAGTTAGCCTCTCTGCACAGGAGGAACAGATGATAATTCGACTGCCAAAGTCTGGCCCAGCACCAAGACCCACGATAGAGCCACTGACAATCAGGCTGTCTAAAGCTAGCCGGCCACAAGCAGAGGAGCTCAATCCCTCTGTCAAACCGATGACAATTCGTCTTTCCAGAATAAATCGACAACCAAGCACTAAACCAGGGACTGCTAGCCAACCAACAAATCCCTGCCCAGCATCGAGCACCAAACTGGGGGTAGCTAGCATGCCAACAACTCCACGTCCTGCTCTATCCATGGAGCCCCTGATAATCAAGTTGCCAAAGTCATCCTCTCAGTCTGCATTTACACAGGTGGTGGCTGAAGAAGAGTCAGAGCTGGCCAAGTATGTGGCCGCTTACACTTATGTTCCATCCGCAGACGATGTAATCCCACTGGAAAAGATACTTTATTTCATCAATAAAGGGTTATCTTTGAATTACCTCGAGTTTAATAAGCTTTGTATAATGTATGCTATGGAACACGGTATAGGCGCTCACCTGCACACACAAGTGACAAATGTCTACACCGCAAACCAACTTACTCCAGTGAAAGACGCTTACCGCATAATCGAGGGAGGGGATCACCCAATCATCTTCTGCCGGAAGAATGATCCACGCCCTTCAAGATAGAAGAAGTTGAGCTCGAACCCGACACCGGAAGATTGTCCCTTTATCTGTATAGTCCCCAATCCAAGTAACTTATGAAAAAACAAGGGTATGATCTGGAAACTACACCAGGCTTGAACTACGAAACTGGACGGCGATTACCCTTACAATCGCCGGTCCCGGCTGGGAAACCATGAGACTACTACAATAGAACCAGATGTGGGCTAGGTTATGTCACACCCGCGATGACACCTGAGAGCTCGGACGAAGAATGCGACTGGCACTCACACTCAACCGGATCACCTACTTCTGATTCAGATATCAGCATCGGGGATATGCTCAGGCAAGTCTGGTCCGTCAATATGGCACTCGCCGATACCTACGAAGACGATGAAGACATTCTCAAACTTCTTGAGCTAGAGCCATGGACACAACAACTAGATACGCAGTGGGAGAAGCAGTTCAAACAAAGAGAGCCTCCCACCGAGGATGAGGTTGTACAAGTCAATCTAGGTGATGAATCCTCTCGAAAGCCCATGTTCGTCAGTAAGAATCTGACCGACAAAGAGCGAGAATCACTACTACAACTTGTCAGAGAATATATCGACGTGTTCGCCTGGAGCTACGAAGATATGCCGGGACTAAACCTCGAGATTGCACTTCATAAACTCAATATCCGTCCAGACGAAAAACCAGTCAAGCAACAGCAACGTCGGTTCCGTCCTGACGTCATGAATGCTATTAAAGCCGAAGTAAACAAATTGATAGCCAGCGGCTTCATCCGTGAGGAACAACATCCTGACTGGGTTGCCAACATAGTTCCAGTCCTCAAGAAGAGTGAAAAAATTCGAATCTGCATCGACTTTCGCAATCTGAATGAGGCTTGTCCTAAGGATGAGTTCTCTCTCCCTATTACGGATATTATGATTGACAACACATGCGGCTTCGAGTGCATGTCATTCATGGATGGATTCTTGGGGTACAACCAGATCAAGATGTTCTTTGACAATGAAAAGTATACATCATTCCGAACACCAATTGGCACATTCTGCTACACGGTCATACCTTTCGGTCTAAAGAATACTGGCGCCACATATCAAAGATCTATGAGCATCATCTTTAGAGACCACTTGCACAAAACAGTAGAATGCTACGTTGACAACATCGCCGTCAAAAGCCGCTCTAAGAAAGATCATCTGTATGATCTAAGGACAGTGTTCGACCTGATGCGAGCGCACAATTTGAAAATGAATCCCACAAAATCTTTCTTGGGCGTATCTAGCAGAAAGTTCTTGGGTTTCATCATCACCTCCTAGGGTATCCACGTAGAACCTGAGAAGACGAAGACAATCATGGAGATGGGTCCCCCGAGAAATCTCCGTGAACTCCGAGGCCTTCAAGGGAGGCTAGCCTACATCAGGAGGTTTATCTCCAACCTCTCCGGACGATATCAGCCATTCACTCACCTCATGAAGAAGGGCGTCTCATTCGTATGGGATGAAGAATGCCAGCGCGCCTTCGACAGCATCAAAGAATATCTGACGAACCCTCCAGTTCTGGTAGCCCCGATTGCTGGAAGACCATTCTTGCTCTATGTACGAGCGATGGAACATTCCCTCGGTGCTCTGCTAGCGCAAAACAATGATACAGGCCACGAACAGGCTATATATTACCTCAGCCGAATGATGATGGGGCCGGAATATCGATACACTGCCGTAGAGAAAGAGTGCCTTGCTTTGGTTTTTGCCATTCAGAAGACGTGACACTACGTCACGGGACAAACCATCCATGTCATATCACGGGTCAACCCCCTCAGGGTCCTCATGACCAAGCCGGGTGCACTCAGCTCTCGCCTCGCTACCTGGATGATTTTGTTGTCTCCCTACCACATGATCTTCGTCCCGCAGAAGGCTATTCAAGGTCAAGCTCTGGCAGACTTTTTAGCAGCTCATCCAGGTTCAGAGTTAACCCGAATAAATGAAGAGATTCCAGATGAGGTCGCCACTTCAAATATGGCCTCCCATGGTACCATATGGCGAATGTTCTTCGACGACGCTTCTAGAACTGGGCCCAAGGGCAACATCATCGCTGGAGTCGGAATAGTGCTAATTTCTCCTACCGGATTGGTGATCAATCGGGCTTATTCTATCACGGAGCCCTGTTCAAACAACGTGGCCGAGTACAACGCTTTTGTCATGGGCCTCTGAATTGTAAAAGAGTTGGGAGTAGAATACCTTGAAGCATACGGCGATTCCCAGTTAATCGTTAATCAGATTCGGGGTTCATACGAGGTTCGCCATGAGGACATGATCCCCTACCACCAAATAGCAATCGACATCATCTCGTCCCTGGAGGGATTCTTCATATAGCACGTTCCCAGGCTTCAGAACATTGAAGCTGATGCCCTAGCAGGCCTTGCCGCTTCCTTAGCAGTTCTGAATCATACTCATCATCTGGTTGACATCATAGGCCGTGAGTTAGTCTGTCCCAGGAATAATGTTCAGTATGCCGAGAGCTACTCTGTCCTGACAGTCGACGAAGCACCAGACTGGAGACAACCGTTCATCGACTTCGTAGTCTACAACATCCTGCCAGAGGATCCGAAGGAAGTCACTTCTATTAGAAGACGTTCCCTCAGATTCTTCTATGATACAAAGACAAAAATGCTATATCAGCGATCATACGATGGATTACTGCTCCGATGCCTGTCAAATACAGAAGCCAAAGAAGCCGTACGTGAAGCTCACGATGGCAACTGTGGGGCCCATTAGCCTGTCCCGAAACTACAAGATCGCCTTCGTCGAATGGGTTACTACTGGCCCACAATGGTTGCAGACGCAATAGACTATGCACGAAAATGTAAAGCCTGTCAAGTCCATGCAGATTCCATCCACCAGCCGTTCGAGTTTCTACACCTGACGGTGGCATCCTGGCCCTTCGAAGCGTGGGGAATGGACATCATTGGTCCGATCACTCCGCCTTCGTCCCGAGGACATCGCTTCATACTCGCAATCACAGATTACTTCTCTAAATGGGCGGAGGCTGTTCCGCTTGCAGAAGTAAAGACTTCAAACGTGATCAGTTTCCTCAAGCATCACGTCTTCTACCGCTTTGGACTGCCCTGAAGGATCATCCATGATAATGGTCCGCAGTTCGCAAGCCACGCCTTCTATCGGTTTTACGACAAGCACCGCATCCAGAATATTGCTTCAACACCATACAACCCAGCGGCTAATGGTCTGGCTGAAGCATTCAATAAAACAATTATCAAGCTTCTCAAAAAGTTCGTATCATCAAACAAGTACGACTGGAATGCGAAGCTTGGCGAATGCTTATGGGCATACCGTACAACCGTACGGACTGCCACCGGGAACACACCATTCTCTCTAGTATATGGAAGTGAGGCAGTTCTTCCATTGAAGACTCAAATCCCCTTACTCCGCGTTGCTCTCACCTACCGACTGATGACATATAACAATCACCATCGTCGGCTACAAGAGTTGGAGGCTCTAGATGAGAAGCGCCTACTAGCTCAACAACGAATCGAGCTATATCAGGCACGTATCTCCGGAGCCTTCAACAAGAGGGTTAAAACCAGAATATTTTAAGTGGGCGACTTCGTTCTGGCAGTTCGAAGGCCGATGGTCATGACTCACAAAACCGCCGGCAAGTTCCACCCAAAGTAGGAAGGCCCATTCATCATTGATGCTATATTTTCCAATGGAGCTTACCGCCTCGCAAAACAAAACAGAGACTTGCTCATGTTACCCATCAACGGTAAGTTCCTAAAGAAGTATTACGTCTGAAACGACATCTGCTAGGGTGTTGAGTTATGTACCCACTGGTACCGCTGAACTCACATCCCGCCTACGAATCTGCCACAGCAATGAGTTACGTACCCTCTGGTACCGCTGACCTCACATCTCAAAAATAAATCTTCCAAAGCAACGAGTCATGTACTCTCTCGTACCTGTAGAAGCATAGAATTTCAGAACCAGAAAGTCTATGCGCCAGACTACATGCGCCAAAGCTTGGACAAAGTACTTTACAGCAAAAAGCAACAAATACAAACATTAAAAGAGGACTTTTTATTTAACATATAAAAGTCTATTACATGTCTAAGAAAGACTGTACAAAGGAGAATTTCTATAAAGAAAAGATCCTAAGTCTACAGCCAGCAGCCAACATGCGCCCTCAAGTAGGCGCAGCAATCAACATGCGCCCTCAGCCAGGCGCATCCCACCATGCGTCCTCAGCAAGGCGTATCCTTTTCAGCAGCTCAGTTATGTGCATCCCAGTTATGTGCATCCCTTCAGCAGCCCAGTTATGTGCCACTCTTCCAGCCAAGCTCACCGCCGTCTAAATACTTCGACTAATGAAGCATTTATTGAGCAGAATGAGGGTGGCAATCAACACTCTAGCCAAGGAAGGAAAAAGAACCACAAGCCAACCTGTGGCCAGGGGAGGCTTCGAAAGAGCCTCCAAACATCAAGGAAGACCGTGATCGAAACCGCGGCCAAAGGAGCAGCTTTCAACACAACCAGAATGGGCTATACCCATTTTGAAGGAAGAAAGAGCCACCAAAGCCGCAGCACCGCCATTTCGATCTACGGCTCTTCCTGCACAACGAAGACGAGGCTCGAGCATCCCTATCTTTGGATGCAACAGGCACCTTCCGCCTGCCTCAGAAGCCCTCGACTCCGACTTTTGGATGTAACAGTCACCTTCAAGTGCATCAACGAAGACACTGCGTCGCATCTTCACTCTCGGGAGCATCTCGTCAACAGAATGCATCCGAGTAAACAAGTTCATGTTGGAAGAACGTGAGAGAACGAGAAGCAAACTCTCTCCATGCCACTATTTATAGGACGGGAAAATCAAACCCATGCACCCTGTGGATGGCTCTCCGAATTCCGTGCAATAAATTTGCATTAAATAGATGAACCGGACGCTTCGAATTTAGCCAAGTCAAAATGGCTATTTAAAACACTCGAAGAACGTAACAGTCGCACCATTAAAGACGTGTCACAAAGCGGATGCGCTGGCCAGACCGTGCATCACACGGATGCGCCCTTCAACATCAAGTGCATCTCACAGACGCGCCTTTCAGCACCAAGCACATCACAGGGATGTGCCTCCCATGCGTCCCTATACGCCTAGTGGAACGCCAACCGACGTGCCCACTCAGCTGTCCATCAAATATCACAAACATTAAATGCTGAACTGACAGAGTTGGCAGCACGCCTCCCGAAGTCTGAACAGTCGGCAGCTTTTTCAGAAGACGAAGCATCGCCAACGTCAGCATCATCATTACTTCCCTCCGACGGCTACTGCCACGTGGCCACCCAACCATCTCGCATGTACCTCCGCAGCCATGCGCCCAAATCTGCATACGCCTCAAAAGCTGTGTGCCTCAGAATTTTCACTGATCCCTAAAGACAGAAGGAAAGTCACTGTTAAAACTCTGCATGCGCCTCAAAAGCCATGCACCCCAGACTTCTCTCTGATCCCAAAAGACAGGAGTAAAGTCACTGCTGAAGCTCTGCATGCGCCACAAAAGCTATGCGCCCAGAATGGTTCGTGACTCCTAAAGGTTACGAGCCAAAGTCTCCTCATGCGTCTAATCCTAGGCGCATCATACCAGATCATTCTCCACTAAATCAGAGATCTCCGAGCCATGGGTCGATGACACGTGTCCTTGGACTCAACTCATCCGAGATCTCAGCAACAGAAAGATCTTCTCCTCTGCTACGTGCCGGTCTACAACAGCAGTATGAAGAAGTCAACCCCTCGATCAGGGCGTATCATCCATGCGCCTCCATCAGCAATCAACACGTGGCATCCCCGCGTACAGGCGTATCCTATATGCACGCATGAGCAGCCAGCCTGCAGACTATATAAAGAGAGGGACCATTTCCTTCTTCCACGCCTACACACACATACCTACCTACAACGAACACACAGAGACTTCGCACCACCAGAGAGGAAGATACAGACACTCAACGTCTTCCTCCTCTCAGCAAGCTCTAGCACCCAGAGCAATCCAGACATTCAGAGAACCGATAACCGTCGTCAGATCGTCAACGGAGTCAACGCATTACCACTCACTCCATCGGCACAAGGGACCCAGATAAACAAAAGTGTACTCCTAGGACTACATCTAAGTCCTATATTGTAACACTGTTCTGTTTGTATTGAAATTTGCAATCAAAGAATTTTAATGGCAAATAAGCTGGCGACTCTGCTGGGGACCTCTTTCTCCTCCACCGAGAAAGCTGTATCGCAATCCGACGACGTGAAGGTGGGCTTCTCCCATAAGACACTGGTCGTACGCCTCAATCAACAGGCGTATGAGGAGTTCATCTCTGAAGGAAGTACGAGTCCTTCGAAGCGGCTGTCGAAGTCGAAGAAGACCCACCGAGTCTGGGTGCGCAAGGTCGACGCCTCGGGCACCACCACCGAAGGGGATGCGCCAATCCAACCTTCCCTTCCTGCTGACATCCTCAGCAACCAAGATGCGCCCACTGGTACAGCGCATCTCTTGGGGAAACGTGCGGCTAACCACATTCCCCAGCCATCTTCCTCTCAGGCGAGGAAGATGCGTCGACGGAGCAGGAGCGCAGCCAATGCCCCGCGCATCACTTCTGATGCACCACAGAAAGTCTCTGTCTTTGACAGACTCACTCGCTGTAGTGGCGAGGAGAATTTGGATTCTGAGTACTATGCGCCCCAGCGGCCTGGTACGAAGAAGTCCAAGGCAGCACGGGCCATGCGTCCCAAACGTGCTATGCCAGCAGCAAGCCAGAAGCATGCACTCACAATCATGCGTGCTGCTGATGGTAAGCTGTACAAGGTCGACTCGAGTGCTGCGGCGCCAAAAACGAGCCGACCTTCAAAGTCCTTGTCTCACTTGGACGCATCTACTGTGTGCACAACCAAGTCGAGTAAGGCAAATCCAGTGGTCTTGAACTCCCGTGCCTCCTCTGGTTGTGCGTTTGAGGTCCGTTCAAGTCACTCCAAATGTTCTGGTTCCCCCACTACTGATCGGGGTGCCTGTTTGGTATTAGATCAGGGGGCACAGCACTCACTTGACCACCCCGGCGCTTGGCCTTGCCATGCGCCTGAAGGGGGTACGAAGGTGGCACTCTCCTCCAACGATCTGCACAACGTGATCACTCGCAAGCGCTGATCAGGAGAGTCGACTGACAAGCACGATACGCCCCTTACGGGGCATACTTGTGCTGTGGTCACCATAAACTGCTGTTGTAAAGCGGCAGTCCCACCAAGGCAGTCGGTGTTCCAGCGGCTGCAATCCTCGACACCCCTCCGACGTCGCCTCGGGAAGAAGGTGTCAACAGAAGAAGAACCAATGGTTGCTTCATGCAACGTGATCTCCAACTCCACGTCAGTCCGAAAGGCGACTGGCAGTTCCTCTTTCTTGTCTAAAAGCCAGCCGAGGAAAACCAAGACAGCTGTCTCGTCCTCCGGAGTGTTCGAAGGCACTCGAGGGAGGAAAAAGATCTTGGAGGAAGCTGGAGGTAGTCAGACCCTTGTCGAGCCTCCTTCCGAAGACGAGTGTGTCCAAAGCACACCTGGGGCAGATCCTCGAGGCGAAGTCAGCCTCCCAGAAGTCCCTGAAGACGAGGATATCCCCCAGAACATAGCTGGGGGTAGTCTAGCATCTGCGGACCCGAGTTCCGGAGACGAAGAGGCCCTTCAAGACGGAGCTGAGGGTAATCAGGCCCTTGCAGATGCGCCCGTGGTGGATGTTCTCCCGAACATAGCCGGGGGTAGCCAAGACGAAGCTCTAGGAGAGGCAACTCCCCTACAAGTGAGTAAGGCCGAGAGTGAAGCCTCGACCCATCCATCCACTCCCGGCCGCGTCATGACAGTAAATATGACTGGAGCTGATGTCGAGTCTGATGCGGCGCCAACAGACCTCGTCCAGCGCATAGATACCCTAGAGGGAGGACTCAAAACCCTCTCTGCCTCCATGCAAACACTGACTCAAACAGTATTTGAGATACGTTCAGCTTTGACCAGGACACCTTCTACCGGTCCCAATCTAGGGGACAATGGAGAGTCGAGTGTACCCCTTCAACGGGTATCCTCGGACGCAGATCGCCGAGAAGCACCTCGGACGTCGGAGCCCTCAAATGCTCAACATCAGGTGGTACCACCTTCCCCGACTCCCAGCTCCACGGAAGACGTGGTCGAGATGATCAGGGACCTGCGCGAGCGCTTTGAGTCCAAGACGAGACAAGAGGAGCGACAGAAAATGGGCATCCCCTAGCCTTATCCCCTCGAGTGGAACAAGGTGGTTTATCCTTCAAAGTATAAACCACAAACACTGATGCCGTACGACGGGAAGGACTCTCCGCGTCGCTATCTGACGTACTTCCAGTCTCAGACGGGACATCTTCCGAAGGAGGATGCGCTACTCACCAGCATATTTGTTGGGGCACTGAAAGGAGTGGCGTACGACTGGTACTGCAGCCTCCCCGACAATTCAATATCTTCCTTCGACGACCTGACGCGCCTCTTTCTCGACCGTTTCTACGACGGCGGGAAGGACATGACAATGGCGTCCCTTATAGAGATACGCCAGAAGGAGAAGAAAACAGTTCGAGTGTTCATCGAACACTTCCGACAGGCCTGCTTCAGACTGCCCCCGGGCATGCCAGAACATGCGCTTCTCTCCTCCTGCAACATGAACATGCTGTCTACAGTCAAGCTCAGGCTCAACTCTACTCCTCCTCCCGACTGGAGCTCTTTGATCATTGAAGCAGAAGCCGCGGAGAAGAAGGCAGCCAACGCTCGTCTTTTGGGAGTTAGTTTTCCTGCCTTCGAGGACAAGGGAAAACGGCCTGTAACCAACAACCCTGGACGAGAGACGAAGGGGAAACAGGCATTGACTGTCAATGCCTCAAAAGGTGCGTCAGTAGCTACCCAGAAGCCTCCACTCGTACTAAGGCCGAAGGAGGTTTATTCGTTCAACGACGAAGACACCTGCAGCTCTTTGAGATACTGAAGCAGGGTGACAAGATCAAGCTTCCGGACCCGAAGCGTCCCGACGAGGTTGGAAAAGTGGAAAACTCGAGGTACTGTCACTACTATCGGTTTGTCGGACACCCAACCAAGGACTGCTACGTCCTCAAGAATTACATCCAGCGCATGATCAATGCGGATGTAATCTCCATCGACTACGAGGAGAAGACGGTGTCAGCCAACGTGGTGTCACTCCAGTTTGGCACCCTACCGCCGACTACAACACAAGATGGCGTCGTCCCCATCCCTAAGGCGACAATGGAGGTGGTTAACTTACCACCTACCCGTGACAACGTGAGTGGACTCATCCCACTCACCACATCTCGGGGAGAGATCCTATGGGTTCACCCCGATCTCGTCTCCGAGGTGACTCAACCGGAGGTACGCCCTACCTCCAAATCTAAAGGCAGGAAGATCAAGTCTTACCGCATGGTCTCTTCTTCAGCGGAAGAGGCACTTCCTGTGCAGACGCGTTCACAACAGAACGTCCAACCCGACGAAGCTACCGTCGAGGTGGTGCCTCCTGGCACCGTCCCTGCTATCCAGGACGAGGGCCCGTCCAAGCCCTCAGCAGCCAATAAGCAGAAGCAGATAGAGGCCCGCTTCGATAGGCCTCTGTGAAAAGAGAATGCTTCGGGGCTAGCCAAGCCCCACAACTTCGACATACTGGCGCAACTGGCCAGTACTCCTGCCTGCCTATCTTTGTTCGAGCTCCTCCGTCTTTCTAAAGACTCCCGAGAAGCTCTCTGCGAAGCTCTGAAGGATGCTGAATCCTTTCTCAGTCAGGTCAAGCAGCCTGAAGATCTCCCGACTGTGTACAAGCACTGTCACTGTGCGAAGGAGGTTATCCCCAATATAACCTTCACCCAACAGGACATGCTGCTCAAACACAATCGACACAACAGGCCAGTGTATTATACAGGGTACATTGGTTCAGTCAAGGTGAAGTGGATTCAGATCGATCCGGGGTCTTCCCTCAGCATCATCCCGAAGACGCTGCTCTCAACACTGGGGATCCCAATGTACCGACTAGCACCCTCCAACATGACGATCAGTGGTTTCAACGCCAGCAAAAGCGAACCACTGGGCAAAATACGACTAAAGTGCCACATTGGTAACCTCAGAACCGAGGTCACTTGTTATGTCGTGGACGCTGAAGTCCACTACAACATTCTGTTGGGTCGCCCATGGCTGTACGAGTACATGGTGGTGCCATCCACGCTCCACCAATGTATGAAGTACGTGTCCACCAACAACGTCATCCGTACGGAGTTCGCGAACATCGACCCTTTCAAAGGGATTGAAGCCTACTTCACGGATGCTGACTTACACAAGTCACCGGACATGGAGCCTTAGGTCACTCCCGATGCTCCTTTGAAGATCCGACTCAAAGACAAACCGCCTCAGAAGTTGCCTCCCATGAGCATTAAGCTACCCGGGAAAGCACCAGCTGCTCCTGAAGCTCCCTTGAAGATACGCCTCAAGGGAAAGCCGCATCAGACATCGGCTCCCCTTGTGGCAAAACTACAAGGGAAGGCAACAATCACCGGAGGCACAGCGGAGGCACCTCTGAAGGTGCGTCTTAAGGGCAAGCCACCACCATCTCGGCCGCCAGAGAAGGCCCACGTAGTCCTCTCGGACTCCAAAGCCAACGCTGTGGTGGACTCTCCCGATCCTGCTCCAGTGCTTACAGACGAAGAGTTGGGGAAATATATCTCGGCTAATGTAGATGCCCCTTCTCTGGATAATGTAATCCCACAGGATAAAATCTCATATTTCATCAATAACAGAGTGTCTTTTAATTATTCTAGTCTTCCACATTGGAATGCCATGTATACATTAGATAACGCTCTACGGTCGTTGCAAACGCAAATAACGACCGTCCATCATATAAATCGAGTAGTCCCATCCCAAGGGGTCTGTTTTATCAAGACCTCCCGCCACTCGAGCCAGAACCAGATGCCGGCAGAATACAACTCTATCGGTACACGGACAAGGCAAAGTACCTCATCCAAAAGATGGGTTACGACCTAAAAAGCGACAAAGGCCTGAACTACGGCAAGGGTCGACGTCTCCCTCTCCGACTTCCAACTCCTAAAGGAAAGCTGCAGGACTACTACAACAAAACTCGACGGGGGGTAGGCTATGTCACGCCACCGTCAACTCTAGAGAGTTCAGACGCGAAAGAGGTAGAACATTCTCATTCGTCCGAAGCATCGACTTGGGACTCCGATACCAGTATCGGCTCAGTCTTTAAGAGGGTGCTTTCAACCAACATGACGTCTGCACAATCTCAAGAAGAAGAAGGCGAAGACCAAGCGTCGAAATTCTTCGAAGAAGAACCCTGGGCTCAATGCCTAGGACAACAATGGGAGTCTCATTTTGAATTACGTGAACCTCCCACCGAAGACGAAGTCGAGCAGATCGACCTTGGGGATGGATCTTCTTCCAAACCCATCTTCATCAGCAAAAGCCTAAAAGAAGAAGACCGAGAATCTTTAATCCAGCTGGCTAAAGAGTATATCGACGTCTTTGCCTGGAGTTACGAAGATATGCCAGGACTTGATCCCCAGATCGCGATGCATAGGCTGAACATCTTACCTGATGCCAAGCCTATCAAACAACAACAGCGGTGTTTTCGTCCGGACATTATAAACGCCATCGATCAGGAGGTGGACAAGCTCTTGATCAGCGGCTTCATCCGTAAAGAGCAACACCCAGATTGGGTAGCCAACGTCGTTCCCGTCACCATAAAGAATGGGAAGATACGAGTCTGTATCGACTTCAGAGACCTCAACTCTGCTTGCCTAAAAGATAAATTCCCGCTTTCAATCACCGACGTGATGATCGACAACACATATGGCTTCGAGCGCATGTCTTTCATGGACGGGTATTCGGGCTACAACCAGATCAAGATGTTTCCTTACGACGCAAAACACACGTTATTCAGGACTCCAAAGGGCGTTTTATGCTACACAGTGATGTCCTTCGGCTTGAAGAACGCTGGTGCGACATATCAAAGAGCTATGAGCACCATTTTTCGTCAACACCTTCGCAAGACAGTCGAATGCTATGTTGACGACATCGCAGTCAAGAGCCGTCTCAAAGGAGATCACCTGCAAGACCTCAAGACATTCTTCGATCTCATGCGGGCGCATCAACTCAAGATGAACCCTGCTAAATCCTTCCTACGGGTTTCTAGCGGAAAGTTCTTGGGCTTCATCATCACAGCGAAAGGCATTCATGTCGATCCCGAGAAGACCAAAGCCATCCTTGATATGGATCCTCCGAAGAACCTTCGAGAACTTCGAGGCCTACAGGGACGTCTGGCATACATCCGGAGGTTCATAGCAAACCTTTCCGGCAAATGTTAACCCTTCACCCAGCTCATGAAGAAGGAAGTCTCTTACGTCTGGACAGAGGAATACCAAAAGGCTTTCGACGACATCAAAGCCTACCTGACGAGCCCTCCAGTCCTGGTGGCACCCGTCGTCGACAAACCATTCCTTCTCTACGTTCGTGCCATAGATCATTCCCTCGGCGTCCTACTAGCTCAGAACAGCGACACAGACTATGAGCAAGCAATCTACTACCTCAGCCGAACTCTGATCGGGGCCGAACACCGGTACAACCCCGTTGAAAAGGATTGCTTGGCTCTGGTATTTGCCATCCAAAAGACTCGACATTATGTCTAGGGGCAGACAATTTATGTCATTTCCCGAGTCAATCCATTCAGAGTCCTCATGACGAAGCCAGGATCACTGAACTCCCGGCTAGCCACATGGGCGATCTTACTAACACCATACAACATGGTGTTTGTTCCGCAAAAAGCTATTAAGGGTCAAGCTCTGGCCGACTTTTTAGCTGCACACCCCATCCCAGAGTCCTCAAGACTCTATAAAAATATCCCGGATGAGGTCCAAGAATCAAACGTCACCGAAGAAGGCTCCGTATGGCGGATGTTTTTCGATGGCGCTTCAAGAACAGGCCCCAAAGGCCAAATCATCGCAGGAGTGGGGGTGGTATTAGTCTCCCCCGATCAACTGGTCATCCAGCGTGCTTACTCCCTTTCGAAGCCGTGCTCTAACAACGTGGCCAAGTACAACGCGCTCATTATGGGACTCCATCTAGCGCAACAGCTGGGGGTGAATCATCTGGAAGCCTACGGCGACTCAAAACTCGTCGTAAATCAGATCAGAGGGCAATACGAGGTTCGTCATAAAGACCTGATCCCTTACCATAAAGTTGCATTGAACATCGTTTCAACCTTCATTGGGTTCTTCATCGAACACGTACCCCGCCTACAAAATTTGGAAGCTGATGCTCTGGCTGGCCTCACAGCCTCCTTGGCGGCACCCTTCGGGACTCAATACTATGTCACGGTAGTGGGCCGAGACTTGGTCTGCCCTAAAAACAACCTGCGCTCAGAAGTGGCCCATGCTATGTCAACGGGTACCGGTGTTAACGTCCGAGATTAGAGATTCTCGTTCATCGACTTCGCTGTCTACGGAATTCTTCCAGAGGACCCGAAAGAAGCCGTCTCAGTCAGGAGGCACTCTCTTCGATTCTACTACGATACAGCCACTAAAATGCTGTACCGACGATCCTACGATGGACTTCTCCTTCGATGTTTATCCAACGAAGAAGCAGCCGAAGCCCTTGGAGAAGCTCACGATGGAACCTGCGGGGCCCATCAACCTGGTCCTAAGTTGCAGGATCGACTGCGACGCATAGGCTACTACTGGCCAACCATGGCCGCTGACGCTGTTGAATATTCTAAGAAGTGCCATGCGTGCCAGCTTCACGCAGACTTCATTCATACACCGTCCGAACCACTACATCCTACAGTCGCCTCCTGGCCCTTCGAAGCTTGGGGAATGGATATTGTGGGACCGATCACCCCTCCTTTATCGAGAGGACACCACTTCATCCTAGCAATCACCGACTACTTCTCCAAATGGGCAGAAGTAGTTCCGCTGGTAGAAGTGAAAAGCTCCAGGGTGATCAGCTTCATCAAGCACCACGTCATCTACCGTTTCGGGGTACCCCGAAGGATCATCCACGATAATGGTCCTCAGTTCATCAGCCATGTTTTCAGCCGATTCTGTGACAAGAATCGTATTCAAAACGTGGCATCAACCACCTACAATCCGGCAGCAAACGGATTAGCAGAGGCATTTAACAAGACTATCGTCAGGCTACTCAAAAAGGTTGGGTCATCCAACAAACGCGACTGGGACGAAAAGCTCGACGAATGCTTTTGGGCCTACCGCACAACGGTACGGACCCCGACAGGCAACACACCATTCTCCTTGGTCTATGGGAGCGAAGCGGTACTGCCTCTCGAGATTCAGATACCCTCACTCCGCGTAGCAATCACAAACCAACTCACAGAAGAAGACAATCAACGTCGTCGTCTGCGGGAATTGGAGGCACTTGATGAAAAGCGTCTCCTAGCTTAACAGCGCATCGAACTCTACCAAGCCCGTATATCACAGGCTTTCAACAAGAAGGTCAAGCAGAGGACTTTTCAAGTAGACGACCTGGTTCTGGCAGTCAGGAGGCCGATGGTGTTGACTCACAAAATACCAGGAAAGTTCGAGCCTAAATGGGAAGGACATTTCATCATCGAGACGGTATACTCAAACGGTGCTTACCGCCTCGCCAAACCTAATGGGGACTTGTTCATGATGCCCATCAATAGCAAGTTCCTAAAGAAGTACTACTCTTGACATCTTTCAGACATGTGCTTCCACCAGGGGATCTGTGGACCCAATCATCAGGGCTCACGGATAATTCCCTTCCACAAAATCATATACTTCCGAAACCCAGTTGTTCTGTAGCATCCTCCAGTAGAAGGACAACCACGTCCACATCACCTCTGAGTTGTCCTCCTACATCCTACAAAAGGGAATCTTACATCCCATAAGACTACGCTACCCATCATGTTTACCACGTCCACATTACCTCTGAGTAAACATTCCGTACAGACAACTCCTGCGTTGTCGTACATCAATCGCAGAACTTCTATGTCCATATTACCTCTGAATAGTTCCGTGTATCCCCCAGAGTCATTTCTACCACGTCCATAGCACCTATGAGTAGGAAGATTCTATCATTTGAACCCCATATTTGCCACGTCCATATCACCTCTGAACAAACATGAGGATTCTCTCAAACTTATTATCTGTACCTAAAACCAAGGTACGCAAAAGATAATAGGTCCACACAAATCATCAAAGTTCATGACAAGCAAAAATGAACACATCACAGAAAATGGTGTACTTCTTTATTTCTTAAAAAGGAGGGTAAAGGATTACACTATCCCCAGCAAGAGTTACAAATACACAAAAAAGCAGAGACTACAAGCCCTAATCCCCAGGGTTGGCGGAAACCTCTGTAATTCGACGTTTCAAGTCTGCCGCCCGAGTCTCCACAGTCGCCAAGACTCGACATTCAGCTTCTTGACGTATCACTTCAACAGCCTCAGCAGAAGTATCGTTCTCATGCTTCTCATCCAGCTGCTACCGCTGCTGAGCCAGGGTAAGAGCTCGGTGAGTGAAAGCTGCTTCCTCCTTCTTGAATGCTACGTATTCAGCCTGGACACGTTCGGTGTCCAATAGGAGTCGGGCCCGCTGGTCCTCAAGGCGGCGGATCTGGGCGTCAATCTTCGCGATATTAGCGTCCAACGCAGCTCGCGTCTCCACTGTCTCCCGCGTAGACTGAGATAACCGCTCTACTGCAGCTTCAGTCTCAGCCACTTCGCGTTCCCAGACACTCACAGTGGCCTGGTAGGAAGACTCAGTCTCGGCGAGCAGCTTCTCCTTCTCCGTATTTATTAGGACGGAGAGGTCATTTCGCTGGATGCGCTCTAATTCAGAAAGCTGCTGGTCCAACTCAGCCACTGTGGCTTCCAGAATGACGGCCATATGATCGTGGCCCTGGTGAAGACGGATCAGGTTGATATGAGGCAGCGCCAGAGTTCTTGCTGTCGCAAAGCTCCCCTTGGCATCCATCACTGCCGACACCCCCCTCTACAGCATTTTGTAAACTGCCTCAACGATAAATTTCACATATTCATCCGCGTCCGCCAACACCTGTGGCGTCATAGCAGGGGTTGGAGGAGCTACCCCAGTTGGCGGACCGGAAGAAGACCCGCCGACCTCAACCTGCGAGACTGGAACCTCGACATCAACAGGCTCTTCATCAACAGGGGCTGGGCTACTAGCCCGAGGAGCCCGGAGAGCAGAAGAAGCCGATACAGGTGTCGAGATAGTACCCTAAGTAGAAGGAGAAACAGAGGGTTTTACACCCTTACCCTTTCCGAACTCGAAATTACCACCGACGTCAGTGACCACCTCTCCAGTCCCCAACGTGCTATTAGCAGCCAATACCTCCCCCGGCAGAACGGAAAGATCAACACTGTCTCCTGACCCGCCCCAGGAGTCGGGACCGTCAGACGAGTCTCTTAATCAAAACCTTCTACAGGGACAGGATCTGTCGCTACCTCCTGATGGGTAGCCACCTCAGCTTCTGCCGCTGAGTCTGGGGTGGGGCTCGGCAATGATGCAGCCGACCTCCCCTCATCATAAAAAGGAGGGGAATCAACCCTCTCCTCTGTTCCAACCATCTCTGTTGCCCCCGCAACAGGCTCTTGCAACTCTGGAGCAGCATTATCCGAAGACGACGAACTCCACTCCACATCATCATCACGAAGCCCCATGTCCGCTGGACCCTCAACGTCCAAGGCCCTCACGGCAGCTAGCACCATCCCAGAAGTTGCTGCAACCTCTGTATCTCTTTCAACAAAGTCTGGAGATAGTAAAACCTCTGCAGGAACATCTCCAGGACTCTCCTCTATTGGAGACATTACCATCGGAGGGATGCGTTCGTCAAAAGAGCTTGCTTCCTCCTTCGGTTTACTGACACTCGGTTTTGAAACACGGGTCTTCTTCTTCGACGATCCCTACAAAAAGAAAAGCACAAGTCACCAAAATGACAAGATGAGCCAAAATTACGAAGGACTCCTTACCTCAGCAGGAGCTGATTCCACTGACGGTACAGGTGGCACTCCCGTTGCCTTTGGAGTCGTCGTCTTTCTCGACCTTTTTGGTACATATGAGCCGGCTTTCGCGTCAGCCCGTCTCTTCCCAACAAGGTGATCTCTCACTGATGCTGCAGCAGCAGCCCAATATCCCGCCAATTCTGGTGGACGATATGACCGAGCCGCCATCAACATGTTCGCCGTGGCCTCCAGCTGAGTTCCAATGATGAAACTAGTCTCTCTATCATAACCTGGAGACGCAGTATTCATTGTGCAATACAGCTTAGCTGCCGAATACAGGATCTGTGGCCGAGGGTTACAAACGGGTGCCCTAAACTGAACAGCAGTACACCCGGCATTGTAATATTGCCAGCCCCGGGCTCCATCCAGCAAACTACCGATGAACCCCAGACTGTTACTGGGATTCCGTAGCATCAGCTGGGTATAGCCAAACTGGTGAACGAACCGGCTGGGCAGATATGGCTCCAGATAACACCTATTCTGGTTTCGATAGACCAAGTGAGAAGGCCGAATACTTTGCAACCAACGAAAACTCCATTTCGGCAAAGTAATCGCGTCTTCACCAGAGTCGACTAAATCTTGGTCAGCCTCGAAATCTTTGAAGATGGGGCCAACCTTGGCAATCTCCCACCCCTGAAGATAGGACAAAACTCTCCTGCAAATGGGGACGCCAGTGTGTAACCACTTTCTCTTATAGAAGCGGCGGATAAAGGCATCTCCTTCAATATGATCCCTCTCTGGACCTGGACTCATCACGTTTGGATGATGCAGAATCAGCCATCCCATAAGATAATGGAATGGCAGTTCAGCCCGGGGAAAGTTGTCGTTTTTTACCTCTCCCCTGGATCACGTCATCAGCAAAAGTCCTCAAACCTCGCAACAGGTTACACACCATCGCGGGAAGGAGAGCTAAAGGACGTCCAAAAGCCAACTTTACGGCAGGCAAAATAAGGTTTCGGTGTACACTCTCCACTGTACCAGATCCGCCTGCAAACACACAATCTCGAAGCCATATCATCAAGTATGCCGTCAGTACCGCCTTAGACGACATCCGGTGTGCACAGTGCCAGAAGCAGCTATACGCATTCTTGCCACTTTTATTGGAACGAGGAGTCCTCTCGTCCAGCCGACTTATCTCAGAAGTCACTTCCGCAGGTTTCAGCCCTTGCGGAGTCGTAAACCGAATCCTCGAGGGGTCCGCCAAATCCTGCTTAAAAATATAATCCCTCCAAGCAGTCACATGAGGCTGGGTCTTGCCTTTGTCCTTCCGGTGCATCAAATAATGATGGCTTGCCACTTCTTTGAAAATGGCCATCATCTTCGAGTCCTTATTTTCCAGAACCTGGATCTCTTCATTCGATGGAAAATATTCCTCGTATGAATCTGAGCCCCAGGGAAGCTTGGACACTTCGTACATCTCATGGAGAGCCAACCCCAACTCCTCCACTGGAGTATAGAAGGTGCCAGTCTGGGTATTGAACAATTCCAAGAGTGCAAGGAACATAGGCTTATTGAGATCCATCTCCTTAAGCTCAGCCTTGAACTTCGAAAGCACCCAAATGGTCAACTCGTCCCACCTCGAGATATGATGACACCAACCTTCAATCCTAAAGCCACCTTTCGGATACGTGACCCTCGATGTCAGCATCCGACTTGCGAAGGTTGAGGCACTGAAGGCAAAAGTGTCATTTGGGACTTCACTGTAGAGGCCCCCAGGATGCAAAGTTCGGCAACTAAACGAGGGACCGGTTCGTGAAGCAGCCAGGGTATCCCTCTGATTCGAGGTAGCATCAATCGAAAGAGCACCCCCCAGGGCCCCTCCTTGAGAATGAGTAAGCTCCCAGGGCATCCTTCTCTTCAAAGCTAAACGATAGAAGGCCGTCAGCGGCAACTGGCGGTCAAGTTGTCGCATGTACAGCACCATGCCTTTTGTAGAAAAGAACCAGTCTTCTTTGACCTTCAGTATCTTCGCTTCAGTGGAGATCAGGCGGTCAACGAACAAAAAGGCAGGTTTTAAGAAGGTCACATCCTCGGATTCAGCAGATTTTAGTTTTTTGCTCTCCATCATACTGTAAAGAAAAAGCGGCAACTGGTTATGGATCTGCAGCACTCTCTCAGGAGGTTGATCCTGTAAGATAGCACCCTTGGCAGGGTTGATAATCAAAATCAACTCCCATTTGACAAAGGAAAGCATCCAGAAGGACCTCATTCAGCAAAGGAATCGTCATCGATACTGGCACAACAAAAATCAAAAGTCAGGCAAAAAGACAAAGTATGTCAAAGCAACCTAGCACATCATCAGGGTGTAAACCCATGCGCCTCAGTAAAAAGCTTCGGCGCATCATCAGGGTGTAAACCCATGCGCCTCAGTGAAAGGCTTCGGCGCATCATCAGGATATGAACCCATGCGCGTCAGCAAGAGGCTTCGGCGCATCATCAGGGTGTAAACCCATGCGCGTCCGCAGTTAAAGCTCGGTGCATGATAAAGGCCTAAACCTATGCACGTCGGCGGGGTAAAACCTCGGCACGGACAGAAGTCCATGTGCGTCGGTAGAAGAGAGTTAGGGCACACCAACTCAGTCGCATGATCCAAGGATCGTCTGAACAAAGAAAGTAGTGGAAGAGACGACACCCACCCGTCACAGCGGGTCGAACGTCGGCCGGAGTCACAATGGTGATAGGATCATCCTCCTCGGCATACTCTGCCGGTCCCTTTCCCTTGCCAGCACCGCCGCGAGGAGTCTTGGGAGCCATTCTTTGAGAGAAGAAAAGTTAGGGTTTTTGAAGAAGAACTCTAAAGAAAGCAAAAGCAAGGAGGAAAAGAGCTCTCTCTCTCCATCTCTCGCCTATTTATAGGGCTTGGTCGCACATGTGAACCGATGATGTGTGATCTCAGCCGTCGCCTCGGGTTCTGTGAAAAGATAACCACAAATAAAACCAAAAAGATCATCATTAATCTTTTTCGGTTACCGAGGCGTCATCATTTTTACTAACTGAGCGAAGCAGGTGCCCCATCACTGATGCACGGAGTATCTATACGCCCCGACGGTCATGCACCTCCACTACCATGCTTCTTATTCAAAGTATTCCAAAACTTATCCAAAAGTTTTGAAAACTTTGAAGGGGGTCTCGTAGAAGCATGGAATTTCAGAACCAGAAAGTCTATGCGCCAGACTACATGTGCCAAAGCTTGGACAAAGTACTTCACAGCAAAAAGCAACAAATACAGACATTGAAAGAGGACTTTTTATTTAACATATAAAAGTCTATTACATGTCTAAGAAAGACTGTACAAAGGAGAATTTCTACAAAAAAAAGATCCTAAGTCTACAGCCAGCAGCCAACATGCGCCCTCAAGTAGGCGCAGCAATCAACATGCGCCCTCAGCCAGGCGCATCCTACCATGCGTCCTCAGCAAGGCACATCCTTTTCAGCAGCTCAGTTATGTGCATCCCAGTTATGTGCATCCCTTCAGCAGCCCAGTTATGTGTCGCTCTTCCAGCCAAGCTCACCGCCGTCTAAATGCTTCGACTAATGAAGCATTTGTTGAGCAGAACGAGGGTGGCAATCAACCCTCTAGCCAAGGAAGGAAAAAGAACCACAAGCCAACCTGCGGCCAGGAGAGGCTTCGAAAGAGCCTCCAAACACCAAGGAAGACCGTGATCGAAACTGCGGCCAAAAGAGCAGCTTTCAACACAACCAGAATGGGCTACACCCATTTTAAAGGAAGAAAGAGCCACCAAAGCCGCAGCACCGCCATTTCGATCTACGGCTCTTCCTGCACAACGAAGACGAGGCTCGAGCATCCCTATCTGTGGATGCAACAGGCACCTTCCGCCTGCCTCAGAAGCCCTCGACTCCGACTTTTGGATGTAATAGTTACCTTCAAGTGCATCAACGAAGACACTGCGTCGCATCTTCACTCTCGGGAGCATCTCGTCAACAGAATGCATCCGAGTAAACAAGTTTATGTTGGAAGAACGTGAGAGAACGAGAAACAAACTCTCTCCATTCCACTATTTATAGGCCGGGCAAATCAAACCCATGCGCCAAGTGGATGGCTCTCCGAATTCCGTGCAATAAATTTTCATTAAATGGATGAACCGGACGCTTCAAATTCAGCCAAGTCAAAACGGCTATTTAAAGCACTCGAAGAACATAACAGTCACACCATTAAAGACGTGTCACGAAGCGGATGCGCCGGCCAGACCGCACATCACACGGACGTGCCCTTCAACATCAAGCGCATCTCACAGACGCGCCTTTCAGCACCAAGCACATCACAGGGATGCTCCCCCCCATGCGTCCCTATACGCCTAGTAGAACGCCAACCGACGTGCCCACTCAGCTGTCCATCAAATATCACAAACAATAAATGCTGAACTGACAGAGTTGGCAGCACGCCTCCCGAAGTCTGAACAGTCGGCAGCTTTTTCAGAAGACGAAGCATCGCCAACGTCAGCATCATCATTACTTCCCTCCGACGGCTACTGCCACGTGGCCACCCAACCATCTCGCATGTGCCTCCGCAGCCATGCGCCCAAATCTGCATACACCTCAAAAGCTGTACGTCTCAGACTTTTTACTGATCCCTAAAGACAGAAGAAAAGTCACTGTTAAAACTCTGCATGCGCCATAAAAGCCATGCACCCCAGACTTCTCCCTGATCCCAAAAGACAGGAGTAAATTCACTGCTCAAGCTCTGCATGTGCCTCAAAAGCCATGCGCCCAGAATGGTTCGTGACTCCTAAAGGTTACGAGCCAAAGTCTCCTCATGCGCCCAATCCTAGCGCATCTTACCAGATCATTCCCTAATAAATCAGAGATCTCCGAGCCATCGGTCGATGACACGTGTCCTTGGACTCAACTCATCCGAGATCTCAGCAATAGAAAGATCTTCTCCTCTGCTACGTGCCGGTCCGCAACAGCAGTATGAAGAAGTCAACCCCTCGATCAGGGTGCATCGTCCATGCGTCTCCATCAGCAATCAACACGTGGCGTCCCCGCGTATAGGCGCATCCTACATACGCACATGAGCAGCCAGCCTGCAGACTATATAAAGAGAGGGACCATTTCCTTCTTCCACGCCTACACACACATACCTACCTACAACGAACATACAGAGACTTCGTACCACCAGAGAGGCAGAGAAAGACACTCAACGTCTTCCTCCTCTCAGCAAGCTCCAGCACCCAGAGCAATCCAGACCTTCAGAGAATCGATAACCGTCGTCAGATCGTCAACGGAGTCAACGCATTACTACTCACTCCATCGGCACAAGGGACCCAGATAAACAAAAGTGTACTCCTAGGACTATATCTAAGTCCTATATTGTAACACTGTTCTGTTTGTATTGAAATTTGCAATCAAAGAATTTTAATGGCAAACAGTACCGATGAACTCACATCCCGCCTATAAATTGCCAAGATGACAAGTCATGTACTCTCTCGTACCGCTGAACTCACGTCCCTACTACAAATCTTTCAGATGACGAGTCATGTACTCTCTCGTACCGCTGAACTCACATCCCTACTACAAATCTTCCAGAATGACGAGTCATATACTCTTTCGTACCACTGAACTCGCCTGCCGACTCCAACTCTCCCAGATTCTCGAGTTATGTACCCGCAGGTACCGCTAAACTTATACTCTGGTCTCTACAGATAAATCTATATTGCCTCTCCTAGGTAGTAAGTCATGTATGATCATATCTCTGAACTTTTCTCCTAAAAGAGCTCCCTCTTTATGTTCTAATACCCGCATTTTCAGTGCACAAAAAGGGTAACAGATCCACGAATTTTCAAAACAACCACGTCGATGTTACCTCTGAATTGTTTCCCTTCCAACAAAAACAAACTGCCCCTCATATAGAACCTCCATGTCCTCATTACCTCTGAGTTGTTCTATATTTCCTTCATGGAGCCCACTACTGCCATGTCCTCATTACCTCTGAGTGGGAAGGCTCCATCGAAGAAACCTTCATATTTACCATGTTCTTATTACCTCTGAGTAAGTATGTTGGTTCTCTTCCAACTTATTATCCGTATCCAGAACCAGGGTATGCCAAGGATAATAGGTCCACAAAAAGTCCCCCATTGGGGCAATTACTACAAGCAAAGAGTAGAGCGAATGTATTTTGTTTGTTCAAGATCAGTTATATTTACATGACTACATCTCATGAGCAAGCCAGAAAAGTCCTCTATCATTTCATTCAGACCAAAAAGAAAAAGATTACATTGATGTTCAAAAGAAGCAAAACATAAAATACAGCTAAAGACAGACAGAAATATCAAGACAAAAGACGGACATTTGTGAGAGCCCGCGAATCCTAGTTGCGGGGGGCACATATACCAATCTCTTAACCATTTTGCATATGAAGGATGTACTTGATCAAAATCCCCGTCCGAAGTAGGAAGGTCAGAACTCCCAGTACTACTGCCGTCAGACTGGGACTCCTCCTTTACAGCAATAGGCGCCAGCTCTCCTTTCTGTTCCTCCGCTTCTGGTGTTACTCCTCCTTAACAAGCGATGATTCTTATTTGAAAGGGGGCAGCAACTCTTCCTTCACAATGATCTCAGCCTTCGGCAGGGTTGCTGCAAGAATCAAAAATAAAAAGAAACAAAGTCAAAAGATGGTCAGGACCTTATGCGGCACAGTCAAAAAAGGAGCTCATACGATTCTGTTCAGAGGGGCTTCATGCGGTCCAGTTTGTGAAGCATTTAGGCGGCCACTGGACGACTCCCATACGGCTTGGACATAGGATATACCCTATGCGGCTCGGACATGGGACGCACATGTGGCCCAAACAAATTGAACAGAGCCGACGAGAACGGGGAACGAATTAAAGGCTTGTGCATTAAGCATGCAATAGAGCCATCTTTATTTTAAAATATATGATCTACCCTAGACCCTTACCAGCAATGGAGGGGTGCACGTCGGGGTGGACTTCAGGCACCGGGGCTGACGAAGAAGCCACACCCTTTTCCTTCGCAGCGGCTGTGGAAGCTTTGGGGGCCATCGTCGATGATGATCGGAGGAGAAAGGAGAATAACAGCTTAGGGCATGAAAAGAGGAAGACAAAGGAAAGCAAAGAAGTTTCTCTATCCTAACAACACCCTATTTACAGGACGACATGGGGGGGCACGTGGAACGATAAATTACTTCGGGTCGTATGTTGCAGGCAAAAACGACTCCTCGGATTTTGTCTCCTCTCTCAAAAAGAAGATTCATCAAAGCACGAAATCCTAATATTTAATGAACCGACTCTTGGGATTTCCCCCTAAAGACGGCTCCAAATCATAAGGAATCAAGAGCAATTAATGCCGCCTACGTGGCAGAGAGAACATCATGCGGCTCGAGCAGTTCATGCCGCTAGGGAGTTTATACGGCCAGACAAGCCATGCGGCCAAGAACATCCTATGCGGCCAGCAGAGCTCATATAGCCATGCTTCATATTCAAAGTATTCTAATTTTTCAAATTAAAAACTTTGAAGGGGGTCTTGTAGAAGCATAGAAAAGAACAGAAGAAGCCCATACGGCTCAAAATAGAAGAAACCCATGCGGCTTAAAGTAGAAGGAGCCTCATGCGGCTCAGGAATTCATCAGAGCCTCATGCGGCTCAGAAACCCTTCAATAGCCTCATGCGGCTCAGGCGAGAATCATGTGATCCTATGCAGCTTTACAGCTGGCCATGAAGTGACTGTTCTCATTAAATGATCTGACATAAAGCAATAACTCTGACACTAAAGCTGAAATGATGAACTTCGATATGACGACGTATTTCTCAGGAAATGGAGAAAATCTCCCCTGTAGTGTTTGCCATTAAAATTCTTTGATTGCAAATTTTAATACAAACAGAACAGTGTTACAATATAGGACTTAGATGTAGTCCTAGGAGTATACTTTTGTTTATCTGGGTCCCTTATGCTGATGGAGTGAGTGGTAATGCGTTGACTCCGTTGACGATCTGACGACGGTTATCGGTTCTCTGAAGGTCTGGATTGCTCTAGGTGCTGGAGCTTGCTGAGAGGAGGAAGACGTTGAGTGTCTGTATCTGCCTCTCTGGTGGTGCAAAGTCTCTGTGTGTTCATTGTAGGTAGGTATGTGTGTGTAGGCATGGAAGAAGGAAATGGTCCCTCTCTTTATATAGTCTGCAGGCTGGCTGCTCATACGCGCATGTAGGATGCACCTATATGCGGGGATGCCACGTGTTGATTGCTGATAGAGGCACATGGACGATACGCCCTGATCGAGGGGTTGACTTCTTCATACTGCTGTTGTGGACTGACACGTAGCAGAGGAGAAGATATTTCTGTTGCTCAGATCTCGGATGAGTTGAGTCCAAGGACACGTGTCATCGACCCATGGCTCGGAGATCTCTGATTTGGTGGGGAATGATCTGGTAAGATGCGCCTAGGATTGGGCGCATGAGGAGACTTTGGCTCGTAACCTTTAGGAGTCACGAACCATTCTGGGCGCATGGCTCTTGAGGCGCATACAGAGCTTCAGCAGTGACTTTACTCCTGTCTTTTAGGATCAGAAAGAAGTCTGGGGTGCATGGCTATTGAGGCGCATACAGAGTTTTAACAGTGACTTTCCTTCTGTCTTTAGGGATCAGTAAAAAATCTGAGGCGCACAGCTTTTGAGGCGTATGCAGATTTGGGCACATGGCTGCGGAGGCGCATGCGAGATAGTTGGGTGGCCACGTGGCAGTAGCCGTCGGAGGGAAGTAATAATGATGCTGACGTTGGCGATGCTTCGTCTTCTAAAAAAGCTGCCGACTATTCAGACTTCGTAAGGCGTGCTGCCAACTCCGTCAGTTCAGCATTTAATGTATATGACATTTGATGGACAGCTGAGTGGGCACGTCGGTTGGCGTTCTACTAGGCGTATAGGGACGCATGGGGGGGCGCATCCCTGTGATGTGCTTGGTACTGAAAGGTACGTCTGTGAGATGCGCTTGATGTTGAAGGGCGCGTCCGTGTGATGCGCGGTCTGGCCGGTGCATCCGCTTCGTGACACGTCTTTGATGGTGCGACTGTTACGTTCTTCGAGTGCTTTAAATAGCCGTTTTGACTTGGCTGAATTCGAAGCGTCCGGTTCATCCATTTAATGCAAATTTATTGTACGAAATTCGGAGAGCCATCCACTTGGCGCATGGGTTTGATTTGCCCGGCCTATAAATAGTAGCATGGAGAGAGTTTGCTTCTCGTTCTCTCACGTTCTTTCAACATGAACTTGTTTACTAGGATGCATTCTGTTGACGAGATGCTCCCGAGAGTGAAGATGCGATGCAGTGTCTTCATTGATGCACTTGAAGATGACTTTTACATCCAAAAGTCGGAGTCGAGGGCTTCTGAGGCAGGCGGAAGGTGCCTGTTGCATCCAAAGATAGGGATGCTCGAGCCTCGTCTTCGTTGTGCAGGAAGAGCCGTAGATCGGAATGGCGGTGCTGCGGCTTTGGTGGCTCTTTCTTCCTTCAAAATGGGTGTAGCCCATTCTGGTTGTGTTGAAAGCTGCTCCTTTGGCCGCGGTTTCGATCACGGTCTTCCTTGGTGTTTGGAGGCTCTTTCAAAGCCTCCCCTGGCCACAGGTTGGCTTGTGGTTCTTTTCCCTTCCTTGGCTAGAGGGTTGATTGCCACCCTCGTTCTGCTCAATAAATGCTTCATTAGTCGAAGCATTTAGACGGCGGTGAGCTTGGCTGGAAGAGCGGCATATAACTGGGCTGCTGAAAGGATGCACATAACTGGGATACATATAACTGAGCTGCTGAAAAGGATGCGCCTTGCTGAGGACGCATGGTGGGATGCGCCTGGCTGAGGGCGCATGTTGATTGCTGCGCCTACTTGAGGGCGCATGTTGGCTGCTGGCTGTAGACTTAGGATCTTTTCTTTGTAGAAATTCTTTTTTGTACAGTCTTTCTTAGACATGTAATAGACTTTTATATGTTAAATAAAAAGTCCTCTTTCAATGTCTGTATTTGTTGCTTTTTGCTGTGAAGTACTTTATCCAAGCTTTGGCACATGTAGTCTGGCGCATAGACTTTATGGTTCTGAAATTCCATGCTTCTACATATAGCTGGCACGATCTACCAACTACAAAGCCCCCTATGCGGCCGCCACCATCCCATGCGGCTCGGAGCGTAAAGACCCTTGTCATGCATCTCAAATTATGAACAGTCACCCTATGCGGCCGCTGTTCTCATGCAGCTCGGGTCATGAGGATCATCTCCATGCGGCTCACGCCCATAAAGCCTTGACACGTGGCAAGTCCTATGCGGCTCAATTGAGAACCACCCCCATACGGCTCAGATTTTAGAGATTTCACCTATGCGGCTGCCACCTTCATGCAGTCCAAAACCTAAGAAGCTACCCTCATGCTGCTGTGGCTTGTGATTATGACACGTAGCAGAAGATCAGTTTTCCACGTGGCACTAAATCAATCAAGAGTTATCAATAAATCCCAATAACCTTATTTAGTGCAATCATCATAATTGTCCAAATCAAAACAGATTTATGGCAATCACATGGATTAGACACGTGGCAGGAGATCCGAGCTTCCCAAGATTTATGACAATCAACATTGATTGCCTATACAGATTTTACACAATCATCATTAATTGCCCATAAGGATTTGGTGCAATCAAGAATTAATGGCCCAGATGTGATACAATCAAGATTAATGGTCCAGATGATTGGCGGCCGACTTTTCAACGGGGAATTATTACAAACCCTAATGATCACACCCCCACTTATATAAATAGCAATGTGCCATTCCCTTGCAAACCCCCAAGGACGGAAGAATTCAAGACAAAAAATATAGCAAGGTACCATTCCCTTGCAAGAGAGATCCTCTCCACCCGGCTGGACACACACAGAGAGACAAAGGCGTGCACAGAAGAGTCTTCCCATCTCGAGAGCAGTTCTTCACCGGAGCCAAGGCTACGTCTGATCGTCCAAGGAGTAAGGCAGAGCGGCCGTCGCTTTCCCGAGCCTCTACCGTCATCCCCAAAAATCAAAACTAAACAATCATACTTAGACTGCTGTACCTAGGTTTTCGTCCCTAGGCTTTCTTTGTACGATCGAGTTTATATTGTGAGTCTAAGTCCAGTCCTCCTATATAATTGTTCTGTACTTTTACAATCAATGGCAAACAGTTAGGGATAAAGCCTCAGCCTTACAAGCCATGTCGTTGCGGTGTAACACCATAAGGGAGCCTAAGGCTTCATGCTAGGTAGTATGGCACTACAAAGAGGCCGTAACCTCATGCTACAATAGTATGACACTACGATGAGGTTCCCGGTAGGGGTAATGTCTCGGTATTAGGCCATGTCATAGCGGCATAGCACTGCAAGGGAAGTGCAAAGCGCTTCATGCCAGGTCTCTTTAATAAAGAACTCACCTATAGTGTATGGACAAAGAGATATCACGCCGTCTCTTGAAGGTAAACTTGTAGACGCCCAAAATTATACACTGAAACTAGGCTGGCATAGGGCCTTTAATGTGTTGCCAGAAGCACATGTAACTACATTATGTGAGTGAAAAGAATTTCAGCTATGGTGCAGAATTCAAGGCTTAGTCCATTCTTGTATTATAGTCTATTATTTGACTCATACGGGAAGATTCAAGTCGTCAGCGATATCTCTCCAAATGCATGATGGACATTTACTGTGGGGAACACTCAAACCCATATATAGAGATACATGGGAGATTGTTGGATTTTTGGCCTTTTTTATTGGAAACCTTAGTCCAACAATGGCTAGGCCAAAGGAAGTGTATCTCTAAATCTATGCTTGTTTAGAGATGAACAAGTGGTGTGGAGGTGCACATGGGTGTGCTATGTGGGGGAATTTTTCTAATGGGAAAAAAGGACAAATCAACAATGAAGCATTCATGCTTTTTGCACTTGGGAATTAATTTTCAATAGAGCTAAGCCCCGTAGGGGCTTAGCGACTCGGACTCGGACAAGGAATCGGGCTCATGGGCTCATGAGACGTAATATGGCATTTCGTTGGCACACTTTGCACTTAGCATGTCAGTATCGTCGCTATACGCATAGTGCGCTTAAGTTGTGCTCGTTGTGCGAGCCACTTGCGCTGCCAATTGGCACGGCCAAGTGGCACGTCCAATAGCGTGGCCAAGTGGCACGTCCAGTTGCGTGGCCCAGAGGCGCGGCCTAGTGGTGCGCCAGTAGGTGCTGCCTGTTGGCGTGCAGTTTGCACAGGTTGTGCAGAGTGCATAAGTGGCATAAGTGGCACTGTACGCACAGTGTGTAAGGTGCGCGGGGTGCGCACAGTGCGCATGTTGCACAAGTGGCGCACGCTATGCGCTAGTTGGCTTAGATCGTTTATGTGCACGATTTGAGCAGTTGCAGCACTTTGAGGAGCAATTTTTACCACGTCCCAATGTTCTGCTAACTGGGTAGTTACAGTGCGGGCCTATATAAGGTTCTCTCTTCTCTCTCTTTGTACACATAGAATATACAAAAATTTATAAGTGTTTTTTAACACAGTTCCACAAAGTTTGAGAGAGCAGAGAAGAGCAGTACCTGTACCACTTAGTGCCACAGGAGTTCACTGCCATTCGAAGAGTCAGAACAGCGGAGTGTTCCAAAGTTCTCCGTTGAACTTGCTGGTTCCTGGAAGTTGTTCGTGTGGGACGAATTAATCTTTGAGCAACGGTGATCATTCACCCCATCATGTCATGCCTGGTGGTACTTGTAGCCTACATCAAACTCCAAATGATGTTCAAGTACACCAACTGTTTGACGCTTCTCCAGGATCTGGCTTTAGCTTTTTATCATACTTGTAAGTGTTAGACCATTCCATGGTCACACCCGATTTTAATAATCGATATAAACTTAAGTCAATACATAAAATATACGAACTGCTGCTAATCATTTCAGGTCTTTTGAAATCAATATCAACAAGCGAACTACTGCATCAGCAAGCACGTAAATCATCATTCTGAAGCTTACTTTCATTAGAATCTAGTCCGAGTCATTTTACAATTTATTATGTATTTTATCTTTATTGAGTCTAGGATATAAATTGTAAGATCGATGGGATAATACTGGCTTAGGTTAATCATAGTCCACTTTTCTATACAGCCTACCTATCCATATTCCACCTACCAAAAAGTTTAGTTCCATTCTGCAACAATATTTTACAAATATTTAACATTTTTACCTAGACAGAACTCGAGACGAGTTCGGCCCGAGTTCGGTCCAAACTCTGACCGAGTTCGATCTGTTTAAATTTAAATATTTATTGCCTCCAAATCTGCATGCAACGTTCATTTGCGAAATCTTTGCATCAGAACTCTGCCCAAGTTCGGTCCTAGAAAACACCTATAAATAGAAGAGAATTTTTCATTCCAAATCACTCAATCAATTTTATCTTCTATTCTCTCTTCAATAAGTGTTTTCATCCGATCAAAAGTTTTTATATCATACCTACACTTTTTTTTAGCCAAAATCCAGCAATATCTATTTCGATCTAGAGTATTTTGGTTCTCAAGAGTTGTAAAGAGGTTGTTCAAAGTACAAAAACTATATCTGTTGTGGAGCCGATCGTGCGCTCGTCACCAAGCACGGTGTTATAAAGTTGGTCGTGCACTTGTCACCAAGCACGGTGTTGTAAGAGACTGCAAGCTCTCAATTAGATTGTGCCTTAGTGGATTAAAATCGAGCAAGAATACTCGAGACTGGATTAGTCCTCTCAGAGGGATACCAGAATACATCGTTGTGTCACTGAGTTTGATCCCTCTATCTCTTGCTATATTTATTTATTGTCTCTTATTCACTGCCATAGTTATCTATTTATAATTTTAAATTGGTGATTATTTTTCGCTACACTCGCACTCACTCTATTCACCCCCCTCTAGAGGTGCTCAACGGTCCTACAATTGGTATCAGAGCAGGTTATATTCTAATATAACAAACCTCAGAGAGTATATATAACAGCCATGAAATCAATATTCAACGGTGAAGGGCAAACCACAAATAGACATGTACTATTTGATAGTACAAATTATATCTTCTAGAAAACACGGATGACTTTCTTTTTAAAGTCACTTAACTTTTATCTTTGGTCTATAGTTATTGACGGTTATAAAAAATCGGCACCTACAGTAGTTGATGGCCTGCTTGTAGACAAGCCTCATGACAAATATACAGAGACTGAAAAAGTAAAGGCTAGTCTAGATGCCCGTGCCATCAACGTACTGTTCTGTGCAATTGACAAAACAAAATTCAACAAAGTTTAACCTGTAAGATGTCTCATAAGATTTGGAAACCTCTTGAGGTAACTCATGAAGGTACTTCCCAAGTAAAGGAATCCAAAATCAGTAGACTAACACAGGAGTATAAATCTTTTAAGATGAAATCCGGTGAGTCAATTACACAGATATTCACATGTTTTCTTGATATTACTAATCCTTTGCAATCTCTTGGTAAGGATTACAGTAATCATGAGAAGATCAGAAAAGTGCTACGGGCTCTAACTAAGAACTAGAACCCAAAGGCAACAGCAATCATTGAAGGAAACGATCTTACCACCATATCTCTGGAAACACATATGGGCAAGCTCATGACCCATGAGCTTGATTTGCAAGAGTTTGAAGAAGCGACCACAAAAGAAAAGTCTATCGCTTTTAAAGCTCAAGCCAGAAAATCTACATGCAATGATTCTGAAGAAGAATCATCAAGTGGTGATGCACAAGCCCTACTGGTGAAGAACTTCAAAAAATTCCTAAAGTTTAAGAAATCAAACAGAAGGAAGAGAGATATCCAAGATAGCAATGAAGATGAAACAATATGCTTTGGATGCAAGAAATCAGGGCACATGAAGAAGGACTGTCCAACTTCGAAGAAAAACAGTCCATACGATAGATCAAGGTCAAGTAGAAAAGCAACAACCAGTCGAAAGTATACAAACACAAGTATCTGGCATGAAAGTGATGCCAGTGATATAGAGGAAGAAGACAGACCCTGCAGAAATACCAATGTCTGTCTTATGGCTTTTGATAAGGTATCCTCAAACCCTTTGTATGACGATTTTACTTTCGATGAATTAGAAAATGCCTTTAGTGAACTACTTGAAGAACACAGAAATATGCTTGACAAGTATAAACAATCTCGAAAAGAGATTAAGATATACACAGCTGAGATAGCTAGACTGTCCAGTCTTATTGAAGACATTAAAGAGACGTCTACTACCGGAACACGGAAGAGATAGCCAAGCTTAAAGTAGACTATCATGAGGCTATCCTCAAAGTTGATAAGAAAGAAAGAGACTATGTCAAAATATAAGAGTTATATGACATAGAGAAGAAGAAGCACTTAGTCACAGAACAAAGACTCTTAGACATGACTGCTAAATATGAAGAGTCTTTTGCGGTTTCTAAAAGTTAGAAATCAAGTTAGGCAAATAGGCAATACCTGTGACACAGCCTAAGTTTAGTCCTAATGCTAAGCATACACCTAAGAGGACTAAAACTCAGAAAGCACGAAAGAAATACGATTATCACCATGCTTTCACTTATAGGTTTTCAAAGAAACCAAATAGGCATGTCAACATTGTTTCCACTACCACTGTTTCAAAACTCACTTGTACATATTGTGGTACTCATAGACACATATCACAATATTGTTTAGCAAGAAAACTTGTTGACAATCGTACTTTATTTTTGAGACCTAAGACTAATCAATATGGACCATTCAGTAAATGGGTACCAAAAGATTCATCTACTTATTTTGTAGGTGTACCCTCAACCCTTTCATGCTAAAAGCAAGTGGATCCTCGATAGCGGATGTTCGCGGCACATGACTAGTGATGCATCTTTGTTCGCCACGCTATCGATGAAGAAAGAAGGATATGTCTCCTTCAAAAATAATCTGAGAGGTGATATCATTGGCAATGGCACTGTTGGTATATCTCCTTATCCTGTAATAAAAGACATTTGTCTAGTTATAGAATTGAAACATAGCCTATTAAGCATAAGTCATTTGGCTGATTATGGTTATAGTATCAACTTTGTAAAAGATAAATGTACCATATATGATATGTCATCTGGTAATCCCATATATGAAGGGATTAGAGAAGACAATATTTATGTTTTCTTTCTGGAGAGTTCTAATAATGCAAGAAGATACCTAGTAGCTAATCTAGATGAAAGCTGGCTATGGCATATAAGACTAGGACATGCTAATATGGATACTATCTCACGACTGAGTACTAAGAAGCTGGTAAAAGGACTCCCTGAAATTCTATTCAAGAGAGATGTGGTATGTGCTGACTATGAAAAGAATAAAGCACATAGGTCTACATTTAAATCCATCAACGATGTAAGTACTTCTAGACCTTTGCAGTTGATACATATGGATTTATTTGGTCCTAGTAGAGTCGCTAGTCTTGGCGGTAAGCTCTACGCATTTGTTATTGTTAATGATTTCTTTCGTTTTACTTGGGTTTACTTTTTATCAAACAAAAATGATGCTATTTTTAAATTTCAGTTATTTTGTAAAAAGGTACAAAATGAAAAAGGCTTCATGATTACTCGTATCCGAAGTGATCATGGTGGCAAATTGGTAAATACTGATTTCAAAAAGTTTTGTGATGATAGTGGATACTACCACGAATTTTCTTATCCTAGAACTCCTTAACAGAATGGTGTTGTGGAGCGAAAGAACCGTACTCTAAGCGAGATGGCTAGAGTCATGCTGAATTAGCATAATCTTTTTAAATATTTTTGGGCAGAAGCTGTTAGCATAGCCTGTCATATTTTAAATAGGGTGTTAATTCGACCCATCTCGAAGAAAATACCTTATGAACTTTGGTTCGGAAGGATTCCAAATATTTTATATTTTAAAGTTTTTGGTTGTCGTTGTTTTATCCTGAACACCAAGGACAACTTGGGTAAGTTCGACCCTAAAGCAGATGAAGGAATATTTTTCGGATACGCTGCTAAGAGTAAGGGATATAGAATTTTCAATAAAAGATCTATGATTGTTAAAGAATCTATTAACGTTACTTTTGATGAGCTCAATAGTTACAGATCTAGCGACAGTGATGATGAAGGTGTACAAGCAAAAACCGATAAGAGTCTTGTGGAAGATCTGACTCAGAAATTTGAATCATTAAAGTTCTTACCAGATCATCCAGAGACACTCATTATAGGTGATGTATCAAAAGGTGTAAGTACACGCTCTTCTCTTAGAGATTCTGAAATAGCAGCAAATGTAGCTTTCATTTCTCAAATAGAACCTAAGAATATAGAAGATGCCTTTAATGATGAGTTTTGGATTAATCTCATGCAAGAGGAACTTAATCAATTTGAGAGAAACTAAGTTTGGAAACTCGTTCCTAAACCTAATGGTCAATCGATAATTGGTACCAAATGGGTGTTCCAAAATAAACTAAGCGAAGATGGACAAGTTCTACGCAACAAAGCACGTCTAGTGGCACAAGGTTATAATCAAGAAGAAGGTATTGATTATGACGAGACATATGCTTCTGTTGCTAGACTAGAAGCTATCCGTATATTTTGTGCATTTGTATGTTTTAATGATTTTAAATTATTTCAAATGGACGTAAAAAGTGCATTTTTGAACGAATTTCTAACAGAAGAAGTTTTTGTGAAACAACCTCCTGGCTTTGAAGATTTTCAAAAACCTGATCACGTCTTCAAGCTTGAGAAAGCACTCTATGGACTCAAACAGGCACCTCGTGCTTGGTATGAACGCCTAAGTGCCTTCTTACTTGATAATGGTTTTTCAAAAGGAAGAGTTGATACAACTTTGTTTATCAAATCTTTAGATGATGATATTCTTCTTGTGCAAATATATGTTAATGACATTATATTCGGTTCTACTAATGAAAAACTTTGTCAAGAGTTTGCTAAGTGTATGCAGAGTGAATTTGAGATGAGTATGATGGGAGAGCTGAACTTCTTCCTAGGACTCCAGATCAAACAATACTCAAAGGGAACATTCATCAATCAAGCCAAGTATATAAAGGACATACTGAAAAACTACGACTTTGATAATTTAAAGCCTATCAGAACTCCAATGGCTACATCTACAAAGCTTGACACTGATGAAAGTGGCAAACCTGTCGACCAGCATAAGTATCGAGGTATGAGTGGTAGCTTATTATATTTAACTGATAGCCGCCCTGATATTATGTTCAGTGTTTGCATTTGTGCACGATACCAGGCAAATCCTAAGGAATCACACCTAAGTGCCGTTAAGCGTATCTTCCGATACCTTAAGGGAACTTCCACAGTCGGCTTGTGGTATCCTAAAACCAAATCCTTTAACCTGATAGGTTACTTGGATGCAGATTTTATATGATATAAAGTAGATCGTAAAAGTACCAGCGGTACGTGTTATTTCCTAAAAAGGCCTTAGTCTCATGGTTTAGCAAGAAACAAAATTATGTAGCATTATCAACTACTGAGGCTGAGTATATCACCGCAGGACGTTGCTATGCTCAAATTTTGTGGATGAAACAAACCCTAGAAGACTATAATCTGTACTACACTAAGATTCTAATTTACTGTGATAACACTAGCACCATTAACCTGACTAAGAATCCTGTATGTCACTCACGCACAAAACATATTAAAATTTGTCATCATTTTTTACGTGATCACCAACAACACGGGGACATCTGCCTAGAGTTTATTGACACAGATCATCAACTAGCAGACATTTTCACAAAACCACTGGCTGAAGAGCGATTTAACATTATGAGATGAGAGCTCGGCATACTTAAATTTTCATATTCATAATGTAGTATGTTTATTAAATTTATTTTTATAACTCAAACTTTTTAATTTATTTAACATAAATTATTTTGGTTACAAGCCGAAAGGGTCCTTCTGTCATACAGGTGTAAATAACTTGAAGCGACACGGTGCACTAGTCTTCGGACTACTGCTAGCTAGGATCCGGTCCCTACAGCTAACCCAAAGTAATAGAAGTTATTAATGAAGAAGTACAACAGTTATAAATTCAAATTTTTAAATAAATACTGCATTTATGGCTTTGGGAATACAAGCAGCCGAACTCGGACCGAACTCTGACCGAGTTCGAACCGAGTTCGGTCGGCGCTGTACGGATTTCCAGAACCGAATAGCCGGCCCTAGCCTTATATAATCCTCTCTTTCCTTTCACTTTTCTTCATCCTTCTACCGAGAAAAACCCTCATATACTCCAAGAACTCCTCCTCCTCCTTCCTTTCGAGCTTTCTCAGGAGTCTAGTGGGTCATCTTCTCCACCATCTTCCTCCTCTTCGAAGGTATTCTATTCTCCTTTCCTTCTCATCCATGGCACCTAAGCACCAAAAAAGAAAGGTTGATACCTCACAAGCAGGATCATCCTCCTCTGACTATGTTCCTACTAATATTTTTAGTCCAGCTTGACCTACGGGATCTGATGATTATGATTCCGATCTCTTTCCCGATAGGAAATTTTCTGACCTTTGGTTTGACTCATTTTCTGGGCATAGAATTTGTGCTGGAGCACGTGTAAACTTTACTATCCTTTCTGAATATGCTCTCACTTTCAACCGTCTCGGCTTTGTTATTTTTTCAAAGTCGCTGAGAACATTTCTGATAATGCTGTCTGTATATTTTACTGCAACCTGTAAGTAAAAGATAACGGAAATTTCTATTCTTGTTATGCTCGGTAAGAACTAGAATTCAGTACCACCGATATCAGTGAATACTTTCATGTTCCTGATGTAGGTAAAGCATTAGTGGAGATTCATCACATTCAATTCCCTGAAGGTGTCACCTTTGATTCCTTCAAAGAACTTTGTGCCATCCCAAACCTGTTCCTAGAAGAGTTTACTCCAAGCATCTTAACCAGAACTTCTATGAACTTCGTAGTTTGTATTCTCTGTTCTTCTTCCAAAGAAGGGATCCTCTGATGAGATTACCTATCTGGAATTGTCAGCCATGTACCACATTTACTTTGGCATTCTATTTTCTGTTTCCAAACTATGATGGCTTGGATTCTTAACTGCATAAATACAGGACGCAACCTCGTCTATCATATGCATTTGGCTTATATCTTTATGAGGTTTGAAATCGATCTTCAAACCTGTCCTTACTCCTCTACTGCCATTGAGCTTAGTAGGTCTAGGTTATATCCTACTCCTCATTTGCCTCCTGGTGTTGAGCCTATTCCAGATGCTGACCCCGAGGCTCCTCCTGCTACTTGCTGCTTCCAAACACTGCTCTGGGTTTTGACCCTAGCTTCTATCAGTGCTTTGATAATTTCGTTGCCCTCTCTGTGCAACGACATCAGGGCTATCTTGACTCAGAGTTCCGCCATATCACCCAAGCTCAGGTGTTGCGGAACAGCATTGCTGATCTTCACTGGAGTCTCTCTCGTGACCCCTCACATCCAGTTACCATACTTCATCACCCCAGCTTTCCTGGACCCAGGTTCGACGATGAGACAACATTTTCTCACTTCGATCCTACTGCTGCATATTTTCCACCGGATGCTCCTAGAGGTGACGATACTCCGATATGATGAGGACTTGAGCTAGTTGATTTTGGATAGGGTCTGATAGATGATGATATCTGATGTAGTTTTTCTTGTCTAAACTTTACAGTTAGACATTTATTAGCAGACTGTGATGGTTGTACCTTTCTTTTATGCATGACATTTTCAGTATTCCACTACTAGTTATTTCTTTCATACACTTATTATTTGTGGCAATGTTGATTATTTGGTTCTCTCTAGTATTACTTTGTCTGTTTGATGAACATTGTTGGCTTCACATATTACGGGGGATCCAAAACCATTTTTATTGACAAAAGGGGAGAAAGAGCGCAATATCAAAATCAACAATCAAAAAAAGCATACCAAAACTATTTTTCAGGTATTTTTATTTGTTCTATTTAGATATATTTTGGTATAGACTCAAGTTTGTCAATTATCAAAATAGAGGAGATTGTTGGCCCATTCCATGGTCACATCCATTTTATTAATCGAAATAAACTTAAGTCAATACACAAAATATACGAACTGTTGCTAATCATTTCAGGTCTTGTGAAATAATATCAACAAGCGTACTACTGCCTCAGCAAGCACGTAAATCATCATTTTGAAGCTTACTTTCATTGGAATCTAGTCCGAGTCATTTTACAATTTATTATGTATTTTATCTTTATTGAGTATAGGATATAAATTGTAAGATCGACGGAAAAATACTGGCTTAGGTCAATCACAGTCCACTTTTCTATACAGCCTACCTATCCATATTCTACCTACCAAAAAGTTCAATTCCATTGTGCAACAATATTTTACAAATGTTTAACATTTTTACCTAGACAAACTCAAGCCGAATTTGGCCCGAGTTCGGTTCGAACTCTGACCGAGTTTGGTCAGTTTAAATTTAAATATTTGTTGCCTCCAAATCTGTATGCAATGTTCATTTGTAAAATCTTTGCATCAGAACTCTGCCCGAGTTCGGTCCTAGAAAACACCCATAAATAGAAGAGAATTTCTCATTCCAAATCACTCAATCAATTTTATCTTCTCTTCTCTCTTCAATATGTGTTTTCATCCGATCAAAAGTTTTATATCATACCTACACTTCCCTTAGCCAAAAGCCAGTAATATCTATTTCAATCTCGAGTCTTTTGGTTCTCAAGGTTTGTAAAGAGGTTGTTCAAAGTACAGAACTATATATGTTGTGGAGCCGGTCGTGCGCTCGTCACCAAGCACGGTGTTTGAAATTGGTCATGCACTTGTCACCAAGAACGGTGTTCTAAGAGACTGCAAGCTCTCAATTAGCTTGTACCTTAGTAGATTAACATCGAGCAAGAGTACTCAAGACTGGATTAGTCTCTCAGAGGGATACCAGTATACGTCGCTGTGTCACTGAGTTTGATCCCTCTATCTCTTGCTATATTTATTTACTGTCTCTTATTCACTGTCATAGTTATCTGTTTATAATTTTAAATTGGTGATTATTTTCTGCTGCACTCGCACTCACCCTATTCACCCCCCTCTAGAGGTGCTCAACGGTCCTACAATTGGTATCAGAGCAGGTTATATTCTAATATAACAAACCTCAGAGAGTATATATGGCAGCCGTGAAATCAATATTCAACGGTGAAGGAAATCCACAAATAGACCTCCACTATTTGATGGTACAAATTATACCTACTGGAAAACACGGATGACTTTCTTTTTAAGTCTCTTGACTTTTATCTTTGTCTATAGTTGTTGACGGTTATAAAAAATTGGCACCTACAGTAGTTGACGGCCTGCTTATAGACAAGCCTCATGACAAAATACAGAGGCTAAAAAGCAAAGGCTAGTCTAGATGCCCGTGCCATCAATGCACTGTTCTGTGCAATTGACAAAACGAAATTCAACAGAGTTTCAACCTGTAAGACGTCTCATGAGATTTGGAAACTTCTTGAGGTAACTCATGAAGGTACTTTCCAAGTGAAGGCAATTTTGTCTTCAAAGAATTTTGCCTCACGAGACTCAATGATACAATATCAATGATCTCCGAGCTTAGCTTACAATAGCTAATTCCAGAAATATCTTCTTGGTCTTCGTCCCTGACTTCTGAATCTTGATATCCGGAAGCTTCATATACACAAACACCTCCATACTTGAATGATATTCAAGTTAGGTCAAACCTTGAACTAGTGCTGATGAGAATTATAGTCAGATATACGAACGGTACTTTATTCAACAATAAACATACGTACACAATCTTTCCCTAGAAGCATGTTGGAAGAACCGTAGTATAGATATCGTTATCTTTAACGGCATCCTGATCTTCCTTTCTGACACTCCATGGATTATAAACTACAGAGCAGTCGTTTTATAGTAAATTCCATGTTCATAACAGAACGATGTGAATCAAAAAATATACTCTCTGCCTTGATCAATCATGAATGTTTATACAGAGCAGTCATTTTATATCCAATTCGATCCATAACAGAATGATCGAATCCAAAAAATGATACTCTCCACCTTGATCACTTCTAAGTAGTTGTAGATTGGTTTAACGTTCAACTTCAGCCCTGAAGTCCATGAACTTCTCGAATGCTTTATCCTTCGACTTGAGAAGACATACGAACGTGTACTTCGAGAAACACTTCAAATCGGCCTTCGTGTACAATTGATAAAAGTTACAGATATTGAGTGTACTAACTCCAGAAGATCCATACTTTAGTTCAATCGTCTGAGCAGCTTCCTGACAGTCTTGTTTCTGCACAGACCCTCCTCCTCTTACACCCATATTCTGGATATAAGGGCATCTAGAGTCTTCTATTATAGAACAACTCTCAGTCCATTTAATGAAGTAACTTTATCGCCATTAGCAGAAGGTTGAACATCCCTTCAGTCAATAAACTTTCTAAGATCCGATATTCAAAAATCTCTACGTGCAATGCATTCAGTGTCCTTGTCGGTGGTCCATAACTACTGTCTCGGTCTTCAGATCTTATGCTAGATATATGTTCGCCATCGAAACCTTTATCATAACAAGGCTCATCCTTGGTGAACAGCTTCTTCGAGAGCACACGTGGTCAGATGCACGAGTGCCCGACCACTAGTCAGCTACCACGCTAGATAACTCAACCTGTGCAACAATAGCAACCAAGTTTAGTAATCAAACCAACCAAGTTTAGCCATACATACTATTTTGGTTTGGGCTTGGCCCTACATCTTTCTTGAAGTGGACCTTTTGCCACAGTAAGCAAGCCCCATCATCCTTAGGCTTTGGATTGAATTGAGTTGACTTCACCTTCAACTGGTGAGAGTCCTTAGCTCATCTTCAACATGAATCTAGTGCAAGCGGCGTTCAAGCTCCACTTCCATCTTCTTATGATGCATGTCCGTGATGAACTTGCTCCACCCAGGTGGGAGCTTGGCGACAATATCCCCGATGACAAATGCATCAACCAAGGGCATGCCGTCATCCTCAAGTTTCTGACGTAACTTGAGAAATTCTTTGACTTGAGGCTACATCGTCTTGTCTTCCTCAAATCGCATCTTCCAGACCTTTTCGGTTATGTGGATCATGTCCCTTTCTTATTTGCCTTGTAGAGATTCTTTACATATTTCTAGACGTCCTTACCATGGACTATCTTGTTGTATAACTCTGCCAGAGAGTCCTCTATAGAGTTTAAGATAAGTAACTTGCAAAGGTTGTTATCTCTCCTCTACTAGGATTGCAGAGCAGTGGCCTCAGCGACCTTCGAGTATTTTTACTTCCTGGAGTTACAAGCTCAGGATCTGTCACCACGTAGTCAACTCATGAGTTAAAGATTAAGACTAATATTTCTCTTCCAGACAATGTAATACTCCCCGTCAAACTTCTCAAGTTTGTTAAAACTTGTGTCAAAAGGTTTGCAAGGTTGTTCTCCATCGAATCTAAATCTTGCTTTGAGATTGTTATTCCCAAAACAGATCTTAGATGGAAGAACGTGAGTCGACAAGTGATTTGGCAACACTTTGAGGAAGGTACACAACTGAGATCCCGGAGAATTCAGAGAAATAAAATAAAATGTAACACTTCGAAGAAGGCACGAATAAATTTTATAGCAGCAGCGACGAAAGCCCACAAGTGGTTTCTGATTAGATCAGAAAGCACAAGAGGTTTCTGATTAGATCAGAGGAGAATATAAGGAAAGAAGAAAGATACAGGCACCTTTGCTGGGGTGATCAGATCACTTTTGCTCAAAGCAAGATTCGCTTTTATACGATCAGCTTTCAGGAACCAGCAAGTTCTCAAAGAACTTCTGGAATGCTCGTTTAGTCATTTTTTAAAATTGAACGGGCTCCTTGGACTTCACGGACTCCCTTAACTCTTTTCTTTGGCATCTTAGAAAGGAGGCCAAGGGGCTCTATTATATAGTGGAGTGAGACTTCACCATTTCTCCTACGATGTGGGACTAAAATACCAATACTCAAAAATAGAGTTTGATATTTTAGTTCATCCCATAATCAGCATAGTCGAGTTCCAGTCCACGCCTACCCCCGAACACATGCCCGTGCATCCACTAGGCATCCTGGAGCTGTGTTCGAGTCCGAGTCCGAACGATAAAAATCAACTTTCATCCTTGTTGGAATTAATCCTTTTTCCTTCTAAGAAAATACTCCCACGTGGCACACACTTGTGTCCCACCACCCTCTTGTACACACCTCAACACGTGCAATGCATTATATTAAAATACTCATCATTTGGTGTAGCCGATTTGGGACTATCTTTCCTAGTCTAAAGGCAAAAACACCAACAATCGTTGGTCTGTCCAGTATGTCAGGTTCGTGCTCAAGAAATCTACGGAGGCAGCCGCGAAGACGGATGCAGAATGGTTGAGTAGTGTTACTTATTTTGTTACCTTTGATGGGTTTAGCTATTATATACAGTGAGAACTTTTTTTGTGGAGTTGGAAGAAAAAGATATTAAAATTTGTGATTGTAAGATCCTATAATATTTGGGAATAAAACCTTTATGAATGATAGGCACAAAATGCCGAAGCCTATACAAGTAAGCACGCCTTGCGCGAAGAACGACCCAAAACAAAGAAAGAAACACGAAGAGTTGCCCACAAAAATGTAACTGGACCGAGCATCAGAAGGGTAGGCGGTCAAAGCAGGGCCCAAGGAAAAAGTGCCCCAGCCCCTGTCAGTAGCCCAGGGTGACCCAAAACTTGTTCGAGGTGTGAGTGCAACGTCTCTTTCTTTTGAAGATTTGCCGAATGACCCACTGTACAATTGAGGAGACGGTAATTGACGGCCCTCGTATCTGTATTTTTTCTGTTTTTCCAAAGAACCCAAACAGCGGCGGCAACGACGATCTGATGCCCGTGAGACGCATTCCAGCTGGCCAGCAGATCGTTGATGCCCCCGGTTGTGGGGACCAATTTGCACCTATATTGAAGTTGTGACCAAATGAGGGAGGCCGAGTCACCAGCAAGAAGAACGTGATCGACGAATTCTGGTTGGTGATCAACACAGCAGTGGCATCTTGATGCCAGAATGAAGCCGAAGGATTTGACGGCATCGTCCGTAGGAAGTTTTCGACACACGGCACGCCAGAGAAGAATGGACCATTTTACTGGAATACACGAGTGCCGAAACTTGGCGGAAGGGGAGGTCGTTGCTTGGGTGTCTGATGATGGCTCTGGCCGAAGCTAGGGTGAAGATGCCACCCTGGTTGGGGTACCATCTGAGCACGTCATGAGCATCATTGATCGATAGATGAGATGCACCCAGGGTCACCATGGCCGCCAGGCCAAACCAATCTCGAACTCTATCCTAATTCCACCCGGACGCGTCATCATCCCATAAGTCTCCGATCTCGCACAATGGCGGTGTAATAGCATTGGGCCTGAGGATCTCGTCCCCCAACCAGCATTCCTTGCATGCCTGCGATTGGCCATTGCCCAGTGTCAAGCGCAAGTGCGGTTCCGCAAGAATACGGCCGCGGATGATGCGTCGCCACGACGCAGAGGATCTGTTGTTGGCAGACGCGTCTGTTAAGTGACAGAATCTGGAGTATCTCGCTCTCATGAACCTGGTCCAGATCGAGTTATCGGAGCAGATTTTCTACCACAATTTCGTCGAGTGGGCGTCGGCCATGTGGGCAAGTCTGCAGAATCCCAGACCACCCTCATTAGTAGGTTTAGCCATGGTAGCCCAACTAGCCCAGTGATGCATGTTCTTTCCCTCGAGATGACCCCATAAGAAATTGGCGAGTATGGATTCAATAGAATGGAGCACTTTGATGGGGGGCGCGCACCCAGCTAGGGTATATAGGGGGATGGAGGATAGGACGTGCTTTATAAGAATTAACTTCCCTCCGGGGGAAAGGGTGGCGTTGTGCCCATAATTTTCTGGCGAATCTTGCCCACCAAGTGGTCAAAATGCCAAGTTCGCTCTACCGTACACCAACGGGCAGCCTAAGTAAAGGAAAGGGGATAAGCTGTGGAGAAGGAGGTCATGGTGGACAGCACTGCCAGTGAGTTCTATCGACTTTGTGATGAGTGTAGATCACGCTCTTGCTGTTTTGATTTTCTGGCCAGAGCATCGAGTGTAGTTAGCAAGAGTTCTAATAACCACCTCAATGGCTCCAATAGCGCCAGCGGAGAAAATGAGGATGTCGTCCGCGTACGGAAGATGAGTTATGAGAGGACAACCGGTCGTTGTGTGAAAGTGCTGGAATCCCGGAGATCGCGGCATGATTTTGAGGTTTCTGCTCAGGGCTTCGGCCGTGATGATAAAATGGTGGAGGAGAGGGGGTCTCCCTGCCTGACTCCGCAAGTAGCTTTGAAGAAACCCTGAGGTTGACCGTTGATGACAGTGGAAAACCAGGAGTTGTTGATGGATCTAAAGATGATGTCGATAACAGGTTCCGAGAAACCAAAGGCTCTGAACACCCAGATCATGAACTGCCAGTCAAGACGGTCGTATGCTTTTTCCATGTCCAATTTGATGGCGACGTTCCCCCTCTGGACGGGAATTTCATGCAAGTGATCATTTCTTGAGCCAGGAGGATATTATCAGTGATATTACGACCTTTGACGAAGCCGTTTTGCTCTTCGGAGATGATTCTGGGGAGTAGGTCCGACATTCTGGAGGCGATGATTTTAGAAATAATTTGTTGGTGAATGTGCAGAGGCTGATCGGTCTGAAGTCTTTAAAGGTCTCCGGGTTGTCTTTCTTGGGAATGAGGATGATGTGGGCGGAGGATATAGATTTCGGATACGTGGCTCCTTGAAAAATACAGTTGTGGCATCCCAGAGGTCGGACCGAATGATATCCCAGCATGTTCGAAAAACACCCCGTTGAACCCGTCCGAACCCGAGCACTTTTAGCATTAATGGACCACACAGCAGTCTTAACCTCGTCGACAGAGGAGGGAGCGCGGAGGCTCTCGTTATCCCTGTCGCAAATCAGGGAGGGATCTCGGACAGGAATCCGTCATCTTTAACCACGGCCTCTTTAGCAAACATGTTGGAGAAATAGTTCATGGCAGCCGTCTGAATGTTCTCCTGATCGTCCAGAATTTGGCCATTTTCGTCGCGGATGGATGGATCTTAAGAGAGCTTCTGCGTCCTTTGACGCATTTATGAAAGAAGCCAGAGTTCTTGTCCCCTTCCATGTCCTAGGTTAATCTAGCCTTTTGTCTCCAGAATTCAGTTTCAACCCTGATTCTAGATTTAAGGATAGCCTTGGCGAGGTTAGAGAGACGTGATTCTCTTGGGAATTGAAGACGACGAAATTGATCTTCGCACGGGTGACATCGTCTTCAGCATCTTTAATGGCTTGAAAAATGTCTCCGAAGCAATTTTGCTCCAGGCCGTAAGGGCTTTTCTAGTAGCTTTGAGTTTGGTAGTGATTCTGGCCAGAGGATCCAGGTGAGTGACAGAGGCCCAAGCCTCTTCCACTATGTGCATGAACTGGGGTGGTGGCGCCAAAAGTCAAGGAAGCGGAATGATTTATTGATGTGGTTATGGGTGTTGTTAATCTCGAAAGAGGGGGAATGGTCATTTTCGGTGGAGTTCAGGTGCGACAGATTACTGATCAAACCTGAATCTGACCAACAGTCATTCACCATGGCACGATCAAGGCGGAGTACTGCCTATGCGATCCATCTTGCATGTTGCACCAAGTGAACTGGTTGCCGTGAAAGGGGATAGCGGAGAGGTGGGCGGTTAAGGCGAAGTTATTGAAGTCCTCCATGGCCGAATGAGGGGGTCACGACCATCAGATTTTTCCTCTCTGCAAGATCCTGTGTTAAAGTCTCCGATGCAAAGCTACGGCATATCGTCGTGGAGAAGGGAGGGCCCCGACAGAAGCTCCCAAAGAACTCTACGCTCTGGGATGCTGCAGCTACCGTGGATGGCCGAAAGAAGGATGCGGGACTTGAAGACGGGATGCTCAACCCAACAGGAGAGGGCCTGAGGGGAGTCGTTAGTAATGCCAAAGCGGAAATCAGCGGCGAAGAAGATCCAAATGTCGTGAAATCCGGAGATCGTGGAAGGGAATCCCAGCTTGAATTGAATTTCTTTCATTCTTTTGTGGGGAATTTTGCGTTCAATAATGACAAGTAAATCAATCCGATTGGATTTGGTAAGGCTGATGATCCGATTCAAAGTCTGTTTATTCCCAATGCCTCAACATTCCAAGAGAATGTTAGGCATTAAGGGAGAGGCAGGGGTGTTTTGCAGCTTTGCGGCGGATCTCGTGGTCATCGCCGTACGCTGCCTTTGTTTCTTGGATTTCTTCTTTTCTTGAGATTGTTGTTTGCGGGGCTGGTACAGACCGGTACGAGAGCCCCATCTGAACTCGAGTTAACGACTGCGACTGTCGAAGGAGAAGTTTCAGAGTCTTCACACTCCGCTAGAGCGTAAAGAGGATTGTCTCGATCAAGGAAACCCGCTTTCTGAGCCTGCCAAAATTGGCCGGTGAGCGGGCGAGGAGGAACCATGGCCGGACATGGGGGAGGTGGATCGGCAGAGGACGGAGCCCCGACTATCGTACCGTTGAAGTACGATATGAGACTGGCCGAAGGCTGACCACTGGGAATCGCTAGTTCGGAGGAGGAGGCTTGGAGGGGAGCAGCGGGGGAGGTAGGTGTGATGGGAGGGATTTGGAGGAGAACGAGTGCGAGGCCAGAAGGGGAGAGGATGGAGGTTAGGGAGGCCACCGGAGAAAGGCGTCTCTGGAGAGCAATCATCGGATCAAAGTCTAGAGCTCCGAAGGAATTATGGAGAGTGATGGCGAGTGAAGGGGATAGGGGGTTAGGGAGGCAGTCGGATACCGGCGTCTCTGGAGCTCCATCATCTGGGTCCGGGTCTAGCGCTCCGAAGGAATTATGGAGGGTGATGGCGAGAGAAGGGGGTAGGGCGGAGACAGAAACGGTGTGGATGGGGGAACTCCGAGCGGGAGATGGGGGTTGGAGGGGATCTGCGTTGTGGGGCGGGGTGGGGGTGCCGTGCCTGTATCGCGCGCTTTCCTGGGGACAGGTTTCTTGAGTTCTGGGTGTGCGCGGAAGCCGTGTTGTAGAGAGTGGCCGCACATCTGACAGTGTTGACAGAAAATTATGCTGTTGTCGTAAACCAGCGCTTGGCTGAATGACTGATCTCCGAGTTCTATCTCGATCAGTTTGGGTGGCTCATTTTGGAGGTCGAGCTCTACGCAAATCTTTGCGTAGTTACATTTAGAGAGGTTTTTCGTTTCTTCGGCGATGGCCACAAGGACTCCGAAAGAGCTGGCGATCCTCTTAAGGGCTGCAGCAGGAAAGCACACTAGGGGAAGATTGGGAAGGGTGACCCAGGAGGTGACGATGGTCGAATCGATCTTGGGATTAAAGTTCGGTGACCATTTGACGATTTTGACAAACTGAGTGTCAATTTTGGTCGTGCCTATCGCCCACACTTTGCTGGAGTCCTGGTCGGAGAAAATGAAGAAATATATATAATATATATATTTATATATATATTTATATTTTATATATATATATATATATAATATATATATAATATATTATATTTTATATATATTTAATTTATATATATATATTAATATATATATATATATTATAAATAATTATAATATATATATTATATATATATATAATATTATATATATATATATATATATATATATATATATATATATATATATATATATATATATATTCTTTCTTTTTTTTAAATAAAGCCCGTGGACAAAGCCACCAAGCCGACCTTGGCCAGGAGCCATGACCACCGCCACCCAGCTACTCTCGTAGGGGCTCGATCCCAGGACCTCACCCTACCGTGCCATCGGACTTACCGGTACACCACCGTGCCTTTGGCAATGTGGGGACTATCTTTCTATTCTTAAAGGCTAAACACTAACAATCCCCCATATATCTCTATATATGGATTGAGCATTCCCCACAGTGGCTGTCTATCATGCATTAGGATAGATGTCGCTGACGACTTGAATCTTCCTGCATGGGTCAAACAACAGTATGATACAAGAATGGACTAAGCCTTGAATTTTGCACCATAGCTATAATTTTTCCTACTCACACAATGTAGTCACGTGTGCTTCTGGCTGCACATTAAAGGCCCTATGTCAGCATGGTTTCAGTGTATGTATTTGGGTGTCTACAAGTTTACTCTCAAGAGACGGCCTGATATCTCTGTTCATACATGCTAGGTGAGTTCTTTATAAAGAGACATGGCATGCAGCCTTGCGCTTTCTTGTGGTGCTACGCCGCTATGACATGGCTTAAAGCCGAGGCATTACCTCTACCTGGAAACCTCATCATAGTATCATACTACTGTAGCATGAGGTCACAAGCCTCTCTTTAGTGCCAAACTACCCAGCATGATGCCTTGCGCTTCATTGCGGTGTTATGCCGCGATGACATGGCTTGCGTACCCAAGGCTTTTCTCCTACCTGGGTACCTCATCATGGTGCCATGCCACTGTAACATGAGGACATAGTCCTCTTTTACTACCAAAATAAGTCACGTTAGCGATGCAATAGGACGTCGCTAAAAAGGAAAAACACATCGTTGATTTGATTTAGTAACGAAATTAGCGACGAAATCTCCATGCCGCGTATTACCTGGTCGTTAACACAAAAACGTCAATGTTCGTCGCCATGACGATAATCATTTGCGACGTCGTGACGTCGCTAACTTTTTAGTGGATAGCGATGTTTGCTGTCAAGGCATTGCTAATTAGTGACATAGATATTCATTTCTAATTGTCACTGACAGTTCAGCAGTGAGCGACGTAATCTGTGACGTTTAGTGACGTACTGTCTGACATTTTGGGTTTGCCACATCACGATATTAGCGATGTTTGGCGACCGTTCGACGTCTCTGACACAGGCTAGCGACGTTTGGATACGTGAATAGCGACGTCGTTTGCGATTTTATTAGACTACTTTGTAACTTGTCGAGTTTGCCATGTCAATAACTTAGCGATCTCTAGCGACTATCTGCGACGTTTGCTTTTCAGGTTAGAGACGTATTGATACACGTTAGTGACGTGTTTTAGCATTGCTATTCGTCGGTAAACGTCACTAAGCGTCGCTAACTTTTTAAAAAGATTTTTTTGCTTTCCATCCAGAATCTACTTGCATTTTAATGACAGTTTGTAAATAATAGACCCGGAGCAACCCTTCATAGAATTTCCTGGGTTCGTCGACCCCTTCGGTGGAAAACTCAATACCGGTAAACAATATAATTTGACAAATGATGAAAAGATACCAGTAATAATCAAAAAAATAGAATCAAATAACAAGAAAGATATAAAATAGCCGGGTGGAAACAAATCCACTACCAAACGGCAATAAAAAGTTTCTCCAATAATGTTTCAACTGGGTCAACATAACACAGTCATAAACTAAATAAAAATAAATGCATAAGTCCTAACAATGGGTCAGCAAACAACACACAACACATGAAATAAGTCCAATAAAGGACTACGCTTAGTCAGGAGGAGGAGGCAGTCCCTGTATCTGGGACAACATGAACCTGTACTGCACTGGTGTCAGCGTCATCGGTGACGACTCATCAATAGGAGGAGGAGGTAGTGGAATCGATACAGTCGGTGTGGATGTCGACGCACGACCAGGAAGTGACTGCTCCATGGCTAGCAGTCTGGAGTTTGTGGAATCTATAACAGCCGCAAGCCTTGAAAGCTGATCGCCTATGGCCACCTGCGACCCCTGCACCACCTGAACGACAAGATCCATCCTCTCCTACACCATCTGAATGACACGATCCGTCCTCTCGCTCATCTCCCTAATGGTGCGCTCGAGCATATCAAATCATGCGGTAAGCGCCGCATCGTCCGTTTGTGACTAAAACTGGAGCTGCTCCGTAATCGCCTGCAATAACTCGTCATGTAGATTAGTAACCTGGCGACGGAGTTCCTCCATTCGGGCCAACTCCTATGAGGGCTGCGAGGAATGCACAGGCAGAGGGGGCCCTGGATGACAGCGTCACCATAAAGGCGCTGTAGGATCCCGTACCGTAATGCGTACCCCTCTAAAGACCACCAACGACGGTCATCCAGAGCTCGTCCAACACCCGAGCCAGAGGGAGCTGTAAGGAAGTACCAGCCCCTCCCTTCGCAGGTGCATTCTCACGCTCTAGCCTAAGATACTCATCATAGAAAAGTACGTATCTCGATAAGCATAATATTTACTACAAACTTAGTTGTTCCAATCTATGGATATATGTTGCATATTTTTTAATTATACTAAAGTTGGTGACACGTAAAGTAATACTTATATAGGTCTGCGTGGCCCTATCATCGATGAGCTTTTCGTCCTTCTAATGGGTGGTCAGGAAGACGATCACCATGTTGGCATCCTCACCCCTCATTATCTGTTATAATAATTTATTTGTTATTAAAATTGAACATTTTATTCCTACTTTCATTAAAATAATATATACAGTAAAAAACATAACAGGCAACGAAAATGTTCTGTCATGGGAATCGAGCCACCACACCATTTTCCTTTCCTCGTCCTAGCCGCCTTCGCCTTCTTCGATCGTTCCTTGTACCTAGGATCGTCAAATCTATCCCTCATCGCAGTTCACTGCTCGGGCGTGATCCAACCCTGGATCCATCTTCCGGAGCGCTCTCGAGCCTTCTAGTCGTCGATCGCATCCTGGATCAACTTGGCAGCAACGGCAGGAAATAGCTTCTCGATCATCTCAGCCGGTGTGATGGATAAAAATATGTTTTCTATAAGAATTAAATTAGTTAGTTATATAATATGCATAAAAGATGATTTAAACTAAAAGTAATATACTTTAGTTACCTTGAAGTGGGTAAATCAGAATGCCTTCCTCTCGTCTGAGGCATCCGAGTAGTTGATCCAAGGACCACCGTAGTTGGACCTCAGAAATAGCCCCAATGTCCTTTGAACTAACGGAGGACGATATCTACACAACGAATATTATATTCAAGAATATATAGATATAATTATAAATAAATGTTAACTAATTAACTTACTTTGTAGGCCCGTAGGACCAAATCTTCATCCTCGTCTCGCTCGGAGGGGGCGCACAGGGGATCGCTCGAATCATATGGAGATAGATTAGATGCGACCTCCTCCACCCGCTTCTCCGTCTCCATAGTGTCGTCAGCATTCGAAAAACTGGACGGGGTAGTCTCAAGCCTGGAACTGTCCATCCCAGGAGTACTGCCACGTACCGTCGACCCAGTCAGAGATGTAACTAGTCGGTACACTGGAGTACTAGGAGACGAAGGTCCAGAACCATCATCCGATAACGGAGTAGCACTCTGTCCACCGGTGGAACCTCTACCGGCACGGGATGCTCCGAGGTACGATCATCTTCGTCCTGCCATATCTGATAAAAAAAAGATATATACAAGAAATGTAATACAGAAGCAAAATCCAATCTGCATGCATCTAACATATCGCAGTTTATAAAAAAATAGACCCGGAGCAACCCTTCGTTGAATTTCTACATAATAACCAAGTCTAGATAATAGCATCCAGAAACATCTAAGTTTAGATAATAACCATGTCTAAAAAATAACAAGAAACATCCAGAGTTGTAAAAACATCCAAGTATAATCCATAAATAAGTCTACCGGAGACAAATTCGGTCAAAAGTCATATCATATATATAACTCTACCCTCTACGCTGGGGCAGACACTACTCTCTTAGCCACCGCGCAAAGAAGGCTGCACGTGATCAAGATCATCTATAGGAGCTAGATGACTGGAACTCCCGTGCCACTGCCTTCTGGTGCCACGTCCTCCTTCACAGCGATCTCAGCTTTAGGAATCACTTTCTCCTTAATAGTAGGAGGTACCACTTCTTTCTTAACCTTGATCTCTACTTTAGGTATCACCTCCTCAGCAGAAGGAGGCAGCACTTCCTCCTCAGTAGCAGGAGGTTCCACTTCCTACTTAGTAGCCATCTGTGCCTCTTTCAAGCGACGTGTTCGAGTCATGGGTGCCATCTAGTAAGATTGATGGAAACATAGAGATTAATTAGAAGTTAAACAAAATGGCAATACATTTTACAAGTCTAAATAGTTGTTGCATAGAGATTAATTAGTGGTAAAACATATTTTATTTTCTTTTCTTTTCAATCATCTTCTAAAAATTTATCTTCTTCATTCTCCATGTCCTCATCTTCCTCTTCCTCATCATCTTCGCTTTCATCTACTTCATTTTCCTCTTCGGATACTTCCATCTATTCTATACGATTAGACGTGTAATGTGAAACTTTTGTTGTGTCCACGTCAACTGTATTTGTTACGAGAGGTAGCTCGTCCTCCTGATAAGCTATTTTGTCAATATCGTAGGTATTTCTGGCTTTAGTCTTGCATACTGTCCACCAGTCCAACCTAGTTGATCACCGTCTAGGATAAGTAGTAAAGTAAATGAGTTGAGCCTGACTTGCTAGGAGAAATAGTTTGTATCCTTGATATCAACTCCGGTAGTTAACATCCACAAAACCATGCTTGTCAATTTTCTAACCATGATCTTGGATCGGATCGAACCAATCATACTTGAACAACACGATCTTAGCCGGCTCTATGTCGTCAACTCCAAAATCTCCCGTAAGATGCCATAGAAATTATTGTCCGGATCGACATCTTTGTAGTTTGTAGATCTAATACACAAACAACTATTTTTTGTCGAATCAAGATCCGAAACGTTCTCTCTGATCAGAGCATTTGTTGACTTGAACCTAAACCCATTCACACAATAGCTTGGCTAGATTTTGATGGAATAAATTGTCCTCTTGGATATTGTTCTAATAGATTCATTCTCTAGTGTTGCGTCTGGACGATCGACCTAAATACAACAAGATAAGAAATTAAATTTAGTGTTCCGTTAATTACCGTGTAAAGTACATATACAAAAAGTAATTACCGAGCTCCTTACGTATGCACTCAACTATGAAGGGAAATGACATCTCATTTTCTGTTCTAGTTTTTTATCTGTTATGTACTGTCTACTCGACCTCATCTCATCATTAAATGTGCTAAAAATAACAACACATCGGCCAATTAGTGTAATAATAATATTGGATACTATTACATGCATAGATGATGTAAACGTGGATGTATAGTTACTTACCCCTCGAGCTTCTCCACTTCAACCTCGTCGTAGTTGAGTAAATATATAACTGAGTATCCATTAGTTCCTCGTCATTCATATATCTTTTTCATTTTTTTCGAAGGCTTTTCGAAAGAATTGAAGAATTTCAGTATTACATCATTAGATTCAAGATATCCATTATCGTTTCTCGGAGCTCTTGTTCTATTAGTAGCAACATATGGCTTGAAATACATCTAGCAGAAATTTGTAATCTCCTCAAGAACATAGGCTTCACAAATAGAACCCTCGACCCGAGCCTTATTTTTTACCTTTCTCTTTAGGTGGTTCAAATACCGCTCAAACAGGTACATCCACCGATAATCGACTGGCCCACCAATACGTGCCTCATAGGAAAGATGAATTGGCAAGTGCTCCATGGAGTCGAAGAACCCAGAAGGGGACACCTTCTCAAGCTTTTATAGTGTTATCGTAATGTCCTTCTCTTGCTTTTCTAGACGATCGACAAACAACTTAGTAGAACAAAGATATATGAAGAATATGCTCAGCTCTATCAACGGATCCCAAACGACCGGCGGTAATAATTCCTGAAATACGAACAGAATTAACCTCTCCATAAATACGTGACAGTCGTGGCTCTTCATACCCGTCAGTTTATCCTCCTTTGGGTCGACGCATCTTCTTAAATTCGACACGTACCCGTCAGGAAATTTTAGGCCCTGAATCCACCTACAAAGTCTCTCTTTATTCTTCATGTCTAGTAAAAAAATTATCTTAGGCTGCTTCTACTTCCCATTGCCTTCCTTTATCAAATGTAACATAGGACGTCTGCATATATCTTCCAAGTCCAACCTAACCTTGGGATTATCTTTCGTTTTTCCCTTTATGTCCATCACAGTATTAGTTATGTTGTCAAACACATTCATCTTTAATACATGACATCAAGATTATTTCTGATCAGTTTGGTGCTCCAATATGGCAGGTCCCAGAATATACTCCTTTTTCTCTAATTATAAGCGACCATATTCATCACATTTGTGTCCCTTTGTAGGCTCTTCGATAGCACTTAGAAAATCTTTGACCTCCTTCCATATCGTGTCTCGGTCCACCTTGGCGGTGGATTGGCCTTCTCCACAATGCCGGCACGAAAAGCATTCTTGTTCCTCCGAACGGATGATCCTTCAGTAGGAACTGTCGATGACAATCGAAGAAGCATGATTTTCCTCTATGTTTCAAACGGAAAGCCTTTGTACGATCAATGCAATACGGACATAAGAGACGACCATGAGTTCTCCATCCCGATAAAATTCTATAGGCCGAAAAGTCATAGATGATCTACGTCAGTGCGGCCCTCATCTGAAAGTTCTGCTTTAGAAACATCATACATGTTGGCGCCTGCTTCCTACAGTTTATTCAACTCATCTATCAACGACTGTAAGTATACATCGATATTCCTCTTCGTATTGTTCGGACCCATAATGATAATGGTTAGGAACATGTAAGATGTCTTCATACGCATCCACGACGGTAGGTTGTACGGAGTGACAATCACTGGCCAACAGGAATATTGGGAACCCGAAAGTCCGAACAAGGTGAAACCATCAGAGGATAGCCCCAATCTTACATTACGTGGATCAGAAACAAAATTTGGATACTCTTGATCAAAGTGCTTCCATGCTTCTCTATCGGATGGATGATCCAAAACTCTATCGATATGTTTTCGCCTGGGCCAACTCATGTTCTCGGCAGTCTCCTTCACCATAAACAACCTCTGCAACTGTGACGTCAAAGGCAAGTAGTGCATCGAATCGATCGTCTTCCTTGTACCGAAAGTCCTACTTGAACTTGTTGCCTTGTAATGATCAGCACCACAACACAAAATCTGCACACGTCTTCATCCTTGTCGTCCTTGTAGTACAACATGCATTCGTTGTGACATGCATCAATTTTATCATATCTCGTCTAGAGCGATCTCACCATTCTCTTAGATTGGTAGAAGTCTGTAGGTAACTTTGTACCCTCCGGCAAGATCTCTATAATCAACTCGATGATTCGGTTGTAGCATTCTTGAGACATTAAAATTGGACTTGATGCTCAGCAATCTTGTAACCACCTCCAACGGTGAATGATCCTCATAACCAGGATACAAATTAGTCTTTGCATTCTCCAGCAACTCCATGAACTTTTCAGCATCGGCATTCGGTGCCTCCTTAGCCGGATTATGATTGTCGAATCGAAACTAGGCCCTGCAGTATCGAAAACCATGTTCATCCATCCTTCGTCGTAATCAGCATGGTTATGGACATCCATATACGACTCCAAATTAGGCTCTGGATCTGATGCTAAAGACACAAGTTCTCCGTGTTAGGTCCACTTATAGTAATTCGGCATGGAACTTTTAGAGTACAAATGATATGTCACGTCCACTTCTGGATGATATTTCAAGTTACGACATCTCACACATGGACATTTAATTTGGTACAGTCCATGTACTGAGGGAACGCCTTGGCGAACTACAGGAACTACTCTACCCCCTGTATAAATTCATCCGCACACCGCACATGTCATCAGGATGACGATTGTATATCCACGAATGATGCCGCAGATAGTAATTCATATCCATTTGAAGATAATTCTGAAAAGATAGATACACATTATTCGAGTATATTGTATAAATGGATGCATAGATCCATGAGTATTAAATGAGTGTCGTCACGTGTTCAATGTCAGCCCTTCTCTTCAAAGAAAATTTACTTCTGTAAGCCTTTTGAGGCTGTTAGAGTTATACAGGATTTTAAAAGAATACTAGAAAAGGCCAAATATTATAATTTTTCTTTTCTAGGATTTTTCTTTCTTTGTTTTTTTTCGTTTTATTACACCTTTTGTTCTTTATCTTTTCTCCTATTTTTTTGAATTTTATAGAACTCTAACAGCCTCAAAAGGCTTACAGATGTAAATTTACTTGTCAGAGAAGGACCGACATAAATACTTGACTTCGGGCTGACCATGGTACACAATATCTCATTGATACTCTCTTGTACCTTGATACTAGAATACAGTTTCAAATACCCATGAATCTAACTATACACACTAACTATACACACGTTCATCTTATATGCTACTAGGATACTCACTCTATACACTCTAAGTACTACGATATACACTCTAGGTACTACGATATACTACTAGGATGCTCACTCTATACACTCTAACTATACACATATACACCTCTCACTTGAACACTCTCATACACTTAACTGTATTCAGATCCCCATTTAAAATCTTTTAAGTAGTAGTCTAACAATTTTTAGTACAAAAGTTATGATACTTGGTTATTAATAGGGTAATTTCTGGAAAATTTCTAATGATACTAGGAATCTAGACTTAATATGGTCCATCTAAATTTCCTAAAAATGTTAATTCTAAATTCCCTATACATGAATTCATATACCTAATTTCAATTCTAAATTTTCCAATCAAAGAATTAACACACACACACATTACATAACATGTGTGTCATGTCAGTGTCTGTGTCAGCATTTTGTGTGTCGTATCCATCTCAGCTCCTGTGTCAGCGTGTGTGTGTCGTGTCTGTGTCAACGTGTGTCTGTGTCAGCGTCAGTGTGTGTGTGTGTATGTGTCAGCATGTGTGTGGTCGTGTCTATGTCAGCGTGTGTGTCTGTGTCAGTGTGTGTCTGTTGTATCTATATGTCTGTGTCAGTGTGTCTGTGTCATGTCAGAAAAGGGATATAGGGTTAGGATTACCTACCTTGCTCGGGGTCGGCGGTGGAGGACTGGAGTAGAGTCGGTAAAAGGTCGACGGTAGAGGACTGGAGCAGCGTCGGAGGGGAGGGTGGTCACCGGAGGAAGGGGTCACCGGGGGGAGGGGGTTGCCGGAGACGAGAAGGGGGGTAGAGAAATTTTGGAAGAGCAAGAGAATGAAAATTTTGGGCGAAAATAATAATAAGTCGATCGGCCAGCAACCCTAAATGAAATAATTTAGCAATGTCCGTAAAAGATGTCGCTAAATGTCATTGTCCACTAACATACTGCCGACATTCTAGGGAAGGAGTCGCTAAACGTCGCTACCTAAAACAAAACAGCGACGTTCTTCGACTAAACTGCGATGTTTGATTTCCAAACCATAATGCATGTCGTGAACTGTCGCTAAAAGTTGCTGATAGTGACGTTCAGCGACGTCCTCTTTAGTGGTCGCTAAATACAACAAAATTAGTAATATTTTTAACCGGTATCGCTGATCTCGTCGCCAATATGACTTATTTTGGTAGTGTTTGTAGTGTTGTCTACAACTCTTTAATCATACAACATTAGGCTACCTACCTATATCGGTGCTACGCTGCTGTGACTTGGCTCGTAAAGCCGAGGCATTACCCCTACCTGGAAACAACATGGTGGAGTCACCCCACTGTAGCATGGAGTTGTAACAGTCCTTTGTAATGTCGTGCTACCGTGCTTCCTGTAAAGCACAATAGGCATTCACTCTGCCTGAGAACTCATTAAGGCGTTTAAGCCATACTCTTCACAAGATATGTTCTCCGCATAAAACATATAATAGACAACAGTGGTTGTGGGTCTGTATCCCTTCCATATCACAGAGAATATGTACCCACTGTTCCTGATATTTTTCCAACTAGTGGTCCTTCCTTGAACCAAAAGCTAGATACCTAGTAGATTTCTCTTTAAACTAATAGCATAAAACTTTATGGTAGGATTACAATAACACAATATCAGAATACCTTCAAACACAATATCGGAATGCCTTCAAGCCTATTTTACTTGCTGTGTCTTCGACTAGCTGGCGCTTGAAGACCTTTGTGAATGGATCTGCTAGGTTTTCTGACTCAGAACATTGATGAGATCGTGCACTGCTCTGTGCATTAGCCACACAGTTCTCTTCTTCCCGTTGAAGAGGTCATTCGATGCCACCGCAGTAGTCGCCTAGTTGTCGCAGTATATAGGTATCGCTGGTATCTGTACCCCAACCACTGAAAGATCATAAATGAGCTTCCGAAGCTATTCTGTTTCTTTTTCTGTGAAATCAAGTACAAAAAACTCAGATTCCATAGAGGAACAAGATAGCATAGTCTGCTTCTTTGACTTCCATGATATAGCAGCTCCACCCATAGAAAAATAAATCTAAATATGGATCTCTCGCTCTCCACTACTGAGCACCAGCTTGCATCACTGAAGCCTTCTACTACTGGCGTATCTCCGCTGTAGTGCAGTGCATGTGTCTGAGTCTTTAAGAGATATCTCATTACCCATTTCACAGCTTTCTAATACGTAACACCTGGGTTGCTCGTGAATCGACTCAACATTACTATAGCAAAAGCTATATCAAGCCTAGTGGCAGTAGAAGCGTACATCAAACGCCCAATAACGCTTGCATACTCCAGCTGCCTGACGCTTTCCCTCGAATTCGGCTTCAATTTAGGCCACACTTGTAAGGCGTATCGATCACTGGAAGATCCTGATGCCTGTAGTGTGATCATCTTCTCAATATAATGACACTGTGACAACGTCGGTCCAGTATCCGTCCGGATAATCTTGATGACCAAGATCACATCAGCTTCCCTCAAGTCCTTCATAATGAACTTGGTCGAGATGAACTTCTTTGTCTCCGTGACACAGCCCATATCCGTACCTAGGATCAGCATGTCGTCCACGTAGAGAAAATTATTATACCTCTTCCATCAACGAACTTCGTGTAAATACACTTGTCCATTTCGCTAATGACCCTTAACGATAAATCCTTCTGGTTGTTGTATATATCCCTTCGGTTAGCTCCCCATTCAGGAATATTGTCTTTACATCCATCTGATGTATCACCAACTTATGTATTACTGCGAAAGCAACTAACATTCCGATGGCGATCATCCGAGATACTAGAGCATACGTGTCGAAGTAGTCGATCCCCTATTTCTGAGAGAATCCCTTGGCTACTAGTCTAGCCTTAAACTTGTCAATAGTTCCATCTACTTTCATCTTGTCTTGAAGATCCATTTGCATCTGATGGATTTCGCTCCTTCAGGACGATTAATTTATTGGAAGTGACTGAAACAATTTTATTATCGATCGTCTTCTTCCAGAAAACAGCGTCTCTGATCTCCATTGCCTCATCATAGGTAAGCGAATCTGCTTCCACGTGATAGGTGACAAAGTCATCTCCGAAGTTTTTCGGTCTCCTCACTCGCTTAGTTGACGACTCAACGAGTTCTGGTTCAAGTGTTGTATCTTCTACAACAACTTCTTCTTGGACTACGTTCTTATTGGAAACTTCAATTTCCTGTGCCTCATTATTCTCCGAAATATTCGCAAGAACAATATTCTTGTACCTTACAAATTTTTCTTCAAAGTATTTTGCGTTGCAAGATTCAATGATGTTATTTGATTCTATATCAAAAATCTCCGAGCATCACTCTTCTCGGTATATCCTAAGAAGTTTGTCTTCGTAGTCCTTGTCCCGAGCTTCTGAATCTTCAGATTTCGGAGCTTTACATATGCCAGACACCTCCACACTTGAATGATATTCAAGTTGGGTCTGACTTTAAACCAGAGTACATGAGAAGTGATGTTAGATGTTGCATACGACACTCTATTCAGAATAAAATTGGTCGTCAATGCAACTTCTCCCTAATAGTATTTTGAAGGACCCACATTCAACAGCAATGAGTTTATCATTTTTGTCAATGTTCTGTTCGTCCTTTCTGCTACTCTGTTAGATTAAGAAGAATACAGAGCAGTAGTCTCGTTGATGATTTCATGTTCTTTGCATAACGATGCGAATTCATGAGACCGATACTCTCCGCCTCGATCACTTCTTAATCTCTTGAGTTGTTGTCTAGTTTGTCGTTCAGCCTCGGCCCTGAACTCTTTGAACTTCTGGAATGCTTCGTTTTAGTCTTCAGCAAGTAGACGAACGCATATTTTGAGAAGTCATCGATGAAGTTTATGAAAAACTTTATCCCGACATTTGTAGAGAATTGTTTGAAGTCACAGATATCGGAGTATACCAACTCCAGAAGATCTGTGCTTCGATTAATCCGATGAAAGGGTTTCCTTATGATCTTCATCTGAGCACACACTTCACATTTCTCTACCTTACCCCCAAATTTGGAGATAAGTCCTAGACTAGACATCTTGTTTATTCTTTTACAATAAACATTTCCTGGTCTATTATGCCACAACTCAAGAGTATAATTAGAATGAGCGATTGCATTAATTTCATTTGACTGATTTATAAGCTGAAGTTTAAACATCCCTTCGATATAAAAGGCTTTCCCGAAGTATGTTCCTTTAAGGGATATCACCATCTGGCCATCATTGATGTCCATCCTTAGCCCTTATTACAGAGTAGGCCTCTAGAGATCAGGTTCTTTGCAATAGCAGGTACATCCTTCACGTCTTGAAGCGTCAGAGACTTCCATGAAGTCAGCCTCAATACCACCATCCTGATCCCTTATACTTCAGCTTGTTCCTGGTTCGCCACATAACATTTTTAGAGGTTGGTATGTACGTGGTGAACCATTCCTTGCCAGAGCAGACATGGCAGGTGGCACCAGTGTCTACCCACCAGTCAGAGTCATCCCCCACCGCAGTGACCTGAATAATCATAGAAATTACTTCAGTAACTATAGAAACCTTACTAGGGTCACCTTTCTCTGACTCCTTGGGCTTGAATTTGTATTCACTCTTGTAGTGGCCCTTCTTGCCATAGTTAAAACAAATCTGTCATGACCCACACTCGCTTTTCGGGATACGAGTGCGTGTCCAAGCTAGCCTACACCGCAGTGTCGGCAGTAGAACGCTGTCAAGGCCATGATGCTCAAATCACGTAAAGTAATAACTTTCTGCTCATTCACAATAACTAAATTAAACTTACAATATTCACAAGATTTACATTTGAAGAAAAATATAAACTCTTACAAATATTGAAAAATTACAAACACATCTAACTAGTCTTTTATGGTTGACCTCAGCATATACCCATGTCTCCTCCAATGGTCCAAGCACAATGTAGCAGGCGATTATCTGAAAAATATTGGTTTCCAGTGCAGAATGGAACGAGTATAATCCATGCATGCAGTTCCAATATATGATAACGACTATAAAAATAGTAAATAGAAAATGATATATATGATGAAAGAAATAACTATAAAATATAGCACAAAAATATGGTGAGACTACAGGGACAAGTAAAACATGGAACAAAGAAACATAACCATCTACGTGATTTAAAGTACACCTTTCAATATGTGATCAGGCTGGTCTATTACACCGCACGGTCTACACTGTCTATATTGCATGAAATAAAGCACGGTCTATACTGTCTAAGCATGAAATAAAGTACGATCTACACTGTCTACATTGCATAAAAAAATATGGTCTACACTATCTATATTGCAGGAAATAAAGCATAGTCTACGGGGTTGATCACATATCTACTCAGTATGTACTTTTCCACCGATTACTACTCATGGATTAGTTACGACAATAAATCATGAAACACGGTAAAATAAAATATGGCATCATGACTAAAATCCATATGACACTAACCCGTGTACTGACCGTGTCAAGCGTAAAATATGTATCACTAGTCATGCAATTATAGTAATTAACAATACTGGAAACAAAACATGAACTGTACTCGTCTGGTGTCCTGAGCTGCTAATAAAGGCATGGTGCAGCAAAAAAATCCAACTGTCACAAACGTCCTCGGATGCTGAAATAAATATCACGAATAGTTTGGTATAAAAGAAATGTCTTAAACACCTACCCAAAAGTTCAATTCTGGACACAGGGGCAAAAATGTAATTTTGGGTCAAAACGATATCTGCCATTAGATCCGCTTTGCACCGAAAAACGTGCCAGTATCTATATTCTTTAAAGTCATCAAACTATGTCGACGGGTCCAGTTTGATGATACGAACACAATTGTATGTCCAAAGTTGGATTCCGGTAGGCCGTACATAAATTTGCCCGTTGGATTGGGTCGTAGGCCTGCCAAAATAGTGTTCCGGTCGACCTTCTCAGAATCAGAGCAAACTTGGCATACAGGACTAGAAAAATGACATGGTCCTGTTGGCATAAGTTTCGTATCGAGATGACAAACATGCACGAAGTTATGGACTAGTTTGCAAAGGGGCCGATACGGGATATCTCGACATATACGCTTCGATTTCGTCACGCACGCACAACGAAATTGAGTTCCGTTGAATTCCATACATCGACGACGTCCATACGCATCTTTTAAGGCTCATGGGTTGTGACTACGTCGTCCAATTTATCGGGGCGAACGTCGTATCGGAGAATTTTTATGTTTTTTCAAAATAGTTTTCATGAGTTTCCTCGATTTTGAGTTAATTTATCCTAGTGTCTACTGAATATCCAAATAATCTAAAAATAGGTTTGAATTCTGTTTAGGTAGTCTAGAGGATTGTTCAATTAGGATTTTAATATTTGTGACACGTTGATCATAAAGTGGCACCAAACATGGGTACTTGATAGTTTCTAAATAGTTTATCAAAATAGTTTTTTATCGATCTTTTGCGTCAAATCTTGGGCAGTTTAATCAATCCTATCACAAATAATTGATGGGACTAGAGGCTAGATATTTCAGCTTCTAAAAGGATCAGTTTACTCGGGATTTGGTTGTGTACATGAAGAGAAATTTGATCGGGAAGTGCCATACCTCATGACTGAACTTGACTGAACACAGGACCCTACTTCCGATCATCACTGGCTGCATCGGCCAGGCAGGCGCTGCTCCTGCATCGTGGTTACCCGATCCTGGTCGGGCATGGTGGAGGAAGCTCACTAGGCTGCTACGAAGAGCTCAAAATCGTCGGAGAGGTTTTCGAGCACTCGGGGTTACATCATGCGATATTATGTAATAAGAGTGATCGACTGATGTATAGGGATTTAGGTTCATTTACTAAAAGGAAAGGATTAGCTTAAGATTTAGTTTAGATTGGATTGAGAAAGAGATTTGAATTCGAGTTTGGTAAAACTTTAAATCAAGGATTAAATTCTTGATTCGCAGAGATCCCCTTTCTTTGTTTTCACAGAGCTCAGGTTTGGAGAATCATTGTTCCCTTGCAGAACAGTGAATACATTTTTTATATTATTTTTTCTTATCTATATATATATATATATATTATATATATATATATATATATATATAAATATATATAAATATAAAATATATATATAATATATAACACTACATATCTAGAGGCCACAAAAATCCTCATAAAATCCTAAAATTCTTAAAACCTAATAATAGCCGTGTATAATATTTTTATGGAAATTATTTGAAAGCGATATACAAAAAACAAATTTATTTACAAGAAAGAATTATAGAACTATTTACTAAACTGATAATACAATAAATGGCAAACTTTTAAAAAACAAAATTAATAAAAATACTTTTTGATATATATATATATATATATATATATAATTTAAAATATAATATATATATACATAAACTGGTATAATTTATCTATGTATGTATTTGACGTAGCATTTATCTTGCTACCCAAAATATATTAACAAAATCAAAAATTAAAAGGTCCAATATAAATAAAATACTGTAAAATATTTTATGTAAAATTTATAAACATATCTAAAATTTAGGGGGTTTACATTCTACCCAACTTACAAAAATTTTGTCCTCGAAATTAAAAATATTCCTAATATATAAAAAAACAACGGGATTAAATATAAAGGGGTGGCAGATACGTCAAATCGTAACTCGGTTTTCGGAAGGAGGGAGGAGGTAGTTATCATGGAATCCAAGTTGACGTCGCATTCTACAAGATGGGATATTCTTTGTTCAAGGCCCTACCCAACTTATAGAAATTGGCTAATCGTGAAAATCATCGTTACAAGACTTCTGGGAAGGACAGTTTCTAAGATGAGGCACAAGAATATTGGACATTTCTGACCGCAGTCTCGAATTCTAAGTGAGCCTAGATATCGCCATGGCATTCTTGGTCAGTAACGTCTATAGGACGATTATTATAATCCAATATCGTCACTATCGACCATGCTTTCAACAAAATGATAGGAATCTCTTGTTCGAATATAACTAGAACGTGTCGTTTCAAGGAATTTTAGTCTTCAGCTAACATGGGTAACTAAGAGATGAGAGTCCATAACAGTGTAAAACCTTGCTATAGGGTTTCGATTAGGTAAGGGTCTGGAATCTTTAAGACATAGTGACTAGTGTGTACGGGATCGGTGTTTGGTGTTTTGTAGGGCGCATGTGCTTGCTTGGGAGGAATGCATACATCATAGGTGTGATGCGTGTTGCATGGATCAGGGTATTCAGTTTAGTTAAGGGAATTGGTCGATATTCGTATGGTAAAATCAAATGGAACAAAATAGGCATCTTGTGGTTATTCTACGGAGGAAATGTGTCATACATGTGGTGTAATTAAAATGGAGCATAGAAAAGTGTGTTTTTGTGCAGCATGTATGTCATGTGTGTAAAATAGCTCGTCTAGTTCATGAATGTGCAATTTGTTGGAAGGTAAAGGCCAATGTTGTACTTTAATTATCAAAGCCACGGTAGAGGGTGTCAATTGGTACAAATAGGAGTGGAAGTTATGAACCACCGATTTATTAGCCCAAGTGGAATCAATCTACCCCAATCATTTGCTATTTCACGAACCCTACATTATTAGAGAGGCTTGGAACCTATACCCTTGGAATTTTGTTCTCGACTTAAACTAAGACACAATTTTATGATAAAACAAAATTTGAAGGATCAAAGTAGATATCTTTTACCGCAGTTATTTAAACACATGGGCAAAGGAATATAAAATGCAACGTAAAGATCGTATCGCAACTTCCCACAGATAGAAGAACGGTATCGAATGGCATCCTATTCTAAGAGATAGGGTACACAAAGTTCAAGGTTATACCCAACTTATAAGTTGGTTATCATGGAAAGCACAGTAATAGGACTCCTAAGAAGATCAAATTTCAAGAAGATGTATGAGAATATGGGGTACTTCTGATTGTAGTCACGGACTCTATAAGAAGCCAAGGTACTGTTTATTTAACATTGCCCATATATTGATCATGTTCCATCAAAGCAGTAGGAGAGGTATTGGTCAAGCCTAACCAGAAACAAGTTGGTACGACAGCATTCCATTCATCGCATAACATATGCTACGAAGGAATACGAGTAAGGGATCTATGGAAGAAGGAGTAGTGGGCCATGAGATTGGGACTACACAATAGGTGTATGGACCTATTTCATAAGGTTTGGTTTTGTAGTTCAAATATGGCGATATGCATGGATAGGTTTAACTGGTCTTAATGGGTTCCCTAATTGGACATCAATCTTTGATTGAGTGAATCTTGGATTTTAATCTTTATTGGATGGATAAGATCCCATAAAATCAATCTTAACTATTTCTATTAGGTTAGGGTAACCTAAAATAGGTTTAAATTCAAGTGGTTGGGCTAATGGCCAGTCGGGTTGGTTAACTAGGTTCCTAAAGCCCAAGCCCAAAAATGTGCCTTCTATGACTTTTGTATTTAAGTAGCACAAGAGGACTCAATTGAGTAGCACACTAGTGGCAAGTGCGTAGTGGGCGTCGAGTAGATCACCACCAATATTGGGTCGAAAGGTTTGAGTCGAGATTGAGTCTCTAATTGAATTCGAAAAATATATCGGTATTTCTGTAAGAATTATATTTAACCTTTTTTACTGGAAAGTCGTATCATAAAAATAGAGTACAAGGGATATGTTTGGATGGGACATAATATGCCTAGATGAAGGTGGACTCGTCTAGGTCTTGTATATGGAATTTGTTGGAAGATAACAACTGGTCTCGCACTCCGAATATCAATGTCACTGTAAGGGTCACCAAAACATTTAAATAGAAAGTGGGTGTTCATGAGGCACGAATTCATCATCCCAGTGAGAGCCAACTTATCCTAGTCAATCCGTAATACTAGTAAATCCTAAAATTTAGAGGGCTCACAACCTATTTACTTCAGAAATTTAATTCTCAAAATTAAACTAAGACAAGGTTTTATGATTAACGAAGTTAGAGAAATTTAAGTCGTGATCACAGTGTAATAGATAACGTGATACGATAGATATGGATCAAATTTAAAGATCGTTCTTCAATTTCAAATAGATGGAAAACGATTGCGTAATAGCTTTCATGGCCATAGGTGATACGGTGAACTAAGGAGGAACATTATGTGTCTATCCTCTCTCAAATACAAGCATTTGTTTTTTTTAATTAAGTAAGGTGAAAACAATAAAGAGTTCAAAGGATAGGGGATCGAATGTTAATACAAGGTTCCAATGGCGATTGAAAGATTCAAACGGAGTTGTTAAGGCAGTTGCAGATGAGATCCTAGAGGCATCTATATCTTAATCCACGTAGGTTAATCATATGAAGAGCGAACCGATGCAATAAGGTTTATCAGACCATAATACACCAATTCTAATTAGACAATATGCTAGTAGTCGTCCCCAATAAACATATGTCCTGAACAAGCTCGATAAAGAATAGGCTTGCAAAACTAGGCTATAATAGCGACGTTAGTCAAGATAATATAAAATATAAGTACGTGAGATTTATGATTGAAAGAAGGCACAAGTAGTTCAAGTTCATCAAAATCTAAGCCTTGTCCGGTGTTGGTGCCTCTAGTTGTCCTGCTTGTCTTTTTGTCTAAAGCCTTGGTCGACCAATAGGTTAGGGACCTCTAAACTCTATTGTCTAGGTAAACTTACAAGTGTCATTCAATTTCCTAATTAATAGGTCACAAGGACAATGGGGTGCTAGGTTGGGAGGTATGCTACCCAACTTAGAGAAGTTCTACTAGTATTGGCTTTGAATCAATGGGACATACAGGGCATTTTCCTAACCTCTAGTATCCGAAAATTGTAATCATGTTTGAAGTTATTTTATCGGGAGTTTATGTCTCGCCAGTATCCACCTGGCTGTAATAAATCCTTGGTTTCGTGACTCAATATGATATGACATCGAATAATTTTTTAACTCTATCCAATATTGACATAAAGATGACAGATAAAAAGAGGACAACTAAAACATAGTTTTAACAAAATTTGATAACCTGCGTTTCCTTGAAATAATATCAACTTTAGGGGTCGTGCCTTGCCAGTGCGCTGCTGGATGCAGTGAACCCCGTAGTCTCCATAACTCAGATAAATGGTGACAGTGCACTGCTGTCTTGCCAGTGTAAGTCGTTAAAATTATTCCAACTATATCTCTAAGAATTTCAAGGAGTTTCTAGAAGTTCAAAAAATTGGTCATAATAGAAAATGCAAGTATCTGTCCTTGAATGAAAATGTCAGTTTTGAAAATCATACGATCGATTAGGGATACAACGATCAAAGGCAATAGGAGTGTAACTCATATATATCTTGAATTTCAGAAAGCGGACTCAAAATTTATATGGATAATCGAATCATGTTAGGTTCAAAGTCAAAGGATGGAATTAAAGTATAGACTCTTAGGAAAACAATTATTTAGGGTCAATGATAAGGTGCTACGGATCCTATGATATGACGAGGATATTTAGAGAGAGCAGACAACAAAATTTACACAAATGATCAAGATTGAAGTTGAATCATAGGAAGCCCTAATTTAACCAACGAATAGTCTACCTACCTTAGATCGTACCATCATATCAAATACAATGGTCTATCACTCTAGGAAAATTTTCTAAGTCACCTAATAGGGTTTTAGAATTCATAAATCATTGGCTAAATCACACGGCCTACGTAGTAACCTTAACTACCCAGCAGTCAATTTGAATAGGGTTTTTCTAGTCCTAGTCATTCTCCTAAAATCAAATTAACCCTAACTTGTAAATGAGCATTTCTTAGGCGCAGGCTTGCAATAGTACGACTAACTTAAGTACTATCACGAGTTCTCACAATTTATAAAAACTGACCTGCATGGGCCACCATAAAAACTTGTCACGACCCACACGCTTTTCGGGATACGAGTGCGTGTCCAAGCCAGCCTATGCCGCAGTGTCGGTGGTAGAATGTTGTCAAGGCCATGATGCTCAAATCACATAAAGTAATAACTTTATGCTCATCCACAATAACTAAATTAAACTAACAATATTCACAAGTTTTATATTGGAAGAAAAATATAAACTCTTACAAATATTGAAAAACTGCCAACACATCTAACTAGTCTTCTAAGGTTGACCTCAGCATATATCCATGTCTCCCCAATGGTCCAAACATAAATAGTAGGCGATTATCTGAAAAATGTTGGTTTTCAGTCAGGAATTGATTGAGTACAATCCAAACATGCAGTTCCAATATATGATAACGACTATAAAAATAGTGAATAGAAAATGACATATATGATGAAAGAAATAACTAAAACATGGCACAAAAAATATGGTGAGACTACAGGGACAAGTAAAACATGGAAAAAAGAAACATAACCATCTATATAATTTAAAGTACACCTTTCAATATGTGATCAGGCTGGTCTGCTACACCATACGGTCTACACTGTCTACATTGCATAAAATAAAGCACGGTCTACACTGTCTACATGGCATAAAATAAAGCACGGTATATACTGTCTACATTATATAAAACAAAGCACGGTCTACGGGGCTGATCATATATCTACTCAGTACATACTTTCCTACCTGACTACTATATATGGATTATTCACGATAATAAATCACGAAACACGGTAAAATAAAACATGGCATCATGACTAAAATCCATATAACACTAACCTGTGTACTGATCGTATCAAGAATCAAATATGTATCACTAATCACGCAATTAGCGTAATTAACAATACTGGAAACAAAATATGAACTGTACTCGCCTGGTGTCCTGAGCTGCTAATAAAGGTCTCGTGCAGCAAAGAAATCCAACTGCCACAAACGTCCTCGGATGCTGAAATAAATATCATGAATGTGTTTGGTATAAAAGAAATATCTTAACATGCCTACCCAAAAGTCCAATTCTGGACACAGGGTCAAAAACATAATTTTGGGTCAAAACGTTGTCCGCCGTTGGACCCACTTTGCACCGAAAAGCATGACAGTATCTACGGTCTCTAAAGTCGTCAAACTATATGTCTACCGGTCCGATTTGATGATACAAATCCAACCATATATCCAAAGTTGGATTCCGGTGGGTCGTGCACAAATTTGCCCATTGGATCGGGTCGCGGGCGCGCCAAAATAGTGTTCCGGTCGACCTTCTCAGAATCAGACCAAACTTGGCATACATGACCAGAAAATGACATGATCCTATTGGCACAAGTTTTGTCTCATGATGAAGAACGTGCATGAAGCTATGGGCTAGTTTGCAAAGGGGCCGATACGGGATATCTCGACGGATACACTTTGATTTCGTCGTGCACGCTCAACGAAATTGAGTTTCGTCGAATCCTACACATCGACAACGTCCATACACATCTTCTAATGCTCATGGGTTGCGATCATGTTGCCCAGTTTTTCGGGGTAAACGTCATATCGAAGAATTTTTATGTTTTTCCAATTTCATGAGTTTCCCCAATTTTCGAGTTGATTGATCCTAGTGTCTAGTGAATATCAAAATAATCAAAAAATAGGTTTTGAATGCTGTTTACGTTGTCTAAAGCATTTTTCAATTAGGATTTTAATATTCGTGACACGTTTATCGCAAAGTGGCACCAAACATGGGTACTTGACAGTTTCTAAATTGTTTATCAAAATAGTTTTTCATTGATCTTTTGCGTCAATTCCTGGGCAGTTTAATCAATCCTATCAACAAATAATTAATGGGACTAGAGGCTGGATATGTCAGCTTCTAAAAGGGTCAGTTTACTCGAGATTCGGTTGTGTACACGAAGAGAAATTTGATCGGGAAGTGCCATACCTCATGACCGAACCTGACTGAACACAGGACCCTACTCCGGCTATCTTTACTGGCTACATTGGCCAGGAAGGCACTGCTCCGATGTTGTGGTTGCCCGATCCTGGTTGGGTACGGTGGAGTAGGGTCGTCAAGCTCCTACAAAGAGCTCACAATCGTTGGAGAGGTTTTCGAGCACTCGGGGTTGCATCACGCGATATTACATGATAAGAGTGCTCGACTGATGTATAAGGACTTAGGTTCGTTTACTAAAAGGGAAGGATTAACTTAAGATTTAGTTTAGATTGGATCGAGAGAGAGATTTGAATTCAAGTTTGGTAAAACTTTAAATCAAGGATTAAATTCTTTATTCGCAGAGATCCCCTTTATCTGTTTTCACAGAGCTCGGGTTTGGAGAATCAATGTTCCCTTGCGGAACAGTGAATATATATTTTTTTATAGTTTTTTTTCTTTATATATATAATATATATATATATATATATATAGAAAGAAACTATATATATTATATATATATATATATATATAATATATATATATATATATATAATATATATATATATATATATATATATATATTAATATATATATATATCTTCTATCTATATGTATAACACTACATATATCTAGAGGCCGTAAAAATCCTCATAAAATCCTAAAATTCTAAAAACTTAATAATGGCCTTGTATACTTTTTGGGAAATTTTTGAAACTATATACGAAAAACAAATTTATTTATCAGAAAGAATTATATAGCTATTTACTAAACTGATAATACAACAAATGGCATAAACTTTTAAAAAATAAAATTAATAAAAATACTTATATATATAATATATAATATATATTATATACATAATAAAAAAAACAAAAAATATATAAATATATATAATACTTAAACTGGTATAATTATCTATGTATGTATGTGACGTAGCATTTATCTTGCTACCCAAAATATATTAACAAAATCAAAAATTAAAAGGTCCAAATATAAATAAAATATTATAAATATATTACGTAAAAATTTATAAACATATCTAAAATTTAGGGGGTTTACAAAGTCACATTGGAATTTGGCTTCTGGTTCTTGAAAGAAGACCCATTCACTTTCAGATTATTGAGGTCTTTCTTCTTGTGGTAGAAAGCCACTTGCTTTCCCTTGGATTCCTTCAACTAGACAAAGTTGGCCTTAGCCATCTGCTTGGACAGAGTGTCCACCTTTAGTTGAGCTCTCATCTAGTCCTCAACATAAATTTCTTGATGAGATCTTCCATTCTGATCTCCAGTTTCTTTCTATGCATATTCGTATAGAATTTGCTCCATCAAGCAGGAAGCTTGGAGATGATCCCTCCAACAATGAACTTGTCATTTAGGGGCATCTTCTCATCTTCCAATTTCTAACGCAACTTTAGGAATTCTTTCACCTGTGGTAGCATCGCCTTTTCGTCTTCAAAGAGCCATTTGTGACATTTCTCGATGATAAATATCTTGCTCATGTTCTTGTCATCTTCATAATTTCTCCAAAGTCTTCCATATTTCTCTGGCGTTGGTTTTCTTAGAATAAGATTTTGCCAGAGAGTCCTCCATAGCATTGAGGATCAGAAGCCTATAGAGGCTATTTTCCTTCTTCTATTTGGACAACTTGGCATTAGCAGCAACAATCGCGGCTGCAGTCCCATTTTCTGGAACCTTCGGTTCTTTCTCAGTTAATATGTGGTCAGTGTCCACGAGTTGAAGATTGAGGCTAACATTCCACTTCTAAACTTGGTAGTGCTCTCTATCAAATTTCTCTAACTTGTTAAAGATGGAATCGATGAGTGCAGCACGAGAGTTTTCTATATTGTAAAACTAGCTTTGAGATTATTATTGCTGGGGCATGATTTTAAGATGAAAAACTAATTATTTTTTGGTAGCACTTCGAGGAAGGTACACAACTGAGATCCCGGAGGATAAAAAGACGAAATCAAATGTAATACTTTGAAGAAGGCATAAACGGATTTCGTAGTAGCAGCGACGATAGCTAACAAAGAGTTTCTGATTAGATCAAAAAAGATATGAACAAAAGAAGAAAGAAGAAAGCCTGTTGGGGTGATGGATCACCGGTGGTCAAAGCTAGATTCGCCCTACGCAATGATCAGCTCCCAGGAACTAGCAAGTTCGAAGATGAACTGCGGAACACTCTGACGAATGCTCTTTTGGACTCATCGGATCAGACAGAACTCTATCTCTGTTTCTCTCTTCTCTGCTATCTGGAATTCATAAGGAACTTGTAGAATAAACGGATTCAATGAGAGAGAGAGAGAACTTAGACAATGTTAGTCCAGTAATTGCCCAGTATACGAAACATTTGGGACGTGTTAATACAGATCCGTGAAAAGAGGAACCATTTCATATCTGTTCAGATTTTGAACAGATACGACGCACGTGCTACAGCAATTTACGACAACAGCGTACGTGCACACTCGTGCACCGTACGCCAACTGCGCCAACTATGCCCGCAAGCACTCGCTCACCCGCGCACAAAGTGTACAATGCACGTTCCATGCACTACGCGCAAACTGGCCTCACGAACAGGCCACGCTAACTATTCGTGCCATCTGACCATATGATTTGGCTATGCCATTTGACCATGCGATCAGGCCATGCCATCGGACCGTATGATCTTGTCGTACGAACGGGCGCAAGATTGGCAGCATAAAGGTTCGCATAACGAGTGCAACTTAAGCGCACTATACACCTAGTGACGATGCTGACGTGCTAAGTACAAAGTGTGCGAACAAATACCATATTATGCCTCGTGAGCCTATGAGCCTGATTCTGAATCCGAGTCGCTAAGCCCCTACGGGGCTTAGCTCCTAAGAAATTAATTCCAAGAGCATGACAAAAGCATAAATGCTTTCTTTGTGGAGTTAGCCTTCTTTCCACTAGAAGAACACCCCCATATGCCTTCCATATGCCTCCCCACACCTCATGTGCATCTCTACATACAAGTAAATCTTATATATAGAGATACAAACCATTTGGCATAGGCAATACGAGGCTATCTTTCTAGTCTTATAGGCCAAACACCAACAATCCCCCATATATCTCTATATATGGGTTAAGCGTTCCCCACAGTGACTGCCCATCATACATTAGGATAGATGTCACTGATGAATTGAATCTTTTCGCATGGGTCAAATTACAGTATGATACAAGAATGGACTAAGCCTTGACTTCTGCACCATAGCTACAATTCTTTCCACTCACACAATGTAGTCACATGTGCTTCTGGCTGCACATTAAAGGCCCTGTGACAGCCTGGTTTCGGTGTATGTATTTTAGACTTTTACAAGTTTACCCTCAAGAGACGGCCTGTTATCTTTATTCATACACTCTATGTGAGTTCTTTATAAGAGTCATGGCATAAAGCCTTGCGCTTCCTTACGGTGCTACGCTGCTATGACATGGCTAAAAGCCGACGCATTACCCCTACCTGGGAATCTTATCATAGTGTCATACTACTCTAGCATGATGTCATAACCTCTCTGTAGTGCCAAACTACCCAGCACGAAGCCTTGTGCTTCTTTGCGGTGTTACGCCGCGATGACATGTCTTGTGTAGCCGAGGCTTTACCCCTACTTGGGTACCTCATCATGGTTTTATGCCTCTGTAACATGAGGACATCGTCCCCTTTTTAGTGCTGTCTATAACTCTTTAATCATACAGCATTAGACTACCGGCCTATATACGGTGCTACGTCGCTGTGACTTGGCTCATAAAGTCGAGGCATTGCCGCTACCTGGGAACCTCATGGTGGAGTCACCCCACTATAGCATGGAGTTGTAATACTCATTTATAGTGCTGCGCTACCGTGCTTCCGGTAAAGCACAACCAGCATTCACTCTGCCTGAGAACTCATTAAGGCGTTTAAGCCATCCTCTCCACAAGATCTATTCTTCACAGAAAACATATAGTAGACAACAGTGGTTGTGGGTCTGTATCCCTTCTATATTACAGAGGACATGTACCCACTGTTTCTGATACTTTTCCAGTTAGTGGTCCTCCCTTGAACCAAAGCTAGATACCTAGTAGATTTCTCTTTGAACTAATAGCATAAAACATTACGGTAGGATTACAATAACACAATATCAGAATGCCTTCAAGCCTATTTTACTTGTTGTGTCTTCGATAAGCTGGCGCTTGAGTCCCTTTGTGAACGGATCCTCCAGGTTCTCTGACTCTAAACATCAATCACTACAATGACACCTCTCTAGATGAGATCATGTACTACTCTGTGTTTTAGCCGCATAGTTCTTTTCTTTCTATTGAAGAGGTCATTCGATGCCACCACAGCAGTCACCTGGTTGTCACAGTATATAGGTATCGTTGGTATCTATGCCCCAACCAATGGAAGATCATAAATGAGCTCCTGAAGCCATTTTGCTTCTTCTGCTACGGAATCAAGTGCAAAAAACTCAGACTCCATGGAGGAACGAGATAGCATAGTCTGCTTCTTTAACTTCCACGATATAGCAGCTCCACCCAGGAAGAAAATGAATCCACATGTGGATCTCTCGCTCTCACCTCTGAACACCAGCTCGCATCACTGAAGCCTTCTACTATTAGCGGATCTCTGCTATAGTACAGTACATGTGTCTGAGTCTTCTTAAGATATCTCATTACCCGTTTCACAGCTTTCCAGTGCTCAATGCCTGGGTTGCTCGTGAATCGACTCAACGTTCCCACGACGACAACTATGTCAGGCCTAGTGGCAGTAGTAGCGTACACCAAACTCCCGATGACGCTTGTATATCCAGCTACCTGACGCTTTCCTTCGAATTCGGCTTCAGTTTCAGGTCACACATATAAGGCGTATCGATCACTGGAAGATCATGATACCCGTAGTATGTGATCATCTTCTCAATATAAAAATACTACGATAATGCCAGTCCAGTGTCCATTCGGATGATCTTGATTCCTAAGTTCACATCAGCTTCCACCAAATCCTTCATACTGAACTTGGTTAAGATGAACTTCTTTGTCTCCGTGACAGCCAATATCCGTACGTAGGATCAACATGTCATCCACGTAGAGACAATGATTACACCTCTTCCATCAGCGAACTTCATAAACATACTTGTCCGTTTCGCTGACCATGTAGCCAATTGAAGTTATGACCTTGTCAAACTTCTTATGCCATATTTTGGGAGCCTATTTCTGTAACGTCTCAGTCCCAAAATACTTACGACTAAGTACGTAGACATGCCAGCTGACATATGAAGTATAATCTAATATGTGGAATCCTCGTATGTATACATAAGCTGTAAAATATAGTAATCCATGACAATCAATCTCATCCACAATAAGAGAATAATTGTATAATAAAAACCAACTCTAAATTTATCATTTGTACAAAGGTTGTGCGGAGACAGATCCACTACCAACCATTTAAATGAGAGAAAAAATACAAGAAAATGATGGAGAAAAATAGTAATGGACGATCCAAGAGCAATCCTCCTCGATATAGAAGAGAAGAACACGATCTTGGCTAGAGCATCTGTAAATTCTTGATATTGAGTCAAATCATATCATCGAATCTCGCGATGCTGAATACTTTGAAGACAAGTTTGCAAAAGACAAAATATTATTCTTTCGGATATTTCGGAAAATGATGTAGGTGCAAATGAGACTGAAATCTCATATGGGCCAGTAGTCCAAGAAGAAGCTGTTGTTGATGAAACAACTCTTGTACCAGAACTCGCAGAGCCGTCAGCTAAGCGAGCGAGGAGACCGAAAGACTTCGGAGATGACTTTGTCACCTATCATGTGGAAGCAGATCCGCTTACCTATGATGAGGCAATGAAGACCAGAGATGCTATCTTCTGGAAGGAGGCAGTGAATGACGAGTTTGACTCTATCACCTCCATAACACGTGGGTGTTAGTATCTACTGAAGGAGAAAAGCCCATCGGATGTAAATGGATCTTCAAGAAGAAGATGAAGGCAGATAGAACTATTGACAAGTTCAAGGCCAGACTGGTAGCCAAGGGATTTTCTCAGAAACAAGGGATAGACTACTTTGACACGTACGCTCCAGTAGCTCGGATGACCACCATCAGGATGTTAATCGCTCTAGCAGCTATACATAAGTTGGTGATACATCAGATGGTGGAAAGACAACATTTCTGAATGGGGAGTTGATCGAAGAGATTTACATACAACAGCCAGATGGATTTGTCGTCAAAGATCTTGAAGACAAAGTCTGCAAGTTGGTGAAATCATGGTATGGTTTGAAGCAAGCTCCCAAGATGTGGCATGAGAAGTTTGACAAAGTTATTAGGTCAAATGGCTATAGAGTCAGCGAGATGGACAAATGTGTTTATACAAAGTTCGCTGATGGAAGAGGAGTCATCGTTTGTCTGTACGTGGACGACATGCTAATCCTAGGTACGGATATAGGCTGTGTCACAAAGACAAAGAAGTTCCTCTCAACCAAGTTCAGTATGAAGAACTTGGGGATGCAGATGTCATCTTGGGCATAAAGATCATCCGGACAGACACTGGAGTAGCGTTGTCACAATCTCACTACATTGAAAAGATGCTTACACGCTATGGGATAAGGATCTTCCAGGGATCGATACACCATACAGGTGTGATCATAAGCTGAAGCCAAATTCAAGGGAAAGCGTCAGGCAGCTGGAGTATTCTAGCATTATCAGAAGTTGATGTACGCAACCAAGCCACAAGGCCTGACATAGCTTTCGCCGTAGGAATGCTGAGTCGGTTCACAAGCAACCCAGGGGTTGAGCACTGGAAAGCTGTGAAGCGCGGGTGATGAGATATCTCAAGAAGACTCAGACATATGTACTGTACTACAACGGGTATCCGACAGTAGTGGAAGGCTTTAGTGATGCTAGCTGGATTCAGAGGTGGAAAGCGAGAGATCCACAGGTGGATATGTCTTTTCCTTGGGTGGAGCTGCTATATCGTAGAAGTCGAAGAAGAAGCAGACTATACTCTCTCGTTCCTCCATGGAATCTGAATTCTATGCACTTGAAACTACAGCAGATGAAGCAGAATGGCTTCGGGAGCTCATGTATGATCTTTCAGTGGTTGGGACTCAGATACCGACGATACCAATATACTGTGACAACCAGGCGACTGCGGCGGTGGCATCAAATGACCTCTTCAACGTAGAAGAGGACTGTGCGGTTGAAGCACAGGGCAGTACACGATATTATCAAAAGGTGTAATTGTAGTGATTGATGTTTGGAGTCAGGAGAACCTGGCAGATCCGTTCACAAAGGGCCTCAAGCGCCAGTTGGTCGAGGACACAGCTTGTAAAATGGACTTGAAGGCATTATGATAGTGTGCCTTTGTAATCCTACCATAAAGTTTTATGCTATTAGTTCAAAGAGAAATCTACTAGGCATCTAACTTTTGGTTCAAAGGAGGATCACTGTCTGGGAAACTATCAGGTAACAGTGGGTACTTGTTCTCTGGAACATGGAAGGGATACGGACCCATAACCATGTTGTCTACTATGTATTTTTCTGCAGAAAAAACAGATCCTGTGGAAGGTTGGCTTAAACGCCTTAATGAGTTCTCAGGCAGAGTGAATGCCTGGTGTGCTTTACAGGAAGCACGGTAAGCAGCACTACAAGGAGTGAAACTCCATGCTACAGTGGGATAACTCCACCATGAGGTTTCCAGGTAGGGGTAATGCTCGGCTTTGCAAGCCAAGTCATAGCGGCGTAGCACCGCAAATAGGCAGGTACCTAATGCTGTATGACGTAATTAAAGAGTTGTAGACAGCACTACAAAGGGGAGGATGGCCCCATGTACAGTAGAATGACACC
>JANAVB010000999.1:19622208-19911657 GCA_029216955.1 Iris pallida | reverse complement strand
ACAGGAGTAAATTCACTGCTCAAGCTCTGCATGTGCCTCAAAAGCCATGCGCCCAGAATGGTTCGTGACTCCTAAAGGTTACGAGCCAAAGTCTCTCATGCGCCCAATCCTAGCGCATCTTACCAGATCATTCCCTAATAAATCAGAGATCTCCGAGCCATCGGTCGATGACACGTGTCCTTGGACTCAACTCATCCGAGATCTCAGCAATAGAAAGATCTTCTCCTCTGCTACGTGCCGGTCCGCAACAGCAGTATGAAGAAGTCAACCCCTCGATCAGGGTGCATCGTCCATGCGTCTCCATCAGCAATCAACACGTGGCGTCCCCGCGTATAGGCGCATCCTACATACGCACATGAGCAGCCAGCCTGCAGAATATAAAGAGAGGGACCATTTCCTTCTTCCACGCCTACACACATACCTACCTACAACGAACATACAGAGACTTCGTACCACCAGAGAGGCAGAGAAAGACACTCAACGTCTTCCTCCTCTCAGCAAGCTCCAGCACCCAGAGCAATCCAGACCTTCAGAGAATCGATAACCGTCGTCAGATCGTCAACGGAGTCAACGCATTACTACTCACTCCATCGGCACAAGGGACCCAGATAAACAAAAGTGTACTCCTAGGACTATATCTAAGTCCTATATTGTAACACTGTTCTGTTTGTATTGAAATTTGCAATCAAAGAATTTTAATGGCAAACAGTACCGATGAACTCACATCCCGCCTATAAATTGCCAAGATGACAAGTCATGTACTCTCTCGTACCGCTGAACTCACGTCCCTACTACAAATCTTTCAGATGACGAGTCATGTACTCTCTCGTACCGCTGAACTCACATCCCTACTACAAATCTTCCAGAATGACGAGTCATATACTCTTTCGTACCACTGAACTCGCCTGCCGACTCCAACTCTCCCAGATTCTCGAGTTATGTACCCGCAGGTACCGCTAAACTTATACTCTGGTCTCTACAGATAAATCTATATTGCCTCTCCTAGGTAGTAAGTCATGTATGATCATATCTCTGAACTTTTCTCCTAAAAGAGCTCCCTCTTTATGTTCTAATACCCGCATTTTCAGTGCACAAAAAGGGTAACAGATCCACGAATTTTCAAAACAACCACGTCGATGTTACCTCTGAATGTTTCCCTTCCAACAAAAACAAACTGCCCCTCATATAGAACCTCCATGTCCTCATTACCTCTGAGTTGTTCTATATTTCCTTCATGGAGCCCACTACTGCCATGTCCTCATTACCTCTGAGTGGGAAGGCTCCATCGAAGAAACCTTCATATTTACCATGTTCTTATTACCTCTGAGTAAGTATGTTGGTTCTCTTCCAACTTATTATCCGTATCCAGAACCAGGGTATGCCAAGGATAATAGGTCCACAAAAAGTCCCCCATTGGGGCAATTACTACAAGCAAAGAGTAGAGCGAATGTATTTTGTTTGTTCAAGATCAGTTATTTACATGACTACATCTCATGAGCAAGCCAGAAAAGTCCTCTATCATTTCATTCAGACCAAAAAGAAAAAGATTACATTGATGTTCAAAAGAAGCAAAACATAAAATACAGCTAAAGACAGACAGAAATATCAAGACAAAAGACGGACATTTGTGAGAGCCCGCGAATCCTAGTTGCGGGGGGCACATATACCAATCTCTTAACCATTTTGCATATGAAGGATGTACTTGATCAAAATCCCCGTCCGAAGTAGGAAGGTCAGAACTCCCAGTACTACTGCCGTCAGACTGGGACTCCTTTACAGCAATAGGCGCCAGCTCTCCTTTCTGTTCCTCCGCTTCTGGTGTTACTCCTCCTTAACAAGCGATGATTCTTATTTGAAAGGGGGCAGCAACTCTTCCTTCACAATGATCTCAGCCTTCGGCAGGGTTGCTGCAAGAATCAAAAATAAAAAGAAACAAAGTCAAAAGATGGTCAGGACCTTATGCGGCACAGTCAAAAAAGGAGCTCATACGATTCTGTTCAGAGGGGCTTCATGCGGTCCAGTTTGTGAAGCATTTAGGCGGCCACTGGACGACTCCCATACGGCTTGGACATAGGATATACCCTATGCGGCTCGGACATGGGACGCACATGTGGCCCAAACAAATTGAACAGAGCCGACGAGAACGGGGAACGAATTAAAGGCTTGTGCATTAAGCATGCAATAGAGCCATCTTTATTTTAAAAATATGATCTACCCTAGACCCTTACCAGCAATGGAGGGGTGCACGTCGGGGTGGACTTCAGGCACCGGGGCTGACGAAGAAGCCACACCCTTTTCCTTCGCAGCGGCTGTGGAAGCTTTGGGGGCCATCGTCGATGATGATCGGAGGAGAAAGGAGAATAACAGCTTAGGGCATGAAAAGAGGAAGACAAAGGAAAGCAAAGAAGTTTCTCTATCCTAACAACACCCTATTTACAGGACGACATGGGGGGGCACGTGGAACGATAAATTACTTCGGGTCGTATGTTGCAGGCAAAAACGACTCCGGATTTTGTCTCCTCTCTCAAAAAGAAGATTCATCAAAGCACGAAATCCTAATATTTAATGAACCGACTCTTGGGATTTCCCCCTAAAGACGGCTCCAAATCATAAGGAATCAAGAGCAATTAATGCCGCCTACGTGGCAGAGAGAACATCATGCGGCTCGAGCAGTTCATGCCGCTAGGGAGTTTATACGGCCAGACAAGCCATGCGGCCAAGAACATCCTATGCGGCCAGCAGAGCTCATATAGCCATGCTTCATATTCAAAGTATTCTAATTTTTCAAATTAAAAACTTTGAAGGGGGTCTTGTAGAAGCATAGAAAAGAACAGAAGAAGCCCATACGGCTCAAAATAGAAGAAACCCATGCGGCTTAAAGTAGAAGGAGCCTCATGCGGCTCAGGAATTCATCAGAGCCTCATGCGGCTCAGAAACCCTTCAATAGCCTCATGCGGCTCAGGCGAGAATCATGTGATCCTATGCAGCTTTACAGCTGGCCATGAAGTGACTGTTCTCATTAAATGATCTGACATAAAGCAATAACTCTGACACTAAAGCTGAAATGATGAACTTCGATATGACGACGTATTTCTCAGGAAATGGAGAAAATCTCCCCTGTAGTGTTTGCCATTAAAATTCTTTGATTGCAAATTTTAATACAAACAGAACAGTGTTACAATATAGGACTTAGATGTAGTCCTAGGAGTACTTTTGTTTATCTGGGTCCCTTATGCTGATGGAGTGAGTGGTAATGCGTTGACTCCGTTGACGATCTGACGACGGTTATCGGTTCTCTGAAGGTCTGGATTGCTCTAGGTGCTGGAGCTTGCTGAGAGGAGGAAGACGTTGAGTGTCTGTATCTGCCTCTCTGGTGGTGCAAAGTCTCTGTGTGTTCATTGTAGGTAGGTATGTGTGTAGGCATGGAAGAAGGAAATGGTCCCTCTCTTTATATAGTCTGCAGGCTGGCTGCTCATACGCGCATGTAGGATGCACCTATATGCGGGGATGCCACGTGTTGATTGCTGATAGAGGCACATGGACGATACGCCCTGATCGAGGGGTTGACTTCTTCATACTGCTGTTGTGGACTGACACGTAGCAGAGGAGAAGATATTTCTGTTGCTCAGATCTCGGATGAGTTGAGTCCAAGGACACGTGTCATCGACCCATGGCTCGGAGATCTCTGATTTGGTGGGGAATGATCTGGTAAGATGCGCCTAGGATTGGGCGCATGAGGAGACTTTGGCTCGTAACCTTTAGGAGTCACGAACCATTCTGGGCGCATGGCTCTTGAGGCGCATACAGAGCTTCAGCAGTGACTTTACTCCTGTCTTTTAGGATCAGAAAGAAGTCTGGGGTGCATGGCTATTGAGGCGCATACAGAGTTTTAACAGTGACTTTCCTTCTGTCTTTAGGGAGTAAAAAATCTGAGGCGCACAGCTTTTGAGGCGTATGCAGATTTGGGCACATGGCTGCGGAGGCGCATGCGAGATAGTTGGGTGGCCACGTGGCAGTAGCCGTCGGAGGGAAGTAATAATGATGCTGACGTTGGCGATGCTTCGTCTTCTAAAAAAGCTGCCGACTATTCAGACTTCGTAAGGCGTGCTGCCAACTCCGTCAGTTCAGCATTTAATGTATATGACATTTGATGGACAGCTGAGTGGGCACGTCGGTTGGCGTTCTACTAGGCGTATAGGGACGCATGGGGGGGCGCATCCCTGTGATGTGCTTGGTACTGAAAGGTACGTCTGTGAGATGCGCTTGATGTTGAAGGGCGCGTCCGTGTGATGCGCGGTCTGGCCGGTGCATCCGCTTCGTGACACGTCTTTGATGGTGCGACTGTTACGTTCTTCGAGTGCTTTAAATAGCCGTTTTGACTTGGCTGAATTCGAAGCGTCCGGTTCATCCATTTAATGCAAATTTATTGTACGAAATTCGGAGAGCCATCCACTTGGCGCATGGGTTTGATTTGCCCGGCCTATAAATAGTAGCATGGAGAGAGTTTGCTTCTCGTTCTCTCACGTTCTTTCAACATGAACTTGTTTACTAGGATGCATTCTGTTGACGAGATGCTCCCGAGAGTGAAGATGCGATGCAGTGTCTTCATTGATGCACTTGAAGATGACTTTTACATCCAAAAGTCGGAGTCGAGGGCTTCTGAGGCAGGCGGAAGGTGCCTGTTGCATCCAAAGATAGGGATGCTCGAGCCTCGTCTTCGTTGTGCAGGAAGAGCCGTAGATCGGAATGGCGGTGCTGCGGCTTTGGTGGCTCTTTCTTCCTTCAAAATGGGTGTAGCCCATTCTGGTTGTGTTGAAAGCTGCTCCTTTGGCCGCGGTTTCGATCACGGTCTTCCTTGGTGTTTGGAGGCTCTTTCAAAGCCTCCCCTGGCCACAGGTTGGCTTGTGGTTCTTTTCCCTTCCTTGGCTAGAGGGTTGATTGCCACCCTCGTTCTGCTCAATAAATGCTTCATTAGTCGAAGCATTTAGACGGCGGTGAGCTTGGCTGGAAGAGCGGCATATAACTGGGCTGCTGAAAGGATGCACATAACTGGGATACATATAACTGAGCTGCTGAAAAGGATGCGCCTTGCTGAGGACGCATGGTGGGATGCGCCTGGCTGAGGGCGCATGTTGATTGCTGCGCCTACTTGAGGGCGCATGTTGGCTGCTGGCTGTAGACTTAGGATCTTTTCTTTGTAGAAATTCTTTTTGTACAGTCTTTCTTAGACATGTAATAGACTTTTATATGTTAAATAAAAAGTCCTCTTTCAATGTCTGTATTTGTTGCTTTTTGCTGTGAAGTACTTTATCCAAGCTTTGGCATGTAGTCTGGCGCATAGACTTTATGGTTCTGAAATTCCATGCTTCTACATATAGCTGGCACGATCTACCAACTACAAAGCCCCCTATGCGGCCGCCACCATCCCATGCGGCTCGGAGCGTAAAGACCCTTGTCATGCATCTCAAATTATGAACAGTCACCCTATGCGGCCGCTGTTCTCATGCAGCTCGGGTCATGAGGATCATCTCCATGCGGCTCACGCCCATAAAGCCTTGACACGTGGCAAGTCCTATGCGGCTCAATTGAGAACCACCCCCATACGGCTCAGATTTTAGAGATTTCACCTATGCGGCTGCCACCTTCATGCAGTCCAAAACCTAAGAAGCTACCCTCATGTGCTGTGGCTTGTGATTATGACACGTAGCAGAAGATCAGTTTTCCACGTGGCACTAAATCAATCAAGAGTTATCAATAAATCCCAATAACCTTATTTAGTGCAATCATCATAATTGTCCAAATCAAAACAGATTTATGGCAATCACATGGATTAGACACGTGGCAGGAGATCCGAGCTTCCCAAGATTATGACAATCAACATTGATTGCCTATACAGATTTTACACAATCATCATTAATTGCCCATAAGGATTTGGTGCAATCAAGAATTAATGGCCCAGATGTGATACAATCAAGATTAATGGTCCAGATGATTGGCGGCCGACTTTTCAACGGGGAATTATTACAAACCCTAATGATCACACCCCCACTTATATAAATAGCAATGTGCCATTCCCTTGCAAACCCCAAGGACGGAAGAATTCAAGACAAAAAATATAGCAAGGTACCATTCCCTTGCAAGAGAGATCCTCTCACCCGGCTGGACACACACAGAGAGACAAAGGCGTGCACAGAAGAGTCTTCCCATCTCGAGAGCAGTTCTTCACCGGAGCCAAGGCTACGTCTGATCGTCCAAGGAGTAAGGCAGAGCGGCCGTCGCTTTCCCGAGCCTCTACCGTCATCCCCAAAAATCAAAACTAAACAATCATACTTAGACTGCTGTACCTAGGTTTTCGTCCCTAGGCTTTCTTTGTACGATCGAGTTTATATTGTGAGTCTAAGTCCAGTCCTCCTATATAATTGTTCTGTACTTTTACAATCAATGGCAAACAGTTAGGGATAAAGCCTCAGCCTTACAAGCCATGTCGTTGCGGTGTAACACCATAAGGGAGCCTAAGGCTTCATGCTAGGTAGTATGGCACTACAAAGAGGCCGTAACCTCATGCTACAATAGTATGACACTACGATGAGGTTCCCGGTAGGGGTAATGTCTCGGTATTAGGCCATGTCATAGCGGCATAGCACTGCAAGGGAAGTGCAAAGCGCTTCATGCCAGGTCTCTTTAATAAAGAACTCACCTATAGTGTATGGACAAAGAGATATCACGCCGTCTCTTGAAGGTAAACTTGTAGACGCCCAAAATTATACACTGAAACTAGGCTGGCATAGGGCCTTTAATGTGTTGCCAGAAGCACATGTAACTACATTATGTGAGTGAAAAGAATTTCAGCTATGGTGCAGAATTCAAGGCTTAGTCCATTCTTGTATTATAGTCTATTATTTGACTCATACGGGAAGATTCAAGTCGTCAGCGATATCTCTCCAAATGCATGATGGACATTTACTGTGGGGAACACTCAAACCCATATATAGAGATACATGGGAGATTGTTGGATTTTTGGCCTTTTTTATTGGAAACCTTAGTCCAACAATGGCTAGGCCAAAGGAAGTGTATCTCTCTATGCTTGTTTAGAGATGAACAAGTGGTGTGGAGGTGCACATGGGTGTGCTATGTGGGGGAATTTTTCTAATGGGAAAAAAGGACAAATCAACAATGAAGCATTCATGCTTTTTGCACTTGGGAATTAATTTTCAATAGAGCTAAGCCCCGTAGGGGCTTAGCGACTCGGACTCGGACAAGGAATCGGGCTCATGGGCTCATGAGACGTAATATGGCATTTCGTTGGCACACTTTGCACTTAGCATGTCAGTATCGTCGCTATACGCATAGTGCGCTTAAGTTGTGCTCGTTGTGCGAGCCACTTGCGCTGCCAATTGGCACGGCCAAGTGGCACGTCCAATAGCGTGGCCAAGTGGCACGTCCAGTTGCGTGGCCCAGAGGCGCGGCCTAGTGGTGCGCCAGTAGGTGCTGCCTGTTGGCGTGCAGTTTGCACAGGTTGTGCAGAGTGCATAAGTGGCATAAGTGGCACTGTACGCACAGTGTGTAAGGTGCGCGGGGTGCGCACAGTGCGCATGTTGCACAAGTGGCGCACGCTATGCGCTAGTTGGCTTAGATCGTTTATGTGCACGATTTGAGCAGTTGCAGCACTTTGAGGAGCAATTTTTACCACGTCCCAATGTTCTGCTAACTGGGTAGTTACAGTGCGGGCCTATATAAGGTTCTCTCTTCTCTCTCTTTGTACACATAGAATATACAAAAATTTATAAGTTTTTTAACACAGTTCCACAAAGTTTGAGAGAGCAGAGAAGAGCAGTACCTGTACCACTTAGTGCCACAGGAGTTCACTGCCATTCGAAGAGTCAGAACAGCGGAGTGTTCCAAAGTTCTCCGTTGAACTTGCTGGTTCCTGGAAGTTGTTCGTGTGGGACGAATTAATCTTTGAGCAACGGTGATCATTCACCCCATCATGTCATGCCTGGTGGTACTTGTAGCCTACATCAAACTCCAAATGATGTTCAAGTACACCAACTGTTTGACGCTTCTCCAGGATCTGGCTTTAGCTTTTTATCATACTTGTAAGTGTTAGACCATTCCATGGTCACACCCGATTTTAATAATCGATATAAACTTAAGTCAATACATAAAATATACGAACTGCTGCTAATCATTTCAGGTCTTTTGAAATCAATATCAACAAGCGAACTACTGCATCAGCAAGCACGTAAATCATCATTCTGAAGCTTACTTTCATTAGAATCTAGTCCGAGTCATTTTACAATTTATTATGTATTTTATCTTTATTGAGTCTAGGATATAAATTGTAAGATCGATGGGATAATACTGGCTTAGGTTAATCATAGTCCACTTTTCTATACAGCCTACCTATCCATATTCCACCTACCAAAAAGTTTAGTTCCATTCTGCAACAATATTTTACAAATATTTAACATTTTTACCTAGACAGAACTCGAGACGAGTTCGGCCCGAGTTCGGTCCAAACTCTGACCGAGTTCGATCTGTTTAAATTTAAATATTTATTGCCTCCAAATCTGCATGCAACGTTCATTTGCGAAATCTTTGCATCAGAACTCTGCCCAAGTTCGGTCCTAGAAAACACCTATAAATAGAAGAGAATTTTTCATTCCAAATCACTCAATCAATTTTATCTTCTATTCTCTCTTCAATAAGTGTTTTCATCCGATCAAAAGTTTTATATCATACCTACACTTTTTTTAGCCAAAATCCAGCAATATCTATTTCGATCTAGAGTATTTTGGTTCTCAAGAGTTGTAAAGAGGTTGTTCAAAGTACAAAAACTATATCTGTTGTGGAGCCGATCGTGCGCTCGTCACCAAGCACGGTGTTATAAAGTTGGTCGTGCACTTGTCACCAAGCACGGTGTTGTAAGAGACTGCAAGCTCTCAATTAGATTGTGCCTTAGTGGATTAAAATCGAGCAAGAATACTCGAGACTGGATTAGTCCTCTCAGAGGGATACCAGAATACATCGTTGTGTCACTGAGTTTGATCCCTCTATCTCTTGCTATATTTATTTATTGTCTCTTATTCACTGCCATAGTTATCTATTTATAATTTTAAATTGGTGATTATTTTTCGCTACACTCGCACTCACTCTATTCACCCCCTCTAGAGGTGCTCAACGGTCCTACAATTGGTATCAGAGCAGGTTATATTCTAATATAACAAACCTCAGAGAGTATATATAACAGCCATGAAATCAATATTCAACGGTGAAGGGCAAACCAAATAGACATGTACTATTTGATAGTACAAATTATATCTTCTAGAAAACACGGATGACTTTCTTTTTAAAGTCACTTAACTTTTATCTTTGGTCTATAGTTATTGACGGTTATAAAAAATCGGCACCTACAGTAGTTGATGGCCTGCTTGTAGACAAGCCTCATGACAAATATACAGAGACTGAAAAAGTAAAGGCTAGTCTAGATGCCCGTGCCATCAACGTACTGTTCTGTGCAATTGACAAAACAAAATTCAACAAAGTTTAACCTGTAAGATGTCTCATAAGATTTGGAAACCTCTTGAGGTAACTCATGAAGGTACTTCCCAAGTAAAGGAATCCAAAATCAGTAGACTAACACAGGAGTATAAATCTTTTAAGATGAAATCCGGTGAGTCAATTACACAGATATTCACATGTTTTCTTGATATTACTAATCCTTTGCAATCTCTTGGTAAGGATTACAGTAATCATGAGAAGATCAGAAAAGTGCTACGGGCTCTAACTAAGAACTAGAACCCAAAGGCAACAGCAATCATTGAAGGAAACGATCTTACCACCATATCTCTGGAAACACATATGGGCAAGCTCATGACCCATGAGCTTGATTTGCAAGAGTTTGAAGAAGCGACCACAAAAGAAAAGTCTATCGCTTTTAAAGCTCAAGCCAGAAAATCTACATGCAATGATTCTGAAGAAGAATCATCAAGTGGTGATGCACAAGCCCTACTGGTGAAGAACTTCAAAAAATTCCTAAAGTTTAAGAAATCAAACAGAAGGAAGAGAGATATCCAAGATAGCAATGAAGATGAAACAATATGCTTTGGATGCAAGAAATCAGGGCACATGAAGAAGGACTGTCCAACTTCGAAGAAAAACAGTCCATACGATAGATCAAGGTCAAGTAGAAAAGCAACAACCAGTCGAAAGTATACAAACACAAGTATCTGGCATGAAAGTGATGCCAGTGATATAGAGGAAGAAGACAGACCCTGCAGAAATACCAATGTCTGTCTTATGGCTTTTGATAAGGTATCCTCAAACCCTTTGTATGACGATTTTACTTTCGATGAATTAGAAAATGCCTTTAGTGAACTACTTGAAGAACACAGAAATATGCTTGACAAGTATAAACAATCTCGAAAAGAGATTAAGATATACACAGCTGAGATAGCTAGACTGTCCAGTCTTATTGAAGACATTAAAGAGACGTCTACTACCGGAACACGGAAGAGATAGCCAAGCTTAAAGTAGACTATCATGAGGCTATCCTCAAAGTTGATAAGAAAGAAAGAGACTATGTCAAAATATAAGAGTTATATGACATAGAGAAGAAGAAGCACTTAGTCACAGAACAAAGACTCTTAGACATGACTGCTAAATATGAAGAGTCTTTTGCGGTTTCTAAAAAGTTAGAAATCAAGTTAGGCAAATAGGCAATACCTGTGACACAGCCTAAGTTTAGTCCTAATGCTAAGCATACACCTAAGAGGACTAAAACTCAGAAAGCACGAAAGAAATACGATTATCACCATGCTTTCACTTATAGGTTTTCAAAGAAACCAAATAGGCATGTCAACATTGTTTCCACTACCACTGTTTCAAAACTCACTTGTACATATTGTGGTACTCATAGACACATATCACAATATTGTTTAGCAAGAAACTTGTTGACAATCGTACTTTATTTTTGAGACCTAAGACTAATCAATATGGACCATTCAGTAAATGGGTACCAAAAGATTCATCTACTTATTTTGTAGGTGTACCCTCAACCCTTTCATGCTAAAAGCAAGTGGATCCTCGATAGCGGATGTTCGCGGCACATGACTAGTGATGCATCTTTGTTCGCCACGCTATCGATGAAGAAAGAAGGATATGTCTCCTTCAAAAATAATCTGAGAGGTGATATCATTGGCAATGGCACTGTTGGTATATCTCCTTATCCTGTAATAAAAGACATTTGTCTAGTTATAGAATTGAAACATAGCCTATTAAGCATAAGTCATTTGGCTGATTATGGTTATAGTATCAACTTTGTAAAAGATAAATGTACCATATATGATATGTCATCTGGTAATCCCATATATGAAGGGATTAGAGAAGACAATATTTATGTTTTCTTTCTGGAGAGTTCTAATAATGCAAGAAGATACCTAGTAGCTAATCTAGATGAAAGCTGGCTATGGCATATAAGACTAGGACATGCTAATATGGATACTATCTCACGACTGAGTACTAAGAAGCTGGTAAAAGGACTCCCTGAAATTCTATTCAAGAGAGATGTGGTATGTGCTGACTATGAAAAGAATAAAGCACATAGGTCTACATTTAAATCCATCAACGATGTAAGTACTTCTAGACCTTTGCAGTTGATACATATGGATTTATTTGGTCCTAGTAGAGTCGCTAGTCTTGGCGGTAAGCTCTACGCATTTGTTATTGTTAATGATTTCTTTCGTTTTACTTGGGTTTACTTTTTATCAAACAAAAATGATGCTATTTTTAAATTTCAGTTATTTTGTAAAAAGGTACAAAATGAAAAAGGCTTCATGATTACTCGTATCCGAAGTGATCATGGTGGCAAATTGGTAAATACTGATTTCAAAAAGTTTTGTGATGATAGTGGATACTACCACGAATTTTCTTATCCTAGAACTCCTTAACAGAATGGTGTTGTGGAGCGAAAGAACCGTACTCTAAGCGAGATGGCTAGAGTCATGCTGAATTAGCATAATCTTTTTAAATATTTTTGGGCAGAAGCTGTTAGCATAGCCTGTCATTTTAAATAGGGTGTTAATTCGACCCATCTCGAAGAAAATACCTTATGAACTTTGGTTCGGAAGGATTCCAAATATTTTATATTTTAAAGTTTTTGGTTGTCGTTGTTTTATCCTGAACACCAAGGACAACTTGGGTAAGTTCGACCCTAAAGCAGATGAAGGAATATTTTTCGGATACGCTGCTAAGAGTAAGGGATATAGAATTTTCAATAAAAGATCTATGATTGTTAAAGAATCTATTAACGTTACTTTTGATGAGCTCAATAGTTACAGATCTAGCGACAGTGATGATGAAGGTGTACAAGCAAAAACCGATAAGAGTCTTGTGGAAGATCTGACTCAGAAATTTGAATCATTAAAGTTCTTACCAGATCATCCAGAGACACTCATTATAGGTGATGTATCAAAAGGTGTAAGTACACGCTCTTCTCTTAGAGATTCTGAAATAGCAGCAAATGTAGCTTTCATTTCTCAAATAGAACCTAAGAATATAGAAGATGCCTTTAATGATGAGTTTTGGATTAATCTCATGCAAGAGGAACTTAATCAATTTGAGAGAAACTAAGTTTGGAAACTCGTTCCTAAACCTAATGGTCAATCGATAATTGGTACCAAATGGGTGTTCCAAAATAAACTAAGCGAAGATGGACAAGTTCTACGCAACAAAGCACGTCTAGTGGCACAAGGTTATAATCAAGAAGAAGGTATTGATTATGACGAGACATATGCTTCTGTTGCTAGACTAGAAGCTATCCGTATATTTTGTGCATTTGTATGTTTTAATGATTTTAAATTATTTCAAATGGACGTAAAAAGTGCATTTTTGAACGAATTTCTAACAGAAGAAGTTTTTGTGAAACAACCTCCTGGCTTTGAAGATTTTCAAAAACCTGATCACGTCTTCAAGCTTGAGAAAGCACTCTATGGACTCAAACAGGCACCTCGTGCTTGGTATGAACGCCTAAGTGCCTTCTTACTTGATAATGGTTTTTCAAAAGGAAGAGTTGATACAACTTTGTTTATCAAATCTTTAGATGATGATATTCTTCTTGTGCAAATATAGTTAATGACATTATATTCGGTTCTACTAATGAAAAACTTTGTCAAGAGTTTGCTAAGTGTATGCAGAGTGAATTTGAGATGAGTATGATGGGAGAGCTGAACTTCTTCCTAGGACTCCAGATCAAACAATACTCAAAGGGAACATTCATCAATCAAGCCAAGTATAAAGGACATACTGAAAAACTACGACTTTGATAATTTAAAGCCTATCAGAACTCCAATGGCTACATCTACAAAGCTTGACACTGATGAAAGTGGCAAACCTGTCGACCAGCATAAGTATCGAGGTATGAGTGGTAGCTTATTATATTTAACTGATAGCCGCCCTGATATTATGTTCAGTGTTTGCATTTGTGCACGATACCAGGCAAATCCTAAGGAATCACACCTAAGTGCCGTTAAGCGTATCTTCCGATACCTTAAGGGAACTTCCACAGTCGGCTTGTGGTATCCTAAAACCAAATCCTTTAACCTGATAGGTTACTTGGATGCAGATTTTATATGATATAAAGTAGATCGTAAAAGTACCAGCGGTACGTGTTATTTCCTAAAAAGGCCTTAGTCTCATGGTTTAGCAAGAAACAAAATTATGTAGCATTATCAACTACTGAGGCTGAGTATATCACCGCAGGACGTTGCTATGCTCAAATTTTGTGGATGAAACAAACCCTAGAAGACTATAATCTGTACTACACTAAGATTCTAATTTACTGTGATAACACTAGCACCATTAACCTGACTAAGAATCCTGTATGTCACTCACGCACAAAACATATTAAAATTTGTCATCATTTTTTACGTGATCACAACAACACGGGGACATCTGCCTAGAGTTTATTGACACAGATCATCAACTAGCAGACATTTTCACAAAACCACTGGCTGAAGAGCGATTTAACATTATGAGATGAGAGCTCGGCATACTTAAATTTTCATATTCATAATGTAGTATGTTTATTAAATTTATTTTTATAACTCAAAACTTTTTAATTTATTTAACAAATTATTTTGGTTACAAGCCGAAAGGGTCCTTCTGTCATACAGGTGTAAATAACTTGAAGCGACACGGTGCACTAGTCTTCGGACTACTGCTAGCTAGGATCCGGTCCCTACAGCTAACCCAAAGTAATAGAAGTTATTAATGAAGAAGTACAACAGTTATAAATTCAAATTTTTAAATAAATACTGCATTTATGGCTTTGGGAATACAAGCAGCCGAACTCGGACCGAACTCTGACCGAGTTCGAACCGAGTTCGGTCGGCGCTGTACGGATTTCCAGAACCGAATAGCCGGCCCTAGCCTTATATAATCCTCTCTTTCCTTTCACTTTTCTTCATCCTTCTACCGAGAAAAACCCTCATATACTCCAAAGAACTCCTCCTCCTCCTTCCTTTCGAGCTTTCTCAGGAGTCTAGTGGGTCATCTTCTCCACCATCTTCCTCCTCTTCGAAGGTATTCTATTCTCCTTTCCTTCTCATCCATGGCACCTAAGCACCAAAAAAGAAAGGTTGATACCTCACAAGCAGGATCATCCTCCTCTGACTATGTTCCTACTAATATTTTTAGTCCAGCTTGACCTACGGGATCTGATGATTATGATTCCGATCTCTTTCCCGATAGGAAATTTTCTGACCTTTGGTTTGACTCATTTTCTGGGCATAGAATTTGTGCTGGAGCACGTGTAAACTTTACTATCCTTTCTGAATATGCTCTCACTTTCAACCGTCTCGGCTTTGTTATTTTTTCAAAGTCGCTGAGAACATTTCTGATAATGCTGTCTGTATATTTTACTGCAACCTGTAAGTAAAAGATAACGGAAATTTCTATTCTTGTTATGCTCGGTAAGAACTAGAATTCAGTACCACCGATATCAGTGAATACTTTCATGTTCCTGATGTAGGTAAAGCATTAGTGGAGATTCATCACATTCAATTCCCTGAAGGTGTCACCTTTGATTCCTTCAAAGAACTTTTGTGCCATCCCAAACCTGTTCCTAGAAGAGTTTACTCCAAGCATCTTAACCAGAACTTCTATGAACTTCGTAGTTTGTATTCTCTGTTCTTCTTCCAAAGAAGGGATCCTCTGATGAGATTACCTATCTGGAATTGTCAGCCATGTACCACATTTACTTTGGCATTCTATTTTCTGTTTCCAAAACTATGATGGCTTGGATTCTTAACTGCATAAATACAGGACGCAACCTCGTCTATCATATGCATTTGGCTTATATCTTTATGAGGTTTGAAATCGATCTTCAAACCTGTCCTTACTCCTCTACTGCCATTGAGCTTAGTAGGTCTAGGTTATATCCTACTCCTCATTTGCCTCCTGGTGTTGAGCCTATTCCAGATGCTGACCCCGAGGCTCCTCCTGCTACTGCTGCTCCAAACACTGCTCTGGGTTTTGACCCTAGCTTCTATCAGTGCTTTGATAATTTCGTTGCCCTCTGTGCAACGACATCAGGGCTATCTTGACTCAGAGTTCCGCCATATCACCCAAGCTCAGGTGTTGCGGAACAGCATTGCTGATCTTCACTGGAGTCTCTCTCGTGACCCCTCACATCCAGTTACCATACTTCATCACCCCAGCTTTCCTGGACCCAGGTTCGACGATGAGACAACATTTTCTCACTTCGATCCTACTGCTGCATATTTTCCACCGGATGCTCCTAGAGGTGACGATACTCCGATATGATGAGGACTTGAGCTAGTGATTTTGGATAGGGTCTGATAGATGATGATATCTGATGTAGTTTTTCTTGTCTAAACTTTACAGTTAGACATTTATTAGCAGACTGTGATGGTTGTACCTTTCTTTTATGCATGACATTTTCAGTATTCCACTACTAGTTATTTCTTTCATACACTTATTATTTGTGGCAATGTTGATTATTTGGTTCTCTCTAGTATTACTTTGTCTGTTTGATGAACATTGTTGGCTTCACATATTACGGGGGATCCAAAACCATTTTTTATTGACAAAGGGAGAAAGAGCGCAATATCAAAATCAACAATCAAAAAAAGCATACCAAAACTATTTTTCAGGTATTTTTATTTGTTCTATTTAGATATTTTGGTATAGACTCAAGTTTGTCAATTATCAAAATAGAGGAGATTGTTGGCCCATTCCATGGTCACATCCAATTTATTAATCGAAATAAACTTAAGTCAATACACAAAATATACGAACTGCTAATCATTTCAGGTCTTGTGAAATAAATACAACAAGCGTACTACTGCCTCAGCAAGCACGTAAATCATCATTTTGAAGCTTACTTTCATTGGAATCTAGTCCGAGTCATTTTACAATTTATTATGTATTTTATCTTTATTGAGTATAGGATATAAATTGTAAGATCGACGGAAAAATACTGGCTTAGGTCAATCACAGTCCACTTTTCTATACAGCCTACCTATCCATATTCTACCTACCAAAAAGTTCAATTCCATTGTGCAACAATATTTTACAAATGTTTAACATTTTTACCTAGACAAACTCAAGCCGAATTTGGCCCGAGTTCGGTTCGAACTCTGACCGAGTTTGGTCAGTTTAAATTTAAATATTTGTTGCCTCCAAATCTGTATGCAATGTTCATTTGTAAAATCTTTGCATCAGAACTCTGCCCGAGTTCGGTCCTAGAAAACACCCATAAATAGAAGAGAATTTCATTCCAAATCACTCAATCAATTTATCTTCTCTTCTCTCTTCAATATGTGTTTTCATCCGATCAAAAGTTTTCATATCAACCTACACTTCCCTTAGCCAAAAGCCAGTAATATCTATTTCAATCTCGAGTCTTTTGGTTCTCAAGGTTTGTAAAGAGGTTGTTCAAAGTACAGAACTATATATGTTGTGGAGCCGGTCGTGCGCTCGTCACCAAGCACGGTGTTGTGAAATTGGTCATGCACTTGTCACCAAGAACGGTGTTCTAAGAGACTGCAAGCTCTCAATTAGCTTGTACCTTAGTAGATTAACATCGAGCAAGAGTACTCAAGACTGGATTAGTCCTCTCAGAGGGATACCAGTATACGTCGCTGTGTCACTGAGTTTGATCCTCTATCTCTTGCTATATTTATTTAGTGTCTCTTATTCACTGTCATAGTTATCTGTTTATAATTTTAAATTGGTAATTATTTTCTGCTGCACTCGCACTCACCCTATTCACCCCCCTCTAGAGGTGCTCAACGGTCCTACAATTGGTATAGAGCAGGTTATATTCTAATATAACAAACCTCAGAGAGTATATATGGCAGCCGTGAAATCAATATTCAACGGTGAAGGAAATCCACAAATAGACCTCCACTATTTGATGGTACAAATTATACCTACTGGAAAACACGGATGACTTTCTTTTTCAAGTCTCTTGACTTTTATCTTTGGTCTATAGTTGTTGACGGTTATAAAAAATTGGCTACAGTAGTTGACGGCCTGCTTATAGACAAGCCTCATGACAATATACAGAGGCTGAAAAAGCAAAGGCTAGTCTAGATGCCCGTGCCATCAATGCACTGTTCTGTGCAATTGACAAAACGAAATTCAACAGAGTTTCAACCTGTAAGACGTCTCATGAGATTTGGAAACTTCTTGAGGTAACTCATGAAGGTACTTTCCAAGTGAAGGCAATTTTGTCTTAAAGAATTTTGCCTCACGAGACTCAATGATACAATATCAATGATCTCCGAGCTTAGCTTACAATAGCTAATTCCAGAAATATCTTCTTGGTCTTCGTCCCTGACTTCTGAATCTTGATATCCGGAAGCTTCATACACAAACACCTCCATACTTGAATGATATTCAAGTTAGGTCAAACCTTGAACTAGTGCTGATGAGAATTATAGTCAGATATACGAACGGTACTTTATTCACAATAAACATAGACGTATACACAATCTTTCCCTAGAAGCATGTTGGAAGAACCGTAGTATAGATATCGTTATCTTTAACGGCATCCTGATTCCTTTCTGACACTCCATGGATTATAAATACTACAGAGCAGTTTTATAGTAAATTCCATGTTCATAACAGAACGATGTGAATCAAAAAATATACTCTGCCTTGATCAATCATGAATGTTTATACAGAGCAGTCATTTTATATCCAATTCGATGTCCATAACAGAATGATACGAATCCAAAAAATGATACTCTCCACCTTGATCACTTCTAAGTAGTTGTAGATTGGTTTAACGTTCAACTTCAGCCCTGAAGTCCATGAACTTCTCGAATGCTTTATCCTTCGACTTGAGAAGACATGCGAACGTGTACTTCGAGAAACACTTCAAATCGGCCTTCGTGTACAATTGATAAAAGTTACAGATATTGAGTGTAAACTCCAGAAGATCCATACTTTAGTTCAATCGTCTGAGCAGCTTCCTGACAGTCTTGTTTCTGCACAGACCCTCCTCCTACTTACACCCATATTCTGGATATAAGGGCATCTAGAGTCTTCTATTATAGAACAACTCTCAGTCCATTTAATGAAGTAACTTTATCGCCATTAGCAGAAGGTTGAACATCCCTTCAGTCAATAAACTTTCTAAGATCAGATATTCAAAAATCTTCGGTACGTGCAATATGCATTCAGTGTCCTTGTCGGTGGTCCATAACACTGTCTCGGTCTTCAGATCTTATGCTAGATATGTTCGCCATCGAAACCTTTATCATAACAAGGCTCATCCTTGGTGAACAGCTTCTTCGAGAGCACACGTGGTCAGATGCACGAGTGCCCGACCACTAGTCAGCTACCACGCTAGATAACTCAACCTGTGCAACAATAGCAACCAAGTTTAGTAATCAAACCAACCAAGTTTAGCCATACATACTATTTTGGTTTGGGCTTGGCCCTACAATCTTTCTTGAAGTGGACCTTTTGCCACAGTTGAAGCAAGCCCCATCATCCTTAGGCTTTGGATTGAATTGAGTTGACTTCACCTTCAACTGGTGAGAGTCCTTAGCTCATCTTCAACATGAATCTAGTGCAAGAGGCGTTCAAGCTCACTTCCATCTTTTATGATGCATGTCCGTGATGAACTTGCTCCACCCAGGTGGGAGCTTGGCGACAATATCCCCGATGACAAATGCATCAACCAAGGGCATGCCGTCATCCTCAAGTTTCTGACGTAACTTGAGAAATTCTTTGACTTGAGGCTACATCGTCTTGTCTTCCTCAAATCGCATCTTCCAGACCTTTTCGGTTATGTGGATCATGCTCCCTTTCTTATTTGCCTTGTAGAGATTCTTTACATATTTCTAGACGTCCTTACCATGGACTATCTTGTTGTATAACTCTGCCAGAGAGTCCTCTATAGAGTTTAAGATAAGTAACTTGCAAAGGTTGTTATCTCTCCTCTAGGATTGCAGAGCAGTGGCCTCAGCGACCTTCGAGTATTTTTACTTCCTGGAGTTACAAGCTCAGGATCTGTCACCACGTAGTCAACACTCACGAGTTAAAGATTAAGACTAATATTTCTCTTCCAGACAATGTAATACTCCCCGTCAAACTTCTCAAGTTTGTTAAAACTTGTGTCGAAAAGGTTTGCAGGTTGTTCTCCATCGAATCTAAATCTTGCTTTGAGATTGTTATTCCAAAACAGATCTTAGATGGAAGAACGTGAGTCGACAAGTGATTTGGCAACACTTTGAGGAAGGTACACAACTGAGATCCCGGAGAATTCAGAGAAATAAAATAAAATGTAACACTTCGAAGAAGGCACGAATAAATTTTATAGCAGCAGCGACGAAAGCCCACAAGTGGTTTCTGATTAGATCAGAAAGCACAAGAGGTTTCTGATTAGATCAGAGGAGAATATAAGGAAAGAAGAAAGATACAGGCACCTTTGCTGGGGTGATCAGATCACTTTTGCTCAAAGCAAGATTCGCTTTTATACGATCGCTTTCAGGAACCAGCAAGTTCTCAAAGAACTTCTGGAATGCTCGTTTAGTCATTTTTTAAAATTGACGGGCTCCTTGGACTTCACGGACTCCCTTAACTCTTTTCTTTGGCATCTTAGAAAGGAGGCCAAGGGGCTCTATTTATATAGTGGAGTGAGACTTCACCATTTCTCCTACCGATGTGGGACTAAAATACCAATACTCAAAAATAGAGTTTGATATTTTAGTTCATCCCATAATCAGCATAGTCGAGTTCCAGTCCACGCCTACCCCCGAACACATGCCCGTGCATCCACTAGGCATCCTGGAGCCTGTGTTCGAGTCCGAGTCCGAACGATAAAAATCAACTTTCATCCTTGTTGGAATTAATCCTTTTTCCTTCTAAGAAAATACTCCCACGTGGCACACACTTGTGTCCCACCACACCTCTTGTACACACCTCAACACGTGCAATGCATTATATTAAAATACTCATCATTTGGTGTAGCCGATTTGGGACTATCTTTCCTAGTCTAAAGGCAAAAACACCAACAATCGTTGGTCTGTCCAGTATGTCAGGTTCGTGCTCAAGAAATCTACGGAGGCAGCCGCGAAGATCGGATGCAGAATGGTTGAGTAGTGTTACTTATTTTGTTACCTTTGATGGGTTTAGCTATTATATACAGTGAGAACTTTTTTTGTGGAGTTGGAAGAAAAAGATATTAAAATTTGTGATTGTAAGATCCTATAATATATATATATATATATATATATATGTATATATATATATATATATTTTGGGAAATAAAACCTTTATTGAATGATAGGCACAAAATGCCGAAGCCTATACAAGTAAGCACGCCTTGCGCGAAGAACGACCCAAAACAAAGAAAGAAACACGAAGAGTTGCCCACAAAAATGTAACTGGACCGAGCATCAGAAGGTAGGCGGTCAAAGCAGGGCCCAAGGAAAAAGTGCCCCAGCCCCTGTCAGTAGCCCAGGGGACCCAAAACTTGTTCGAGGTGTGAGTGCAACGTCTCTTTCTTTTGAAGATTTGCCGAATGACCTCACTGTACAATTGAGGAGACGGTAATTGACGGCCCTCGTATCTGTATTTTTTTCTGTTTTTCCAAAGAACCCAAACAGCGGCGGCAACGACGATCTGATGCCCGTGAGACGCATTCCAGCTGGCCAGCAGATCGTTGATGCCCCCGGTTGTGGGGACCAATTTGCACCTATATTGAAGTGTGACCAAATGAGGGAGGCCGAGTCACCAGCAAGAAGAACGTGATCGACGATTCTGGTTGGTGATCAACACAGCAGTGGCATCTTGATGCCAGAATGAAGCCGAAGGATTTGACGGCATCGTCCGTAGGAAGTTTCGACACACGGCACGCCAGAGAAGAATGGACCATTTACTGGAATACACGAGTGCCGAAACTTGGCGGAAGGGGAGGTCGTTGCTTGGGTGTCTCTGATGATGGCTCTGGCCGAAGCTAGGGTGAAGATGCCACCCTGGTTGGGGTACCATCTGAGCACGTCATGAGCATCATTGATCGATAGATGAGATGCACCCAGGGTCACCATGGCCGCCAGGCCAAACCAATCTCGAACTCTATCCTAATTCCACCCGGACGCGTCATCATCCCATAAGTCTCCGATCTCGCACAATGGCGGTGTAATAGCATTGGGCCTGAGGATCTCGTCCCCCAACCAGCATTCCTGCATGCCTGCGATTGGCCATTGCCCAGTGTCAAGCGCAAGTGCGGTTCCGCAAGAATACGGCCGCGGATGATGGTCGCCACGACGCAGAGGATCTGTTGTTGGCAGACGCGTCTGTTAAGTGACAGAATCTGGAGTATCTCGCTCTCATGAACCTGGTCCAGATCGAGTTATCGGAGCAGATTTTCTACCACAATTTCGTCGAGTGGGCGTCGGCCATGTGGGCAAGTCTGCAGAATCCCAGACCACCCTCATAGTAGGTTTAGCCATGGTAGCCCAACTAGCCCAGTGATGCATGTTCTTTCCCTCGAGATGACCCCATAAGAAATTGGCGAGTATGGATTCAATAGAATGGAGCACTTTGATGGGGGGCGCGCACCCAGCTAGGGTATATAGGGGGATGGAGGATAGGACGTGCTTTATAAGAATTAACTTCCCTCCGGGGGAAAGGGTGGCGTTGTGCCAGCATTTTCTGGCGAATCTTGCCCACCAAGTGGTCAAAAATGCCAGAGTTCGCTCTACCGTACACCAACGGGCAGCCTAAGTAAAGGAAAGGGGGATAAGCTGTGGAGAAGGAGGTCATGGTGGACAGCACTGCCAAGTGAGTTCTATCGACTTTGTGATGAGTGTAGATCACGCTCTTGCTGTTATTGATTTTCTGGCCAGAGCATCGAGTGTAGTTAGCAAGAGTTCTAATAACCACCTCAATGGCTCCAATAGCGCCAGCGGAGAAAATGAGGATGTCGTCCGCGTACGGAAGATGAGTTATGAGAGGACAACCGGTCGTTGTGTGAAAGTGCTGGAATCCCGAGATCGCGGCATGATTTTGAGGTTTCTGCTCAGGGCTTCGGCCGTGATGATAAAATGGTGGAGGAGAGGGGTCTCCCTGCCTGACTCCGCAAGTAGCTTTGAAGAAACCCTGAGGTTGACCGTTGATGAGTGGAAAACCAGGAGTTGTTGATGGATCTAAAGATGATGTCGATAACAGGTTCCGAGAAACCAAAGGCTCTGAACACCCAGATCATGAACTGCCAGTCAAGACGGTCGTATGCTTTTTCCATGTCCAATTTGATGGCGACGTTCCCCTCTGGACGGGAATTTCATGCAAGTGATCATTTCTTGAGCCAGGAGGATATTATCAGTGATATTACGACCTTTGACGAAGCCGTTTTGCTCTTCGGAGATGATTCTGGGGAGTAGGTCCGACATTCTGGAGGCGATGATTTTAGAAATAATTTTGTTGGTGAATGTGCAGAGGCTGATCGGTCTGAAGTCTTTAAAGGTCTCCGGGTTGTCTTTCTTGGGAATGAGGATGATGTGGGCGGAGGATATAGATTTCGGATACGTGGCTCCTTAAAAAATACAGTTGTGGCATCCCAGAGGTCGGACCGAATGATATCCCAGCATGTTCGAAAAACACCCCGTTGAACCCGTCCGAACCCGGAGCACTTTTAGCATTAATGGACCACACAGCAGTCTTAACCTCGTCGACAGAGGAGGGAGCGCGGAGGCTCTCGTTATCCCTGTCGCAAATCAGGAGGGGATCTCGGACAGGAATCCGTCATCTTTAACCACGGCCTCTTTAGCAAACATGTTGGAGAAATAGTTCATGGCAGCCGTCTGAATGTTCTCCTGATCGTCCAGAATTTGGCCATTTTCGTCGCGGATGTGATGGATCTTAAGAGAGCTTCTGCGTCCTTTGACGCATTTATGAAAGAAGCCAGAGTTCTTGTCCCCTTCCATGTCCTAGGTTAATCTAGCCTTTTGTCTCCAGAATTCAGTTTCAACCCTGATTCTAGATTTAAGGATAGCCTTGGCGAGGTTGAGAGAGACGTGATTCTCTTGGGAATTGAAGACGACGAAATTGATCTTCGCACGGGTGACATCGTCTTCAGCATCTTTAATGGCTTGAAAAATGTCTCCGAAAGCAATTTTGCTCCAGGCCGTAAGGGCTTTTCTAGTAGCTTTGAGTTTGGTAGTGATTCTGGCCAGAGGATCCAGGTGAGTGACAGAGGCCCAAGCCTCTTCCACTATGTGCATGAACTGGGGGTGGTGGCGCCAAAAGTCAAGGAAGCGGAATGATTTATTGATGTGGTTATGGGTGTTGTTAATCTCGAAAAAGAGGGGGGAATGGTCATTTTCGGTGGAGTTCAGGTGCGACAGATTACTGATCAAACCTGAATCTGACCAACAGTCATTCACCATGGCACGATCAAGAGGGGGAGTACTGCCTATGCGATCCATCTTGCATGTTGCACCAAGTGAACTGGTTGCCGTGAAAGGGGATAGCGGAGAGGTGGGGGTTAAGGCGAAGTTATTGAAGTCCTCCATGGCCGAATGAGGGGGGTCACGACCATCAGATTTTTCTCTCTGCAAGATACTGTGTTAAAGTCTCCGATGCAAAGCTACGGCATATCGTCGTGGAGAAGGGAGGGCCCCGACAGAAGCTCCCAAAGAACTCTACGCTCTGGGATGCTGCAGCTACCGTGGATGGCCGAAAGAAGGATGCGGGACTTGAAGACGGGATGCTCAACCCAACAGGAGAGGGCCTGAGGGGAGTCGTTAGTAATGCCAAAGCGGAAATCAGCGGCGAAGAAGATCCAAATGTCGTGAAATCCGGAGATCGTGGAAGGGAATCCCAGCTTGAATTGAATTTCTTTCATTCTTTTGTGGGGAATTTTGCGTTCAATAATGACAAGTAAATCAATCCGATTGGATTTGGTAAGGCTGATGATCCGATTCAAAGTCTGTTTATTCCCAATGCCTCAAACATTCCAGAGAATGTTAGGCATTAAGGGAGGAGGCAGGGGTGTTTTGCAGCTTTGCGGCGGATCTCGTGGTCATCGCCGTACGCTGCCTTTGTTTCTTGGATTTCTTCTTTTTCTTGAGATTGTTGTTTGCGGGGCTGGTACAGACCGGTACGAGAGCCCCATCTGAACTCGAGTTAACGACTGCGACTGTCGAAGGAGAAGTTTCAGAGTCTTCACACTCCGCTAGAGCGTAAGAGGATTGTCTCGATCAAGGAAACCCGCTTCTGAGCCTGCCAAAATTGGCCGGTGAGCGGGCGAGGAGGAACCATGGCCGGACATGGGGGGAGGTGGATCGGCAGAGGGAGCCCCGACTATCGTACCGTTGAAGTACGATATGATGGCGAAGGCGACCACTGGGAATCGCTAGTTCGGAGGAGGAGGTTGGAGGGGAGCAGCGGGGGAGGTAGGTGTGATGGGAGGGATTTGGAGGAGAACGAGTGCGAGGCCAGAAGGGGAGAGGATGGAGGTTAGGGAGGCCACCGGAGAAAGGCGTCTCTGGAGAGCAATCATTCGGATCAAAGTCTAGAGCTCCGAAGGAATTATGGAGAGTGATGGCGAGTGAAGGGGATAGGGGGTTAGGGAGGCAGTCGGATACCGGCGTCTCTGGAGCTCCATCATCTGGGTCCGGGTCTAGCGCTCCGAAGGAATTATGGAGGGTGATGGCGAGAGAAGGGGGTAGGGCGGAGACAGAAACGGTGTGGATGGGGGAACTCCGAGCGGGAGATGGGGGTTGGAGGGGATCTGCGTTGTGGGGCGGGGTGGGGGTGCCGTGCCTGTATCGCGCGCTTTCCTGGGGACAGGTTTCTTGAGTTCTGGGTGTGCGCGGAAGCGTGTGTAGAGAGTGGCCGCACATCTGACAGTGTTGACAGAAATTATGCTGTTGTCGTAAACCAGCGCTTGGCTGAATGACTGATCTCCGAGTTCTATCTCGATCAGTTTGGGTGGCTCATTTTGGAGGTCGAGCTCTACGCAAATCTTTGCGTAGTTACATTTAGAGAGGTTTTTCGTTTCTTCGGCGATGGCCACAAGGACTCCGAAAGAGCTGGCGATCCTCTTAAGGGCTGCAGCAGGAAAGCACACTAGGGAAGATTGGGAAGGGTGACCCAGGAGGTGACGATGGTCGAATCGATCTTGGGATTAAAGTTCGGTGACCATTTGACGATTTTGACAAACTGAGTGTCAATTTTGGTCGTGCCTATCGCCCACACTTTGCTGGAGTCCTGGTCGGAGAAAAGATGAAGAATATATATATATATATTATATATATATATTTTTATATATATATATATTATATATATTAATATATATATTTTATTTATTTATATATATATATATAATATATATTAAAATATATTATATATATATTTATTATATATATATATATTTATATAATATATATATATATATATATTAATAATATATAATATATATATATATATATATAATATATATATATTATATATATATATATATATATATATATATATATATAATATATATATATATATATATATTCTTTCTTTTTTTTAAATAAAGCCCGTGGACAAAGCCACCAAGCCGACCTTGGCCAGGAGCCATGACCACCGCCACCCAGCTACTCTCGTAGGGGCTCGATCCCAGGACCTCACCCTACCGTGCCATCGGACTTACCGGTACACCACCGTGCCTTTGGCAATGTGGGGACTATCTTTCTATTCTTAAAGGCTAAACACTAACAATCCCCCATATATCTCTATATATGGATTGAGCATTCCCCACAGTGGCTGTCTATCATGCATTAGGATAGATGTCGCTGACGACTTGAATCTTCCTGCATGGGTCAAACAACAGTATGATACAAGAATGGACTAAGCCTTGAATTTTGCACCATAGCTATAATTTTTCCTACTCACACAATGTAGTCACGTGTGCTTCTGGCTGCACATTAAAGGCCCTATGTCAGCATGGTTTCAGTGTATGTATTTGGGTGTCTACAAGTTTACTCTCAAGAGACGGCCTGATATCTCTGTTCATACATGCTAGGTGAGTTCTTTATAAAGAGACATGGCATGCAGCCTTGCGCTTTCTTGTGGTGCTACGCCGCTATGACATGGCTTAAAGCCGAGGCATTACCTCTACCTGGAAACCTCATCATAGTATCATACTACTGTAGCATGAGGTCACAAGCCTCTCTTTAGTGCCAAACTACCCAGCATGATGCCTTGCGCTTCATTGCGGTGTTATGCCGCGATGACATGGCTTGCGTACCCAAGGCTTTTTCCTACCTGGGTACCTCATCATGGTGCCATGCCACTGTAACATGAGGACATAGTCCTCTTTTACTACCAAAATAAGTCACGTTAGCGATGCAATAGGACGTCGCTAAAAAGGAAAAACACATCGTTGATTTGATTTAGTAACGAAATTAGCGACGAAATCTCCATGCCGCGTATTACCTGGTCGTTAACACAAAATACGTCAATGTTCGTCGCCATGACGATAATCATTTGCGACGTCGTGACGTCGCTAACTTTTTAGTGGATAGCGATGTTTGCTGTCAAGGCATTGCTAATTAGTGACATAGATATTCATTTCTAATTGTCACTGACAGTCAGCAGTGAGCGACGTAATCTGTGACGTTTAGTGACGTACTGTCTGACATTTTGGGTTTGCCACATCACGATATTAGCGATGTTTGGCGACCGTTAGCGACGTCTCTGACACAGGCTAGCGACGTTTGGATACGTGAATAGCGACGTCGTTTGCGATTTTATTAGACTACTTTGTAACTTGTCGAGTTTGCCATGTCAATAACTTAGCGATCTCTAGCGACTATCTGCGACGTTTGCTTTTCAGGTTAGAGACGTATTGATACACGTTAGTGACGTGTTTAGCATTGCTATTCGTCGGTAAACGTCACTAAGCGTCGCTAACTTTTTAAAAAGATTTTTTTGCTTTCCATCCAGAATCTACTTGCATTTTAATGACAGTTTGTAAATAATAGACCCGGAGCAACCCTTCATAGAATTTCCTGGGTTCGTCGACCCCTTCGGTGGAAAACTCAATACCGGTAAACAAATATAATTTGACAAATGATGAAAAGATACCAGTAATAATCAAAAAAATAGAATCAAATAACAAGAAAGATATAAAATAGCGGGTGGAAACAAATCCACTACCAAACGGCAAAAAAGAGTTTCTCCAATAATGTTTCAACTGGGTCAACATAACACAGTCACTAAATAAATAAAATAAATGCATAAAGTCCTAACAATGGGTCAGCAAACAACAACACAACACATGAAAATAAGTCCAATAAAGGACTACGCTTAGTCAGGAGGAGGAGGCAGTCCCTGTATCTGGGACAACATGAACCTGTACTGCACTGGTGTCAGCGTCATCGGTGACGACCATCAATAGGAGGAGGAGGTAGTGGAATCGATACAGTCGGTGTGGATGTCGACGCACGACCAGGAAGTGACTGCTCCATGGCTAGCAGTCTGGAGTTTGTGGAATCTATAACAGCCGCAAGCCTTGAAAGCTGATCGCCTATGGCCACCTGCGACCCCTGCACCACCTGAACGACAAGATCCATCCTCTCCTACACCATCTGAATGACACGATCCGTCCGCTCGCTCATCTCCCTAATGGTGCGCTCGAGCATATCAAATCATGCGGTAAGCGCCGCATCGTCCGTTTGTGACTAAAACTGGAGCTGCTCCGTAATCGCCTGCAATAACTCGTCATGTAGATTAGTAACCTGGCGACGGAGTTCCTCCATTCGGGCCAACTCCTATGAGGGCTGCGAGGAATGCACACAGGCAGAGGGGGCCCTGGATGACAGCGTCACCATAAAGGCGCTGTAGGATCCCGTACCGTAATGCGTACCCCTCTAAAGACCACCAACGACGGTCATCCAGAGCTCGTCCAACACCCGAGCCAGAGGGAGCTGTAAGGAAGTACCAGCCCCTCCCTTCGCAGGTGCATTCTCACGCTCTAGCCTAAGATACTCATCATAGAAAAGTACTATCTCGATAAGCATAATATTTACTACAAACTTAGTTGTTCCAATCTATGGATATATGTTGCATATTTTTTAATTATACTAAAGTTGGTGACACGTAAAGTAATACTTATATAGGTCTGCGTGGCCCTATCATCGATGAGCTTTTCGTCCTTCTAATGGGTGGTCAGGAAGACGATCACCATGTTGGCATCCTCACCCCTCATTATCTGTTATAATAATTTATTTGTTATTAAAATTGAACATTTTATTCCTACTTTCATTAAAATAATATATTACAGTAAAAAACATAACAGGCAACGAAATGTTCTGTCATGGGAATCGAGCCACCACATTTTCCTTTCCTCGTCCTAGCCGCCTTCGCCTTCTTCGATCGTTCCTTGTACCTAGGATCGTCAAATCTATCCCTCATCGCAGTTCACTGCTCGGGCGTGATCCAACCCTGGATCCATCTTCGGAGCGCTCTCGAGCCTTCTAGTCGTCGATCGCATGGATCAACTTGGCAGCAACGGCAGGAAATAGCTTCTCGATCATCTCAGCCGGTGTGATGGATAAAAATATGTTTTCTATAAGAATTAAATTAGTTAGTTATATAATATGCATAAAAGATGATTTAAACTAAAAGTAATATACTTTAGTTACCTTGAAGGGGTAAATCAGAATGCCTTCCTCTCGTCTGAGGCATCCGAGTAGTTGATCCAAGGACCACCGTAGTTGGACCTCAGAAATAGCCCCAATGTCCTTTGAACTAACGGAGGACGATATCTACACAACGAATATTATATTCAAGAATATAGATATAATTATAAATAAATGTTAACTAATTAACTTACTTTGTAGGCCCGTAGGACCAAATCTTCATCCTCGTCTCGCTCGGAGGGGGCGCACAGGGGATCGCTCGAATCATATGGAGATAGATTAGATGCGACCTCCCCCGCTTCTCCGTCTCCATAGTGTCGTCAGCATTCGAAAAACTGGACGGGGTAGTCTCAAGCCTGGAACTGTCCATCCCAGGAGTACTGCCACGTACCGTCGACCCAGTCAGAGATGTAACTAGTCGGTACACTGGAGTACTAGGAGACGAAGGTCCAGAACCATCATCCGATAACGGAGTAGCACTCTGTCCACCGGTGGAACCTCTACCGGCACGGGATGCTCCGAGGTACGATCATCTTCGTCCTGCCATATCTGATAAAAAAAAGATATATACAAGAAATGTAATACAGAAGCAAAATCCAATCTGCATGCATCTAACATATCGCAGTTTATAAAAAAATAGACCCGGAGCAACCCTTCGTTGAATTTCTACATAATAACCAAGTCTAGATAATAGCATCCAGAAACATCTAAGTTTAGATAATAACCATGTCTAAAAAATAACAAGAAACATCCAGAGTTGTAAAAACATCCAAGTATAATCCATAAATAAGTCTACCGGAGACAAATTCGGTCAAAAGTCATATATATATAACTCTACCCTCTACGCTGGGGCAGACATACTCTCTTAGCCCGCGCAAAGAAGGCTGCACGTGATCAAGATCATCTATAGGGAGAGACTGGAACTCCCGTGCCACTGCCTTTGGTGCCACGTCCTCCTTCACAGCGATCTCAGCTTAGGAATCACTTTCTCCTTAATAGTAGGAGGTACCACTTCTTTCTTAACCTTGATCTCTACTTTAGGTATCACTCAGCAGAAGGAGGCAGCATTCCTCCTCAGTAGCAGGAGGTTCCACTTCCTACTTAGTAGCCATCTGTGCTCTTTCAAGCGACGTGTTCGAGTCATGGGTGCCATCTAGTAAGATTGATGGAAACATAGAGATTAATTAGAAGTTAAAAAATGGCAATACATTTTACAAGTCTAAATAGTTGTTGCATAGAGATTAATTAGGGTTAAAACATATTTTATATTTCTTTTCTTTTCAATCATCTTCTAAAATTTATCTTCTTCATTCTCCATGTCCTCATCTTCCTCTTCTCTCATCTTCGCTTTCATCTATCATTTCCTCTTCGGATACTTCCATCTATTCTATACGATTAGACGTGTAATGTGAAAACTTTTGTTGTGTCCACGTCAACTGTATTTGTTACGAGAGGTAGCTCGTCCTCCTGATAAGCTATTTGTCAATATCGTAGGTATTTCTGGCTTTAGTCTTGCATACTGTCCACCAGTCCAACCTAGTTGATCACCGTCTAGGATAAGTAGTAAAGTAAATGAGTTGAGCCTGACTTGCTAGGAGAAATAGTTGTATCCTTGATATCAACTCCGGTAGTTAACATCCACAAAACCATGCTTGTCAATTTTCTAACCATGATCTTGGATCGGATCGAACCAATCATACTTGAACAACACGATCTTAGCGGCTCTATGTCGTCAACTCCAAATCTCCCGTAAGATGCCATAGAAATTTGTCCGGATCGACATCTTTGTAGTTTGTAGATCTAATACACAAACAACTTTTTTGTCGAATCAAGATCCGAAACGTTCTCTCTGATCAGAGCATTTGTTGACTTGAACCTAAACCCATTCACACAATAGCTTGGCTAGATTTTGATGGAATAAATTGTCCTCTTGGATATTGTTCTAATAGATTCATTCTCTAGTGTTGCGTCTGGACGATCGACCTAAATACAACAAGATAAGAAATTAAATTTAGTGTTCCGTTAATTACCGTGTAAAGTACATATACAAAAAGTAATTACCGAGCTCCTTACGTATGCACTCAACTATGAAGGGAAATGACATCTCATTTTCTGTTCTAGTTTTTTATCTGTTATGTACTGTCTACTCGACCTCATCTCATCATTAAATGTGCTAAAAATAACAACACATCGGCCAATTAGTGTAATAATAATATTGGATACTATTACATGCATAGATGATGTAAACGTGGATGTATAGTTACTTACCCCTCGAGCTTCTCCACTTCAACCTCGTCGTAGTTGAGTAAATATATAACTGAGTATCCATTAGTTCCTCGTCATTCATATATCTTTTTCATTTTTTTCGAAGGCTTTTCGAAAGAATTGAAGAATTTCAGTATTACATCATTAGATTCAAGATATCCATTATCGTTTCTCGGAGCTCTTGTTCTATTAGTAGCAACATATGGCTTGAAATACATCTAGCAGAAATTTGTAATCTCCTCAAGAACATAGGCTTCACAAATAGAACCCTCGACCCGAGCCTTATTTTTTACCTTTCTCTTTAGGTGGTTCAAATACCGCTCAAACAGGTACATCCACCGATAATCGACTGGCCCACCAATACGTGCCTCATAGGAAAGATGAATTGGCAAGTGCTCCATGGAGTCGAAGAACCCAGAAGGGGACACCTTCTCAAGCTTTTATAGTGTTATCGTAATGTCCTTCTCTTGCTTTTCTAGACGATCGACAAACAACTTAGTAGAACAAAGATATATGAAGAATATGCTCAGCTCTATCAACGGATCCCAAACGACCGGCGGTAATAATTCCTGAAATACGAACAGAATTAACCTCTCCATAAATACGTGACAGTCGTGGCTCTTCATACCCGTCAGTTTATCCTCCTTTGGGTCGACGCATCTTCTTAAATTCGACACGTACCCGTCAGGAAATTTTAGGCCCTGAATCCACCTACAAAGTCTCTCTTTATTCTTCATGTCTAGTAAAAAAATTATCTTAGGCTGCTTCTACTTCCCATTGCCTTCCTTTATCAAATGTAACATAGGACGTCTGCATATATCTTCCAAGTCCAACCTAACCTTGGGATTATCTTTCGTTTTTCCCTTTATGTCCATCACAGTATTAGTTATGTTGTCAAACACATTCATCTTTAATACATGACATCAAGATTATTTCTGATCAGTTTGGTGCTCCAATATGGCAGGTCCCAGAATATACTCCTTTTTCTCTAATTATAAGCGACCATATTCATCACATTTGTGTCCCTTTGTAGGCTCTTCGATAGCACTTAGAAAATCTTTGACCTCCTTCCATATCGTGTCTCGGTCCACCTTGGCGGTGGATTGGCCTTCTCCACAATGCCGGCACGAAAAGCATTCTTGTTCCTCCGAACGGATGATCCTTCAGTAGGAACTGTCGATGACAATCGAAGAAGCATGATTTTCCTCTATGTTTCAAACGGAAAGCCTTTGTACGATCAATGCAATACGGACATAAGAGACGACCATGAGTTCTCCATCCCGATAAAATTCTATAGGCCGAAAAGTCATAGATGATCTACGTCAGTGCGGCCCTCATCTGAAAGTTCTGCTTTAGAAACATCATACATGTTGGCGCCTGCTTCCTACAGTTTATTCAACTCATCTATCAACGACTGTAAGTATACATCGATATTCCTCTTCGTATTGTTCGGACCCATAATGATAATGGTTAGGAACATGTAAGATGTCTTCATACGCATCCACGACGGTAGGTTGTACGGAGTGACAATCACTGGCCAACAGGAATATTGGGAACCCGAAAGTCCGAACAAGGTGAAACCATCAGAGGATAGCCCCAATCTTACATTACGTGGATCAGAAACAAAATTTGGATACTCTTGATCAAAGTGCTTCCATGCTTCTCTATCGGATGGATGATCCAAAACTCTATCGATATGTTTTCGCCTGGGCCAACTCATGTTCTCGGCAGTCTCCTTCACCATAAACAACCTCTGCAACTGTGACGTCAAAGGCAAGTAGTGCATCGAATCGATCGTCTTCCTTGTACCGAAAGTCCTACTTGAACTTGTTGCCTTGTAATGATCAGCACCACAACACAAAATCTGCACACGTCTTCATCCTTGTCGTCCTTGTAGTACAACATGCATTCGTTGTGACATGCATCAATTTTATCATATCTCGTCTAGAGCGATCTCACCATTCTCTTAGATTGGTAGAAGTCTGTAGGTAACTTTGTACCCTCCGGCAAGATCTCTATAATCAACTCGATGATTCGGTTGTAGCATTCTTGAGACATTAAAATTGGACTTGATGCTCAGCAATCTTGTAACCACCTCCAACGGTGAATGATCCTCATAACCAGGATACAAATTAGTCTTTGCATTCTCCAGCAACTCCATGAACTTTTCAGCATCGGCATTCGGTGCCTCCTTAGCCGGATTATGATTGTCGAATCGAAACTAGGCCCTGCAGTATCGAAAACCATGTTCATCCATCCTTCGTCGTAATCAGCATGGTTATGGACATCCATATACGACTCCAAATTAGGCTCTGGATCTGATGCTAAAGACACAAGTTCTCCGTGTTAGGTCCACTTATAGTAATTCGGCATGGAACTTTTAGAGTACAAATGATATGTCACGTCCACTTCTGGATGATATTTCAAGTTACGACATCTCACACATGGACATTTAATTTGGTACAGTCCATGTACTGAGGGAACGCCTTGGCGAACTACAGGAACTACTCTACCCCCTGTATAAATTCATCCGCACACCGCACATGTCATCAGGATGACGATTGTATATCCACGAATGATGCCGCAGATAGTAATTCATATCCATTTGAAGATAATTCTGAAAAGATAGATACACATTATTCGAGTATATTGTATAAATGGATGCATAGATCCATGAGTATTAAATGAGTGTCGTCACGTGTTCAATGTCAGCCCTTCTCTTCAAAGAAAATTTACTTCTGTAAGCCTTTTGAGGCTGTTAGAGTTATACAGGATTTTAAAAGAATACTAGAAAAGGCCAAATATTATAATTTTTCTTTTCTAGGATTTTTCTTTCTTTGTTTTTTTTCGTTTTATTACACCTTTTGTTCTTTATCTTTTCTCCTATTTTTTTGAATTTTATAGAACTCTAACAGCCTCAAAAGGCTTACAGATGTAAATTTACTTGTCAGAGAAGGACCGACATAAATACTTGACTTCGGGCTGACCATGGTACACAATATCTCATTGATACTCTCTTGTACCTTGATACTAGAATACAGTTTCAAATACCCATGAATCTAACTATACACACTAACTATACACACGTTCATCTTATATGCTACTAGGATACTCACTCTATACACTCTAAGTACTACGATATACACTCTAGGTACTACGATATACTACTAGGATGCTCACTCTATACACTCTAACTATACACATATACACCTCTCACTTGAACACTCTCATACACTTAACTGTATTCAGATCCCCATTTAAAATCTTTTAAGTAGTAGTCTAACAATTTTTAGTACAAAAGTTATGATACTTGGTTATTAATAGGGTAATTTCTGGAAAATTTCTAATGATACTAGGAATCTAGACTTAATATGGTCCATCTAAATTTCCTAAAAATGTTAATTCTAAATTCCCTATACATGAATTCATATACCTAATTTCAATTCTAAATTTTCCAATCAAAGAATTAACACACACACACATTACATAACATGTGTGTCATGTCAGTGTCTGTGTCAGCATTTTGTGTGTCGTATCCATCTCAGCTCCTGTGTCAGCGTGTGTGTGTCGTGTCTGTGTCAACGTGTGTCTGTGTCAGCGTCAGTGTGTGTGTGTGTATGTGTCAGCATGTGTGTGGTCGTGTCTATGTCAGCGTGTGTGTCTGTGTCAGTGTGTGTCTGTTGTATCTATATGTCTGTGTCAGTGTGTCTGTGTCATGTCAGAAAAGGGATATAGGGTTAGGATTACCTACCTTGCTCGGGGTCGGCGGTGGAGGACTGGAGTAGAGTCGGTAAAAGGTCGACGGTAGAGGACTGGAGCAGCGTCGGAGGGGAGGGTGGTCACCGGAGGAAGGGGTCACCGGGGGGAGGGGGTTGCCGGAGACGAGAAGGGGGGTAGAGAAATTTTGGAAGAGCAAGAGAATGAAAATTTTGGGCGAAAATAATAATAAGTCGATCGGCCAGCAACCCTAAATGAAATAATTTAGCAATGTCCGTAAAAGATGTCGCTAAATGTCATTGTCCACTAACATACTGCCGACATTCTAGGGAAGGAGTCGCTAAACGTCGCTACCTAAAACAAAACAGCGACGTTCTTCGACTAAACTGCGATGTTTGATTTCCAAACCATAATGCATGTCGTGAACTGTCGCTAAAAGTTGCTGATAGTGACGTTCAGCGACGTCCTCTTTAGTGGTCGCTAAATACAACAAAATTAGTAATATTTTTAACCGGTATCGCTGATCTCGTCGCCAATATGACTTATTTTGGTAGTGTTTGTAGTGTTGTCTACAACTCTTTAATCATACAACATTAGGCTACCTACCTATATCGGTGCTACGCTGCTGTGACTTGGCTCGTAAAGCCGAGGCATTACCCCTACCTGGAAACAACATGGTGGAGTCACCCCACTGTAGCATGGAGTTGTAACAGTCCTTTGTAATGTCGTGCTACCGTGCTTCCTGTAAAGCACAATAGGCATTCACTCTGCCTGAGAACTCATTAAGGCGTTTAAGCCATACTCTTCACAAGATATGTTCTCCGCATAAAACATATAATAGACAACAGTGGTTGTGGGTCTGTATCCCTTCCATATCACAGAGAATATGTACCCACTGTTCCTGATATTTTTCCAACTAGTGGTCCTTCCTTGAACCAAAAGCTAGATACCTAGTAGATTTCTCTTTAAACTAATAGCATAAAACTTTATGGTAGGATTACAATAACACAATATCAGAATACCTTCAAACACAATATCGGAATGCCTTCAAGCCTATTTACTTGCTGTGTCTTCGACTAGCTGGCGCTTGAAGACCTTTGTGAATGGATCTGCTAGGTTTTCCTGACTCAGAACATTGATGAGATCGTGCACTGCTCTGTGCATTAGCCACACAGTTCTCTTCTTCCCGTTGAAGAGGTCATTCGATGCCACCGCAGTAGTCGCCTAGTTGTCGCAGTATATAGGTATCGCTGGTATCTGTACCCCAACCACTGAAAGATCATAAATGAGCTTCCGAAGCTATTCTGTTTCTTTTTCTGTGAAATCAAGTACAAAAAACTCAGATTCCATAGAGGAACAAGATAGCATAGTCTGCTTCTTTGACTTCCATGATATAGCAGCTCCACCCATAGAAAAAATAAATCTAAATATGGATCTCTCGCTCTCCACTACTGAGCACCAGCTTGCATCACTGAAGCCTTCTACTACTGGCGTATCTCCGCTGTAGTGCAGTGCATGTGTCTGAGTCTTTAAGAGATATCTCATTACCCATTTCACAGCTTTCTAATACGTAACACCTGGGTTGCTCGTGAATCGACTCAACATTACTATAGCAAAAGCTATATCAAGCCTAGTGGCAGTAGAAGCGTACATCAAACGCCCAATAACGCTTGCATACTCCAGCTGCCTGACGCTTTCCCTCGAATTCGGCTTCAATTTAGGCCACACTTGTAAGGCGTATCGATCACTGGAAGATCCTGATGCCTGTAGTGTGTGATCATCTTCTCAATATAATGACACTGTGACAACGTCGGTCCAGTATCCGTCCGGATAATCTTGATGACCAAGATCACATCAGCTTCCCTCAAGTCCTTCATAATGAACTTGGTCGAGATGAACTTCTTTGTCTCCGTGACACAGCCCATATCCGTACCTAGGATCAGCATGTCGTCCACGTAGAGAAAAATTATTATACCTCTTCCATCAACGAACTTCGTGTAAATACACTTGTCCATTTCGCTAATGACCCTTAACGATAAATCCTTCTGGTTGTTGTATATATATCCCTTCGGTTAGCTCCCCATTCAGGAATATTGTCTTTACATCCATCTGATGTATCACCAACTTATGTATTACTGCGAAAGCAACTAACATTCCGATGGCGATCATCCGAGATACTAGAGCATACGTGTCGAAGTAGTCGATCCCCTATTTCTGAGAGAATCCCTTGGCTACTAGTCTAGCCTTAAACTTGTCAATAGTTCCATCTACTTTCATCTTGTTCTTGAAGATCCATTTGCATCTGATGGATTTCGCTCCTTCAGGACGATTAATTTATTGGAAGTGACTGAAACAATTTTATTATCGATCGTCTTCTTCCAGAAAACAGCGTCTCTGATCTCCATTGCCTCATCATAGGTAAGCGAATCTGCTTCCACGTGATAGGTGACAAAGTCATCTCCGAAGTTTTCGGTCTCCTCACTCGCTTAGTTGACGACTCAACGAGTTCTGGTTCAAGTGTTGTATCTTCTACAACAACTTCTTCTTGGACTACGTTCTTATTGGAAACTTCAATTTCCTGTGCCTCATTATTCTCCGAAATATTCGCAAGAACAATATTCTTGTACCTTACAAATTTTTCTTCAAAGTATTTTGCGTTGCAAGATTCAATGATGTTATTTGATTCTATATCAAAAATCTCCGAGCATCACTCTTCTCGGTATATCCTAAGAAGTTTGTCTTCGTAGTCCTTGTCCCGAGCTTCTGAATCTTCAGATTTCGGAGCTTTACATATGCCAGACACCTCCACACTTGAATGATATTCAAGTTGGGTCTGACTTTAAACCAGAGTACATGAGAAGTGATGTTAGATGTTGCATACGACACTCTATTCAGAATAAAATTGGTCGTCAATGCAACTTCTCCCTAATAGTATTTGAAGGACCCACATTCAACAGCAATGAGTTTATCATTTTTGTCAATGTTCTGTTCGTCCTTTCTGCTACTCTGTTAGATTAAGAAGAATACAGAGCAGTAGTCTCGTTGATGATTTCATGTTCTTTGCATAACGATGCGAATTCATGAGACCGATACTCTCCGCCTCGATCACTTCTTAATCTCTTGAGTTGTTGTCTAGTTTGTCGTTCAGCCTCGGCCCTGAACTCTTTGAACTTCTGGAATGCTTCGTTTTTAGTCTTCAGCAAGTAGACGAACGCATATTTTGAGAAGTCATCGATGAAGTTTATGAAAAACTTTATCCCGACATTTGTAGAGAATTGTTTGAAGTCACAGATATCGGAGTATACCAACTCCAGAAGATCTGTGCTTCGATTAATCCGATGAAAGGGTTTCCTTATGATCTTCATCTGAGCACACACTTCACATTTCTCTACCTTACCCCCAAATTTGGAGATAAGTCCTAGACTAGACATCTTGTTTATTCTTTTACAATAAACATTTCCTGGTCTATTATGCCACAACTCAAGAGTATAATTAGAATGAGCGATTGCATTAATTTCATTTGACTGATTTATAAGCTGAAGTTTAAACATCCCTTCGATATAAAAGGCTTTCCCGAAGTATGTTCCTTTAAGGGATATCACCATCTGGCCATCATTGATGTCCATCCTTAGCCCTTTATTACAGAGTAGGCCTCTAGAGATCAGGTTCTTTGCAATAGCAGGTACATCCTTCACGTCTTGAAGCGTCAGAGACTTCCATGAAGTCAGCCTCAATACCACCATCCTGATCCCTTATACTTCAGCTTGTTCCTGGTTCGCCACATAACATTTTTAGAGGTTGGTATGTACGTGGTGAACCATTCCTTGCCAGAGCAGACATGGCAGGTGGCACCAGTGTCTACCCACCAGTCAGAGTCATCCCCCACCGCAGTGACCTGAATAATCATAGAAATTACTTCAGTAACTATAGAAACCTTACTAGGGTCACCTTTCTCTGACTCCTTGGGCTTGAATTTGTATTCACTCTTGTAGTGGCCCTTCTTGCCATAGTTAAAACAAATCTGTCATGACCCACACTCGCTTTTCGGGATACGAGTGCGTGTCCAAGCTAGCCTACACCGCAGTGTCGGCAGTAGAACGCTGTCAAGGCCATGATGCTCAAATCACGTAAAGTAATAACTTTCTGCTCATTCACAATAACTAAATTAAACTTACAATATTCACAAGATTTACATTTGAAGAAAAATATAAACTCTTACAAATATTGAAAAATTACAAACACATCTAACTAGTCTTTTATGGTTGACCTCAGCATATACCCATGTCTCCTCCAATGGTCCAAGCACAATGTAGCAGGCGATTATCTGAAAAATATTGGTTTCCAGTGCAGAATGGAACGAGTATAATCCATGCATGCAGTTCCAATATATGATAACGACTATAAAAATAGTAAATAGAAAATGATATATATGATGAAAGAAATAACTATAAAATATAGCACAAAAAATATGGTGAGACTACAGGGACAAGTAAAACATGGAACAAAGAAACATAACCATCTACGTGATTTAAAGTACACCTTTCAATATGTGATCAGGCTGGTCTATTACACCGCACGGTCTACACTGTCTATATTGCATGAAATAAAGCACGGTCTATACTGTCTAAGCATGAAATAAAGTACGATCTACACTGTCTACATTGCATAAAATAAATATGGTCTACACTATCTATATTGCAGGAAATAAAGCATAGTCTACGGGGTTGATCACATATCTACTCAGTATGTACTTTTCCACCGATTACTACTCATGGATTAGTTACGACAATAAATCATGAAACACGGTAAAATAAAATATGGCATCATGACTAAAATCCATATGACACTAACCCGTGTACTGACCGTGTCAAGCGTAAAATATGTATCACTAGTCATGCAATTATAGTAATTAACAATACTGGAAACAAAACATGAACTGTACTCGTCTGGTGTCCTGAGCTGCTAATAAAGGCATGGTGCAGCAAAAAAATCCAACTGTCACAAACGTCCTCGGATGCTGAAATAAATATCACGAATATGTTTGGTATAAAAGAAATGTCTTAAACACCTACCCAAAAGTTCAATTCTGGACACAGGGGCAAAAATGTAATTTTGGGTCAAAACGATATCTGCCATTAGATCCGCTTTGCACCGAAAAACGTGCCAGTATCTATATTCTTTAAAGTCATCAAACTATGTCGACGGGTCCAGTTTGATGATACGAACACAATTGTATGTCCAAAGTTGGATTCCGGTAGGCCGTACATAAATTTGCCCGTTGGATTGGGTCGTAGGCCTGCCAAAATAGTGTTCCGGTCGACCTTCTCAGAATCAGAGCAAACTTGGCATACAGGACTAGAAAAATGACATGGTCCTGTTGGCATAAGTTTCGTATCGAGATGACAAACATGCACGAAGTTATGGACTAGTTTGCAAAGGGGCCGATACGGGATATCTCGACATATACGCTTCGATTTCGTCACGCACGCACAACGAAATTGAGTTCCGTTGAATTCCATACATCGACGACGTCCATACGCATCTTTTAAGGCTCATGGGTTGTGACTACGTCGTCCAATTTATCGGGGCGAACGTCGTATCGGAGAATTTTTATGTTTTTTCAAAATAGTTTTCATGAGTTTCCTCGATTTTTGAGTTAATTTATCCTAGTGTCTACTGAATATCCAAATAATCTAAAAATAGGTTTGAATTCTGTTTAGGTAGTCTAGAGGATTGTTCAATTAGGATTTTAATATTTGTGACACGTTGATCATAAAGTGGCACCAAACATGGGTACTTGATAGTTTCTAAATAGTTTATCAAAATAGTTTTTTATCGATCTTTTGCGTCAAATCTTGGGCAGTTTAATCAATCCTATCAACAAATAATTGATGGGACTAGAGGCTAGATATTTCAGCTTCTAAAAGGATCAGTTTACTCGGGATTTGGTTGTGTACATGAAGAGAAATTTGATCGGGAAGTGCCATACCTCATGACTGAACTTGACTGAACACAGGACCCTACTTCGACGATCATCACTGGCTGCATCGGCCAGGCAGGCGCTGCTCCTGCATCGTGGTTACCCGATCCTGGTCGGGCATGGTGGAGGAAGCTCACTAGGCTGCTACGAAGAGCTCAAAATCGTCGGAGAGGTTTTCGAGCACTCGGGGTTACATCATGCGATATTATGTAATAAGAGTGATCGACTGATGTATAGGGATTTAGGTTCATTTACTAAAAGGAAAGGATTAGCTTAAGATTTAGTTTAGATTGGATTGAGAAAGAGATTTGAATTCGAGTTTGGTAAAACTTTAAATCAAGGATTAAATTCTTGATTCGCAGAGATCCCCTTTCTTTGTTTTCACAGAGCTCAGGTTTGGAGAATCATTGTTCCCTTGCAGAACAGTGAATACATTTTTTATATTATTTTTTTCTTTCTATATATATATATATATATATATATATATATATATATATATATATATATATATAAATATATATAAATATAAAATATATATATATATTATATATAACACTACATATATCTAGAGGCCACAAAAATCCTCATAAAATCCTAAAATTCTTAAAACCTAATAATAGCCGTGTATAATATTTTTATGGAAATTATTTGAAAGCGATATACAAAAAACAAATTTATTTACAAGAAAGAATTATAGAACTATTTACTAAACTGATAATACAATAAATGGCATAAACTTTTAAAAAACAAAATTAATAAAAATACTTTTTGATATATATATATATATATATATATATATAATTTAAAAATATATATATATATATACATAAACTGGTATAATTTATCTATGTATGTATTTGACGTAGCATTTATCTTGCTACCCAAAATATATTAACAAAATCAAAAATTAAAAGGTCCAAATATAAATAAAATACTGTAAAATATTTTATGTAAAATTTATAAACATATCTAAAATTTAGGGGGTTTACATTCTACCCAACTTACAAAAATTTTGTCCTCGAAATTAAAAATATTCCTAATATATAAAAAACAACGGGATTAAATATAAAGGGGTGGCAGATACGTCAAATCGTAACTCGGTTTTCGGAAGGAGGGAGGAGGTAGTTATCATGGAATCCAAGTTGACGTCGCATTCTACAAGATGGGATATTCTTTGTTCAAGGCCCTACCCAACTTATAGAAATTGGCTAATCGTGAAAATCATCGTTACAAGACTTCTGGGAAGGACAGTTTCTAAGATGAGGCACAAGAATATTGGACATTTCTGACCGCAGTCTCGAATTCTAAGTGAGCCTAGATATCGCCATGGCATTCTTGGTCAGTAACGTCTATAGGACGATTATTATAATCCAATATCGTCACTATCGACCATGCTTTCAACAAAATGATAGGAATCTCTTGTTCGAATATAACTAGAACGTGTCGTTTCAAGGAATTTTAGTCTTCAGCTAACATGGGTAACTAAGAGATGAGAGTCCATAACAGTGTAAAACCTTGCTATAGGGTTTCGATTAGGTAAGGGTCTGGAATCTTTAAGACATAGTGACTAGTGTGTACGGGATCGGTGTTTGGTGTTTTGTAGGGCGCATGTGCTTGCTTGGGAGGAATGCATACATCATAGGTGTGATGCGTGTTGCATGGATCAGGGTATTCAGTTTAGTTAAGGGAATTGGTCGATATTCGTATGGTAAAATCAAATGGAACAAAATAGGCATCTTGTGGTTATTCTACGGAGGAAATGTGTCATACATGTGGTGTAATTAAAATGGAGCATAGAAAAGTGTGTTTTTGTGCAGCATGTATGTCATGTGTGTAAAATAGCTCGTCTAGTTCATGAATGTGCAATTTGTTGGAAGGTAAAGGCCAATGTTGTACTTTAATTATCAAAGCCACGGTAGAGGGTGTCAATTGGTACAAATAGGAGTGGAAGTTATGAACCACCGATTTATTAGCCCAAGTGGAATCAATCTACCCCAATCATTTGCTATTTCACGAACCCTACATTATTAGAGAGGCTTGGAACCTATACCCTTGGAATTTTGTTCTCGACTTAAACTAAGACACAATTTTATGATAAAACAAAATTTGAAGGATCAAAGTAGATATCTTTTACCGCAGTTATTTAAACACATGGGCAAAGGAATATAAAATGCAACGTAAAGATCGTATCGCAACTTCCCACAGATAGAAGAACGGTATCGAATGGCATCCTATTCTAAGAGATAGGGTACACAAAGTTCAAGGTTATACCCAACTTATATAAGTTGGTTATCATGGAAAGCACAGTAATAGGACTCCTAAGAAGATCAAATTTCAAGAAGATGTATGAGAATATGGGGTACTTCTGATTGTAGTCACGGACTCTATAAGAAGCCAAGGTACTGTTTATTTAACATTGCCCATATATTGATCATGTTCCATCAAAGCAGTAGGAGAGGTATTGGTCAAGCCTAACCAGAAACAAGTTGGTACGACAGCATTCCATTCATCGCATAACATATGCTACGAAGGAATACGAGTAAGGGATCTATGGAAGAAGGAGTAGTGGGCCATGAGATTGGGACTACACAATAGGTGTATGGACCTATTTCATAAGGTTTGGTTTTGTAGTTCAAATATGGCGATATGCATGGATAGGTTTAACTGGTCTTAATGGGTTCCCTAATTGGACATCAATCTTTGATTGAGTGAATCTTGGATTTTAATCTTTATTGGATGGATAAGATCCCATAAAATCAATCTTAACTATTTCTATTAGGTTAGGGTAACCTAAAATAGGTTTAAATTCAAGTGGTTGGGCTAATGGCCAGTCGGGTTGGTTAACTAGGTTCCTAAAGCCCAAGCCCAAAAATGTGCCTTCTATGACTTTTGTATTTAAGTAGCACAAGAGGACTCAATTGAGTAGCACACTAGTGGCAAGTGCGTAGTGGGCGTCGAGTAGATCACCACCATATATTGGGTCGAAAGGTTTGAGTCGAGATTGAGTCTCTAATTGAATTCGAAAAATATATCGGTATTTCTGTAAGAATTATATTTAACCTTTTTTACTGGAAAGTCGTATCATAAAAATAGAGTACAAGGGATATGTTTGGATGGGACATAATATGCCTAGATGAAGGTGGACTCGTCTAGGTCTTGTATATGGAATTTGTTGGAAGATAACAACTGGTCTCGCACTCCGAATATCAATGTCACTGTAAGGGTCACCAAAACATTTAAATAGAAAGTGGGTGTTCATGAGGCACGAATTCATCATCCCAGTGAGAGCCAACTTATCCTAGTCAATCCGTAATACTAGTAAATCCTAAAATTTAGAGGGCTCACAACCTATTTACTTCAGAAATTTAATTCTCAAAATTAAACTAAGACAAGGTTTTATGATTAACGAAGTTAGAGAAATTTAAGTCGTGATCACAGTGTAATAGATAACGTGATACGATAGATATGGATCAAATTTAAAGATCGTTCTTCAATTTCAAATAGATGGAAAACGATTGCGTAATAGCTTTCATGGCCATAGGTGATACGGTGAACTAAGGAGGAACATTATGTGTCTATCCTCTCTCAAATACAAGCATTTGTTTTTTTTAATTAAGTAAGGTGAAAACAATAAAGAGTTCAAAGGATAGGGGATCGAATGTTAATACAAGGTTCCAATGGCGATTGAAAGATTCAAACGGAGTTGTTAAGGCAGTTGCAGATGAGATCCTAGAGGCATCTATATCTTAATCCACGTAGGTTAATCATATGAAGAGCGAACCGATGCAATAAGGTTTATCAGACCATAATACACCAATTCTAATTAGACAATATGCTAGTAGTCGTCCCCAATAAACATATGTCCTGAACAAGCTCGATAAAGAATAGGCTTGCAAAACTAGGCTATAATAGCGACGTTAGTCAAGATAATATAAAATATAAGTACGTGAGATTTATGATTGAAAGAAGGCACAAGTAGTTCAAGTTCATCAAAATCTAAGCCTTGTCCGGTGTTGGTGCCTCTAGTTGTCCTGCTTGTCTTTTTGTCTAAAGCCTTGGTCGACCAATAGGTTAGGGACCTCTAAACTCTATTGTCTAGGTAAACTTACAAGTGTCATTCAATTTCCTAATTAATAGGTCACAAGGACAATGGGGTGCTAGGTTGGGAGGTATGCTACCCAACTTAGAGAAGTTCTACTAGTATTGGCTTTGAATCAATGGGACATACAGGGCATTTTCCTAACCTCTATAGTATCCGAAAATTGTAATCATGTTTGAAGTTATTTTATCGGGAGTTTATGTCTCGCCAGTATCCACCTGGCTGTAATAAATCCTTGGTTTCGTGACTCAAATATGATATGACATCGAATAATTTTTTAACTCTATCCAATATTGACATAAAGATGACAGATAAAAAGAGGACAACTAAAACATAGTTTTAACAAAATTTGATAACCTGCGTTTCCTTGAAATAATATCAACTTTAGGGGTCGTGCCTTGCCAGTGCGCTGCTGGATGCAGTGAACCCCGTAGTCTCCATAACTCAGATAAATGGTGACAGTGCACTGCTGTCTTGCCAGTGTAAGTCGTTAAAATTATTCCAACTATATCTCTAAGAATTTCAAGGAGTTTCTAGAAGTTCAAAAAATTGGTCATAATAGAAAATGCAAGTATCTGTCCTTGAATGAAAATGTCAGTTTTGAAAATCATACGATCGATTAGGGATACAACGATCAAAGGCAATAGGAGTGTAACTCATATATATCTTGAATTTCAGAAAGCGGACTCAAAATTTATATGGATAATCGAATCATGTTAGGTTCAAAGTCAAAGGATGGAATTAAAGTATAGACTCTTAGGAAAACAATTATTTAGGGTCAATGATAAGGTGCTACGGATCCTATGATATGACGAGGATATTTAGAGAGAGCAGACAACAAAATTTACACAAATGATCAAGATTGAAGTTGAATCATAGGAAGCCCTAATTTAACCAACGAATAGTCTACCTACCTTAGATCGTACCATCATATCAAATACAATGGTCTATCACTCTAGGAAAATTTTCTAAGTCACCTAATAGGGTTTTAGAATTCAATAAATCATTGGCTAAATCACACGGCCTACGTAGTAACCTTAACTACCCAGCAGTCAATTTGAATAGGGTTTTTCTAGTCCTAGTCATTCTCCTAAAATCAAATTAACCCTAACTTGTAAATGAGCATTTCTTAGGCGCAGGCTTGCAATAGTACGACTAACTTAAGTACTATCACGAGTTCTCACAATTTATAAAAACTGACCTGCATGGGCCACCATAAAAACTTGTCACGACCCACACCCGCTTTTCGGGATACGAGTGCGTGTCCAAGCCAGCCTATGCCGCAGTGTCGGTGGTAGAATGTTGTCAAGGCCATGATGCTCAAATCACATAAAGTAATAACTTTATGCTCATCCACAATAACTAAATTAAACTAACAATATTCACAAGTTTTATATTGGAAGAAAAATATAAACTCTTACAAATATTGAAAAACTGCCAACACATCTAACTAGTCTTCTAAGGTTGACCTCAGCATATATCCATGTCTCCCCAATGGTCCAAACATAAATAGTAGGCGATTATCTGAAAAATGTTGGTTTTCAGTCAGGAATTGATTGAGTACAATCCAAACATGCAGTTCCAATATATGATAACGACTATAAAAATAGTGAATAGAAAATGACATATATGATGAAAGAAATAACTATAAAACATGGCACAAAAAATATGGTGAGACTACAGGGACAAGTAAAACATGGAAAAAAGAAACATAACCATCTATATAATTTAAAGTACACCTTTCAATATGTGATCAGGCTGGTCTGCTACACCATACGGTCTACACTGTCTACATTGCATAAAATAAAGCACGGTCTACACTGTCTACATGGCATAAAATAAAGCACGGTATATACTGTCTACATTATATAAAACAAAGCACGGTCTACGGGGCTGATCATATATCTACTCAGTACATACTTTCCTACCTGACTACTATATATGGATTATTCACGATAATAAATCACGAAACACGGTAAAATAAAACATGGCATCATGACTAAAATCCATATAACACTAACCTGTGTACTGATCGTATCAAGAATCAAATATGTATCACTAATCACGCAATTAGCGTAATTAACAATACTGGAAACAAAATATGAACTGTACTCGCCTGGTGTCCTGAGCTGCTAATAAAGGTCTCGTGCAGCAAAGAAATCCAACTGCCACAAACGTCCTCGGATGCTGAAATAAATATCATGAATGTGTTTGGTATAAAAGAAATATCTTAACATGCCTACCCAAAAGTCCAATTCTGGACACAGGGTCAAAAACATAATTTTGGGTCAAAACGTTGTCCGCCGTTGGACCCACTTTGCACCGAAAAGCATGACAGTATCTACGGTCTCTAAAGTCGTCAAACTATATGTCTACCGGTCCGATTTGATGATACAAATCCAACCATATATCCAAAGTTGGATTCCGGTGGGTCGTGCACAAATTTGCCCATTGGATCGGGTCGCGGGCGCGCCAAAATAGTGTTCCGGTCGACCTTCTCAGAATCAGACCAAACTTGGCATACATGACCAGAAAATGACATGATCCTATTGGCACAAGTTTTGTCTCATGATGAAGAACGTGCATGAAGCTATGGGCTAGTTTGCAAAGGGGCCGATACGGGATATCTCGACGGATACACTTTGATTTCGTCGTGCACGCTCAACGAAATTGAGTTTCGTCGAATCCTACACATCGACAACGTCCATACACATCTTCTAATGCTCATGGGTTGCGATCATGTTGCCCAGTTTTTCGGGGTAAACGTCATATCGAAGAATTTTTATGTTTTTCCAATTTCATGAGTTTCCCCAATTTTCGAGTTGATTGATCCTAGTGTCTAGTGAATATCAAAATAATCAAAAAATAGGTTTTGAATGCTGTTTACGTTGTCTAAAGCATTTTTCAATTAGGATTTTAATATTCGTGACACGTTTATCGCAAAGTGGCACCAAACATGGGTACTTGACAGTTTCTAAATTGTTTATCAAAATAGTTTTTCATTGATCTTTTGCGTCAATTCCTGGGCAGTTTAATCAATCCTATCAACAAATAATTAATGGGACTAGAGGCTGGATATGTCAGCTTCTAAAAGGGTCAGTTTACTCGAGATTCGGTTGTGTACACGAAGAGAAATTTGATCGGGAAGTGCCATACCTCATGACCGAACCTGACTGAACACAGGACCCTACTCCGGCTATCTTTACTGGCTACATTGGCCAGGAAGGCACTGCTCCGATGTTGTGGTTGCCCGATCCTGGTTGGGTACGGTGGAGTAGGGTCGTCAAGCTCCTACAAAGAGCTCACAATCGTTGGAGAGGTTTTCGAGCACTCGGGGTTGCATCACGCGATATTACATGATAAGAGTGCTCGACTGATGTATAAGGACTTAGGTTCGTTTACTAAAAGGGAAGGATTAACTTAAGATTTAGTTTAGATTGGATCGAGAGAGAGATTTGAATTCAAGTTTGGTAAAACTTTAAATCAAGGATTAAATTCTTTATTCGCAGAGATCCCCTTTATCTGTTTTCACAGAGCTCGGGTTTGGAGAATCAATGTTCCCTTGCGGAACAGTGAATATATATTTTTTTATATTAGTTTTTTCTTTCTATATATATATATATATATATATATATATATATAGAAAGAAACTATATATATATATATATATATATATATATATATATATATATATATATATATATATATATATATATATATATATATATATATATATATATATATATATATATATATATATATCTTCTATCTATATGTATAACACTACATATATCTAGAGGCCGTAAAAATCCTCATAAAATCCTAAAATTCTAAAAACTTAATAATGGCCTTGTATAATACTTTTTGGGAAATTATTTGAAACTATATACGAAAAACAAATTTATTTATCAGAAAGAATTATATAGCTATTTACTAAACTGATAATACAACAAATGGCATAAACTTTTAAAAAATAAAATTAATAAAAATACTTATATATATATATATATATATATATATATATATATACATAATAAAAAATAAAACAAAAAATATATAAATATATATAATACTTAAACTGGTATAATTTATCTATGTATGTATGTGACGTAGCATTTATCTTGCTACCCAAAATATATTAACAAAATCAAAAATTAAAAGGTCCAAATATAAATAAAATATTATAAAATATATTACGTAAAAATTTATAAACATATCTAAAATTTAGGGGGTTTACAAAGTCACATTGGAATTTGGCTTCTGGTTCTTGAAAGAAGACCCATTCACTTTCAGATTATTGAGGTCTTTCTTCTTGTGGTAGAAAGCCACTTGCTTTCCCTTGGATTCCTTCAACTAGACAAAGTTGGCCTTAGCCATCTGCTTGGACAGAGTGTCCACCTTTAGTTGAGCTCTCATCTAGTCCTCAACATAAATTTCTTGATGAGATCTTCCATTCTGATCTCCAGTTTCTTTCTATGCATATTCGTATAGAATTTGCTCCATCAAGCAGGAAGCTTGGAGATGATCCCTCCAACAATGAACTTGTCATTTAGGGGCATCTTCTCATCTTCCAATTTCTAACGCAACTTTAGGAATTCTTTCACCTGTGGTAGCATCGCCTTTTCGTCTTCAAAGAGCCATTTGTGACATTTCTCGATGATAAATATCTTGCTCATGTTCTTGTCATCTTCATAATTTCTCCAAAGTCTTCCATATTTCTCTGGCGTTGGTTTTCTTAGAATAAGATTTTGCCAGAGAGTCCTCCATAGCATTGAGGATCAGAAGCCTATAGAGGCTATTTTCCTTCTTCTATTTGGACAACTTGGCATTAGCAGCAACAATCGCGGCTGCAGTCCCATTTTCTGGAACCTTCGGTTCTTTCTCAGTTAATATGTGGTCAGTGTCCACGAGTTGAAGATTGAGGCTAACATTCCACTTCTAAACTTGGTAGTGCTCTCTATCAAATTTCTCTAACTTGTTAAAGATGGAATCGATGAGTGCAGCACGAGAGTTTTCTATATTGTAAAACTAGCTTTGAGATTATTATTGCTGGGGCATGATTTTAAGATGAAAAACTAATTATTTTTTGGTAGCACTTCGAGGAAGGTACACAACTGAGATCCCGGAGGATAAAAAAGACGAAATCAAATGTAATACTTTGAAGAAGGCATAAACGGATTTCGTAGTAGCAGCGACGATAGCTAACAAAGAGTTTCTGATTAGATCAAAAAAGATATGAACAAAAGAAGAAAGAAGAAAGCCTGTTGGGGTGATGGATCACCGGTGGTCAAAGCTAGATTCGCCCTACGCAATGATCAGCTCCCAGGAACTAGCAAGTTCGAAGATGAACTGCGGAACACTCTGACGAATGCTCTTTTGGACTCATCGGATCAGACAGAACTCTATCTCTGTTTCTCTCTTCTCTGCTATCTGGAATTCATAAGGAACTTGTAGAATAAACGGATTCAATGAGAGAGAAGAGAGAAACTTAGACAATGTTAGTCCAGTAATTGCCCAGTATACGAAACATTTGGGACGTGTTAATACAGATCCGTGAAAAGAGGAACCATTTCATATCTGTTCAGATTTTGAACAGATACGACGCACGTGCTACAGCAATTTACGACAACAGCGTACGTGCACACTCGTGCACCCGTACGCCAACTGCGCCAACTATGCCCGCAAGCACTCGCTCACCCGCGCACAAAGTGTACAATGCACGTTCCATGCACTACGCGCAAACTGGCCTCACGAACAGGCCACGCTAACTATTCGTGCCATCTGACCATATGATTTGGCTATGCCATTTGACCATGCGATCAGGCCATGCCATCGGACCGTATGATCTTGTCGTACGAACGGGCGCAAGATTGGCAGCATAAAGGTTCGCATAACGAGTGCAACTTAAGCGCACTATACACCTAGTGACGATGCTGACGTGCTAAGTACAAAGTGTGCGAACAAAATACCATATTATGCCTCGTGAGCCTATGAGCCTGATTCTGAATCCGAGTCGCTAAGCCCCTACGGGGCTTAGCTCCTAAGAAATTAATTCCAAGAGCATGACAAAAGCATAAATGCTTTCTTTGTGGAGTTAGCCTTCTTTCCACTAGAAGAACACCCCCATATGCCTTCCATATGCCTCCCCACACCTCATGTGCATCTCTACATACAAGTAAATCTTATATATAGAGATACAAACCATTTGGCATAGGCAATACGAGGCTATCTTTCTAGTCTTATAGGCCAAACACCAACAATCCCCCATATATCTCTATATATGGGTTAAGCGTTCCCCACAGTGACTGCCCATCATACATTAGGATAGATGTCACTGATGAATTGAATCTTTTCGCATGGGTCAAATTACAGTATGATACAAGAATGGACTAAGCCTTGACTTCTGCACCATAGCTACAATTCTTTCCACTCACACAATGTAGTCACATGTGCTTCTGGCTGCACATTAAAGGCCCTGTGACAGCCTGGTTTCGGTGTATGTATTTTAGACTTTTACAAGTTTACCCTCAAGAGACGGCCTGTTATCTTTATTCATACACTCTATGTGAGTTCTTTATAAAGAGTCATGGCATAAAGCCTTGCGCTTCCTTACGGTGCTACGCTGCTATGACATGGCTAAAAGCCGACGCATTACCCCTACCTGGGAATCTTATCATAGTGTCATACTACTCTAGCATGATGTCATAACCTCTCTGTAGTGCCAAACTACCCAGCACGAAGCCTTGTGCTTCTTTGCGGTGTTACGCCGCGATGACATGTCTTGTGTAGCCGAGGCTTTACCCCTACTTGGGTACCTCATCATGGTTTTATGCCTCTGTAACATGAGGACATCGTCCCCTTTTTAGTGCTGTCTATAACTCTTTAATCATACAGCATTAGACTACCGGCCTATATACGGTGCTACGTCGCTGTGACTTGGCTCATAAAGTCGAGGCATTGCCGCTACCTGGGAACCTCATGGTGGAGTCACCCCACTATAGCATGGAGTTGTAATACTCATTTATAGTGCTGCGCTACCGTGCTTCCGGTAAAGCACAACCAGCATTCACTCTGCCTGAGAACTCATTAAGGCGTTTAAGCCATCCTCTCCACAAGATCTATTCTTCACAGAAAACATATAGTAGACAACAGTGGTTGTGGGTCTGTATCCCTTCTATATTACAGAGGACATGTACCCACTGTTTCTGATACTTTTCCAGTTAGTGGTCCTCCCTTGAACCAAAGCTAGATACCTAGTAGATTTCTCTTTGAACTAATAGCATAAAACATTACGGTAGGATTACAATAACACAATATCAGAATGCCTTCAAGCCTATTTTACTTGTTGTGTCTTCGATAAGCTGGCGCTTGAGTCCCTTTGTGAACGGATCCTCCAGGTTCTCTGACTCTAAACATCAATCACTACAATGACACCTCTCTAGATGAGATCATGTACTACTCTGTGTTTTAGCCGCATAGTTCTTTTCTTTCTATTGAAGAGGTCATTCGATGCCACCACAGCAGTCACCTGGTTGTCACAGTATATAGGTATCGTTGGTATCTATGCCCCAACCAATGGAAGATCATAAATGAGCTCCTGAAGCCATTTTGCTTCTTCTGCTACGGAATCAAGTGCAAAAAACTCAGACTCCATGGAGGAACGAGATAGCATAGTCTGCTTCTTTAACTTCCACGATATAGCAGCTCCACCCAGGAAGAAAATGAATCCACATGTGGATCTCTCGCTCTCCACCTCTGAACACCAGCTCGCATCACTGAAGCCTTCTACTATTAGCGGATCTCTGCTATAGTACAGTACATGTGTCTGAGTCTTCTTAAGATATCTCATTACCCGTTTCACAGCTTTCCAGTGCTCAATGCCTGGGTTGCTCGTGAATCGACTCAACGTTCCCACGACGACAACTATGTCAGGCCTAGTGGCAGTAGTAGCGTACACCAAACTCCCGATGACGCTTGTATATCCAGCTACCTGACGCTTTCCTTCGAATTCGGCTTCAGTTTCAGGTCACACATATAAGGCGTATCGATCACTGGAAGATCATGATACCCGTAGTATGTGATCATCTTCTCAATATAAAAATACTACGATAATGCCAGTCCAGTGTCCATTCGGATGATCTTGATTCCTAAGTTCACATCAGCTTCCACCAAATCCTTCATACTGAACTTGGTTAAGATGAACTTCTTTGTCTCCGTGACAGCCAATATCCGTACGTAGGATCAACATGTCATCCACGTAGAGACAAATGATTACACCTCTTCCATCAGCGAACTTCATATAAACATACTTGTCCGTTTCGCTGACCATGTAGCCAATTGAAGTTATGACCTTGTCAAACTTCTTATGCCATATTTTGGGAGCCTATTTCTGTAACGTCTCAGTCCCAAAATACTTACGACTAAGTACGTAGACATGCCAGCTGCATACATATGAAGTATAATCTAATATGTGGAATCCTCGTATGTATACATAAGCTGTAAAATATAGTAATCCATGACAATCAATCTCATCCACAATAAGAGAATAATTGTATAATAAAAACCAACTCTAAATTTATCATTTGTACAAAGGTTGTGCGGAGACAGATCCACTACCAACCATTTAAATGAGAGAAAAAATACAAGAAAATGATGGAGAAAAATAGTAATGGACGATCCAAGAGCAATCCTCCTCGATATAGAAGAGAAGAACACGATCTTGGCTAGAGCATCTGTAAATTCTTGATATTGAGTCAAATCATATCATCGAATCTCGCGATGCTGAATACTTTGAAGACAAGTTTGCAAAAGACAAAAATATTATTCTTTCGGATATTTCGGAAAATGATGTAGGTGCAAATGAGACTGAAATCTCATATGGGCCAGTAGTCCAAGAAGAAGCTGTTGTTGATGAAACAACTCTTGTACCAGAACTCGCAGAGCCGTCAGCTAAGCGAGCGAGGAGACCGAAAGACTTCGGAGATGACTTTGTCACCTATCATGTGGAAGCAGATCCGCTTACCTATGATGAGGCAATGAAGACCAGAGATGCTATCTTCTGGAAGGAGGCAGTGAATGACGAGTTTGACTCTATCACCTCCAATAACACGTGGGTGTTAGTAGATCTACCTGAAGGAGAAAAGCCCATCGGATGTAAATGGATCTTCAAGAAGAAGATGAAGGCAGATAGAACTATTGACAAGTTCAAGGCCAGACTGGTAGCCAAGGGATTTTCTCAGAAACAAGGGATAGACTACTTTGACACGTACGCTCCAGTAGCTCGGATGACCACCATCAGGATGTTAATCGCTCTAGCAGCTATACATAAGTTGGTGATACATCAGATGGATGTAAAGACAACATTTCTGAATGGGGAGTTGATCGAAGAGATTTACATACAACAGCCAGATGGATTTGTCGTCAAAGATCTTGAAGACAAAGTCTGCAAGTTGGTGAAATCATGGTATGGTTTGAAGCAAGCTCCCAAGATGTGGCATGAGAAGTTTGACAAAGTTATTAGGTCAAATGGCTATAGAGTCAGCGAGATGGACAAATGTGTTTATACAAAGTTCGCTGATGGAAGAGGAGTCATCGTTTGTCTGTACGTGGACGACATGCTAATCCTAGGTACGGATATAGGCTGTGTCACAAAGACAAAGAAGTTCCTCTCAACCAAGTTCAGTATGAAGAACTTGGGGGATGCAGATGTCATCTTGGGCATAAAGATCATCCGGACAGACACTGGAGTAGCGTTGTCACAATCTCACTACATTGAAAAGATGCTTACACGCTATGGGTATAAGGATCTTCCAGGGATCGATACACCATACAGGTGTGATCATAAGCTGAAGCCAAATTCAAGGGAAAGCGTCAGGCAGCTGGAGTATTCTAGCATTATCAGAAGTTTGATGTACGCAACCACAGCCACAAGGCCTGACATAGCTTTCGCCGTAGGAATGCTGAGTCGGTTCACAAGCAACCCAGGGGTTGAGCACTGGAAAGCTGTGAAGCGGGTGATGAGATATCTCAAGAAGACTCAGACATATGTACTGTACTACAACGGGTATCCGACAGTAGTGGAAGGCTTTAGTGATGCTAGCTGGTATTCAGAGGTGGAAAGCGAGAGATCCACAGGTGGATATGTCTTTTCCTTGGGTGGAGCTGCTATATCGTAGAAGTCGAAGAAGCAGACTATACTCTCTCGTTCCTCCATGGAATCTGAATTCTATGCACTTGAAACTACAGCAGATGAAGCAGAATGGCTTCGGGAGCTCATGTATGATCTTTCAGTGGTTGGGACTCAGATACCGACGATACCAATATACTGTGACAACCAGGCGACTGCGGCGGTGGCATCAAATGACCTCTTCAACGGGTAGAAGAGGACTGTGCGGTTGAAGCACAGGGCAGTACACGATATTATCAAAAGAGGTGTAATTGTAGTGATTGATGTTTGGAGTCAGGAGAACCTGGCAGATCCGTTCACAAAGGGCCTCAAGCGCCAGTTGGTCGAGGACACAGCTTGTAAAATGGACTTGAAGGCATTATGATAGTGTGCCTTTGTAATCCTACCATAAAGTTTTATGCTATTAGTTCAAAGAGAAATCTACTAGGCATCTAACTTTTGGTTCAAAGGAGGATCACTGTCTGGGAAACTATCAGGTAACAGTGGGTACTTGTTCTCTGGAACATGGAAGGGATACGGACCCATAACCACTGTTGTCTACTATGTATTTTTTCTGCAGAAAAAACAGATCCTGTGGAAGGTTGGCTTAAACGCCTTAATGAGTTCTCAGGCAGAGTGAATGCCTGGTGTGCTTTACAGGAAGCACGGTAGAGCAGCACTACAAGGAGTGAAACTCCATGCTACAGTGGGATAACTCCACCATGAGGTTTCCAGGTAGGGGTAATGCCTCGGCTTTGCAAGCCAAGTCATAGCGGCGTAGCACCGCAAATAGGCAGGTAGCCTAATGCTGTATGACGTAATTAAAGAGTTGTAGACAGCACTACAAAGGGGAGGATGGCCCCATGTTACAGTAGAATGACACCACGATGAGGTACCCAGGTAGGGGTAAAGCCTCGGCATTGCAAGCCATGTCGTTGCGGCGTAACACCGCAAGGAAGCCTTAGGCTTCATGCTGGATAGTTTGGCACTACAAAGAGGCTTGTGACCTCATGCTACAGTAGTATGACACTACGATGAGGTTCCCAGGTAGGGGTAATGCCTCGGCTTCAGGCCATGTCATAGCGGCGGAGCACCGCAAGGAAGCGCAAGGCTTCATGCCATATCTCTTTAATAAAGAACTCACCTATAGTGTATGGAAAGAGATATCAGGCCGCCTCTTGAGGGTAAACTTGTAGACGCCCAAAATTATATCCTGAAACCAGGCTGGCATAGGGCCTTTAATGTGCAGCCAGAAGCACACGTAACTACACTTTGTGAGTGGAAAGAATTACAATTGTGGTGCAGAATTCAAGGCGTAGTCCATTCTTGTATCACATTGTTATTTAACCCATGTGGGAAGATTCAAGTCGTCAGCGACATCTATCCTAATGCAAAATGGACAGTTACTGTGGAGAATGCTCAACCCTAGACACATATATATGTTGTGATATGTGAGGGATTGTTGGTGCTTTCTTTACATGGAGAGAGCTTGCTCTCAACATGCCTTGTAAATTTTAGTCCTACATCGGAAATGCATCATGAGTTATCTCAACATATATACATGGGTGTGTTTTTGAGAGATGCACATGGGGTGGTGACCCTAAGGATGGAACCATGTGGGTGATTTTACTAGGAGGTAAGAATAAGGCTCCAAGGATTAAGCATTAATGCTTTTGTCATTCTCTTGGATTAATTTCCATTTGGAGCTAAGCCCCAAAGGGGCTTAGCGACTCGGACTCGGACTCGGACTCGGACTCGGGCTCATGGGCTCATGAGGCGTAATGTTGCATTTTGTTGGCGCACTTTGCACTTAGCACGTCAGCAGTCATGCGGTCTTTATACGGCTCATATGCGGCCATGCGGTCTTATGCGGCGCATATGCGGCCTCATGCGGCTCATGCGGCTCATGCGGTCCATGCGGCTCATGCGGCCATGCGGCCATGCGGTCTATGCGGTCCATGCGGCACATGCGGCCTCATGCGGCTCATGCGGCCCATGCGGCTCATGCGGTCCATGCGGCTCATGTGGTCCATGCGGTCCATACGGCTCATACGGTCCATGCGGCTCATGTGGTCCATGCGGCCCATGCGGTCCTTGCGGCCATGAGGCTCATGCGGCTCATGCGGCCAGGATGCTGCTGCTGCTGCCGCATGGAGGGCTCCGCTGACTGTGTAGATTACAAGTCAGTTATGGTAAGGCTGAATCAATGCGATTAATTCAGATCCTATCTTTGTGGGATTTGAATTAATTTCGTTCCTATCTTTATGGGATTTGAATTAATCTTGTTGCTATCTTTTCGGGATTTGATTCAATCTTTCCATAACTGAATAGACGGCTAGGGTTTCCACCCTCTCACTATAAATACTCTCTTTTGGCCTCCTTTGTGGTTACGACGAAAATATAAGTCAGAAAAGGAGAAAGAGAGAGGGAGTTGCTGCCGCTATTGCAAGTCCATCCGAGGAGTCAGAACAGAGGTGACTTCGAGCGTTCCACAAGTTCTTCAAACTTGCTGGTTCCTGGAAGCAGATTGTGTGGGGCGAATCTTGCTTTGAGCAACGGTGTTTTGACACCCCAGCATTATTTTTTTTCTCATCTCTCTCTAGATTATTGTAACTCGTTCTGTCCCAATTGCAACACGTTTGCAAGGAAGAACGAGAGATCTTCTCTACTTTATTTTCCTCCTCCATTTTGTAATCAGGTTATTTGGTAGTTGTATCATCGTAGATCTTTGTTGCATCAATACTTATATACGAAGTATTAAATTACTTTTATACAAAGTTTTATAAATAGATTTTTACATAGAAAATAAATATTTTGGTTCAATATAATGTAAGCTAAATATTTTATTGTTGAGTATGTAAAACACGTCGCACTAGATTTACCAAACTTTATTATTATTATTATTATTATTATTATTATTTAAAGGCTATTTTATTTGTTATACAAATATAGGTACCAATTTCAAAAATAATATTTACGTAAATAATTTGTACTAATTACGTGCAAGGTACATGAAAGTAAATTCATGTGTATTTTATAAATTTATTTTAAAAAGGTTAATTGGAATTCGATTTATGAAAAATATTTTAATTTAAAATTGTTTTAATTATAAAAAGGTATTTAAATTGTTTTATTATTCATGTTTGAATATTATGATGATTTAAATTGGGATTGGATTATATTAAACTAGTTTTCAAATGATTTAAATAAATGTGAGATTTATCTAATGGGTGTTAAAACGGTCCTAATCTTTATGTAACTAGGATTTCTCTACCCTATTTATAGGGAGCTAGCAATATTTTCTCCAAAATTTTTTTATCCATTCGTGTCCGTGTCAACCTTCCTCATGTCAGCTTGTGTTGGCCTCGGGTCCGACCCCATATGTCTTTTCACTATAATTTATTTTTATATATACATCCATCCTCCCTCCGTGTTCGACATGCCAGACACAAACTTGATCTCGTATCACGCAGGACACGAATACTGGCCGTGTCTGACACTCCTTGACACGATTTGACTCCAAACCCCATATCATAAACCCTAACCTTATCGCTCTCCGGCCACCTTCGCCTTCGTTCCCCTATGCTGCCGCCCACAAACCCTCGCCGGCAATACCCCTTCACAGCCCGACTTTCCCCCACGCATTGACTCTGTTATCCATCACCATCACCCTCTGCCAAATCTCGTCGGCGACTAAGTCCACTACCACATCACCTCTTCCTCAACCATCCTCTTCCCTATCTCTATCCGGCAGAAGCACTCGTCGGCTGGAGCCATGCCACCTATCACCGTCAACACCTCCATCGATCTCCTCTGCACATTCCCACCATCATCAGCCATCGTACCACCATCACCAAAGGCAGCACCACCACTACGACGTGCGCTCTGTCGCAGATCTATGCTGCCATAGATCACGGCCTCTGTACGACCAGTCCCTCCGTTGTTGCAACCTCCTTTATCGACGTCTCCACCGCCTTTCATGGGCGTCGAGACTTTAGAGCTGCCCTCACTGTGCTGGCACCATCGTGCCAGCACCTCCGTCACCGCGACTGACCCAACCACTTCTCTAGCGCACCGTCGGATGCTGCACCCTAGCCAACGCCACCAGCCCTCCGTCGCGAGCCTAGCGCCTCCGTAGCTCTGCTCCGCCCTCCGTTGCCGATGCCGTGTCGAGCATCACCCTCCACCGTTGGTAAGACTCGCATATCTCCCTCGATTTCCCCTTCCGGTCTCTCTCTCCCTCTCCCTCGATAAACTCGCTTCTCACCCTCTCTTTCACTTTCCTTTCTTCCTTTCAAAGAGGAGACAGTTGCAGCAGCAGCTGTATCCATAAAAATGGGAGGGGTAGGTAGCTAATAAGAGTATACATGTATGTATATATGTATGTAGGTATGTAGATTTTTATATTAGTATTATTTAAATCGTAGAGTAATAATTATTATGCTGTTACTATTATTGATATATTATTATTAGTATTCTTATCATTATCATTCAACATAAGTTTTTTAATTTTATATATATATATATATATATATATATATATATATATATATATATATATGTCACGCCCCGATTCTTTAGAATCGATAGTCATCTCCCTGGCGTAATGCCGTGTGAACCTAAGTTGCGTCAGCACAAGGTAAGTCATAAGGTGATCCGAAACACAACAACATAGATAATATGCAGAGAAATTGAACAACACATATGATATAGAAGAAACTTTGCTTTATTGATAATGACATCATTTACATGACTCGATTACATCTTGATGCCGCATAGGCTTACAAACTTGACTCAAAACGAATGGTAATAAGATAGTCGTTCCATACATTACATTCCTTTATGTACAACCAACATTTACAAACCACATGGAATGGTAGGGAGTCGCAACATCTTTCTTGGACTGATGTAGAGAGTCTTCAAAAGGTTTCAGCAAAATTCTTTGGCACGTGGAAGAAGCTTCAAAATACGAATGTCGCCTGCTAACAAGCGCGTTCCACCTGATTCGTAGCACCTGTGGAGAGCGAGGGTCAGTATGTTCACATGTAATGGTGGGTGGCTAATTAAATCCAAGCTCTCATTTGTTCAAGAAGTTTTATAAAACATGTTATATTCAGTGATCTTTCTAACTGTCCTGATGGATGGCATGTAAACATTTTATAAGGAAAGCATATGGAAACTATAAGCATTTTATAGTTATCTGTGGCATAGTCTCTACGCCTAAAGTAAATAAACCATATTCATCTCGTGTCACTAGGATTAGATAAAGCATAGTATAAGGGTATGAAGGTCACTGGCAATGTCAAGCCATCTTGGACTATAGCTGGGTTAGACGATGATCCTTTTGCGACGGGTAGCGAGCCCTGTTCGAAAGATCCCAAATCATCCGTGCCAGTTCATCTAGCACTGCTATACTTATTCCTCCTAGGCCGAATCGGTTCCTTGGCCTAGGCAACCGTTCAATGAAACTACACCTTGTATTCAAGTTGTCCAATGACCGTACTATTCTTCTTTGTTCTTTATAACCTAGCCCATTTTTAAGGTACTTCGCCTTATCGTTGCAATACTCGTTAATCGATTCAATCTTCATTTTGCAAAGATCTATAGTAAATATGGCATAAGAAAGCATGCAAAAGTTTCATGTTATAGCAGTTTATAGCAAGTGTTCGTGAGGAATCGTGCCACAATTTATTGATTCAATACTATAAAGACAAGCATATCTCCTTTGTTTTTAAGATTGATTTGAAACCAGAGGGCCGAAGGGAAGGTGGGTCATCCACTCACCTTGGGTTGACTGAAGCGAGGGACCGGTTGGTTTACGCTTAGACGGCGCCTACATGATCACCTAAAATTGTATATCAAAATATTATCCTATTCAATGAGTTCGATATGAAAATACAAAGTTCAAAGAACGCAAGTCATGAAAACCATAAAAATCATTCACGAAAATGCATTCAGAAAACCAAAGCCAAAGAAGCAAGTGCGGCATGAAAAGCAGAGCAATAGAAGATCTCTTTCAACTCAGCCGCAGAGTCCATCCTCGAAGCACAATCCGTGAATATGAGACTTGATTCTAAAAAAGCCATTCCATAACGAGGAAAGGATCTTAATTCAATCGGTCTCGTTCAATCGATTCAATCAATACTGATCTATCGGTTCTAACCAAATTGATAGCGAAAGTGTTCCTTTATTGCACACCCCGTGGACGGGAAATAGGACATGATGTAGGGAAGGAACACTACACCATAACCAACTAAGAAAATGTTTCGTCCTTAAAACTTAATAAGAGAACCTACCACTACAAAAATTGTAGTGCCCCGTCCCGTAAAGTCAATCGGTGGAATCAAAACGCCGACGGCGTTCGGACTTAGCCTTGCAACGGCTGCTCGAAGGCTCGCTCGGCCGAGGCGACTCCTCGTTCAGGTGGGGTAGTTTCGGTGAACTCGCCTCATCTTAGCCTTCATTTAATAACTCGCATGTTTTAAACTTGCACAAGTTAGGCTTGTTAATAAAAGAGACGCATCCACATAGCTAAGGAAATAATCTCGATGGGTCGGAATGTCTTAGAACTTGGAAAATGGTCCCACAATCTGCTTAGAAGTCGGCTCAGCGTACTTTCAAATGACACTCGGCCCTTCGTTCCGTGGCTTTGGAGAAGGAAGTTGGCCTAAATTGATAAGTTGCCACGACACTCGAATTAGCCTAAGTCATAGGCGTCGCCTACGTGAATGCTTGATAAAGCATGCACGGTCCCACTGTTTTGTCCCAATGCTCGAATTAGCCTAAGTCATAGTTATCGCCCGCGTGAATTCTTGAAAATGCATGCACGGTCCCGTCTTCCAAGGCTTGGCATAGCCTTCGTACGTCCCGTGGGTTAAGTCGTCTTGCATGGCTCTGGGCTTAAGTCTAGGAACCAGAGAACTTGGTTGTTCAAGTCGAACGCGTGCACGGCACGTTCTCTCGATGTGAAGCTTGGCGTAGCCTTTGCTCGTCAAGTCATTGCGCGAATAAGTAAGACAAAGTTATGCCGGTCGACCTAAGCCATTTCTAGCACTGTCCCGCTCTATCTGCGGTTGTCAAGTCGCGTAGTCTCTTGAGAACAAGGCTCGTCGTATAAAGTATATGACTTAAGCGATAGCGCCGCCTAGAGAACAAGCTCTATCTAAGGTACGGGCTACGGTTGATTCATTGAGTTTGGAAAGTGTTTCAAATAGTTATTCTGAGTTGAGTAAAATGATAGGGCAAGGAAGAAGAATGCTCGCGACTGGGTCGTCGAGGCATGGTCTCAAATGTGAGAAGTATTGAACTTGGCCCTGAAAGATATGATAACACCAGAAGTAGAATGACTGTGTGAGATGTCAACTTGAGTCGAGTCTTGCATGGTCATTGGACAACTTGTCGATAAGGTAGAAGTCTTCTCGAGTGATCGCCGGGGCGTCGGGATCACGTCGGCCCGGGGGAAGCGAGTTGGCTCAAAGAAGGATACTGGATAACCGCATGGGAGATTCGGCGCATCCGGGGCTAGCTACCCGTGGAAGGGCAGACCGAATCCCCTGAGCCAAGTCCAAGATAGCTTGACATTGCTAGTGACCACTCATGTTGATGGGTCGGAAGAATATCGACAAATCGCATGTATGCCTTTGGATTGAGTCTAGAACTTGAACGCATGTCCGGTCGGTAACACAATGTCTGGGCCTAAGATTGGGCTGCAGCATAGGCACCGTGCTTCGGCACGAGATGTAGCATCGAGTCTTATGTTGTTGGCATATAAGTTGCATAGTTTGAATATGAGTTGTCTTGAGTTTAAGTCAGGAAAGGCCGCAAGGCAAAAGCTGGTCGAGTGATAATAAGTTCACAAGTCTCGATTGGGTCAGTGGTCGATCAAGTAGGAAAGGCCGCTAGGCGGCAAGGCCGCGAGGCGGCGATATGGTTAATTCTTGATAAGTTATGAGGCTCGACCTCAATCTTGAAGCATGAACAAGTCTAAGCAAGGTCTAGAGGCACGACCTGCACGAGTCGTCCCCTTGACGTCGATGGCACGAGAATTGGTCTAGAGGCACTTGAGTTCGAGTAAAAGTCTTATCAGCGGCCGAGTTTGCATAAATTGCTCATCGGTGAAGCACTGTCTCGAATATATTAAAGCCACGAATAGAGTATGGCACGACCCTGCCATCCCGAGTTGAAGTTCAGTCAAGTACCTAAGCGATGACGTACTGCCTCGATCGAAATACACGTTAACATTGTAGCACGACCATGTCGTTGCACGTCGGTTTGGTCAGGCGTCGTAGTCTTAAAACTGATCCTAAGGCAAGACTAGCAAGACAATTGAAAGGGTTTTAAGCTGCACAAAGTAAATGAATGTGTCGGTTTTTTATGGATGGAAAAGGAGCTCACTCCACCAGTACAGTTTACTGACACCCACATAGTTTCCATGTGCAGGTACAGGTAGAAGCTCGTGGCATGGAGCTCGCTTGCATGCGTCGAGGCAAGGAGTTCCTTAGCGATTCGAAGCATGCGGCCGCGTGGAGTCAAAGACTTATACGTGACATAATATATGGACATCGCCTTCCGAAGCTTCCGTTGGCTCAAGTATTGTATCGAGAGATGAGAGAGAGCAGAGTGACTTGTATAATGAGAGAAAAGTAAGCACGAGAGACTTGTAATCATGGCCTTGCGTCCATTTTAATCTGATTGTTCAACATCAATAAAGAGTACATTTTGAATAACTTGTGTTTTGCTTCTAAATTCTGCTGCATGATTCAATGTTTCTGCTTGGGACTTCTGTGCGACGACCCCGTCGCAGCCACTGTAATCGGCCGTTATGAAACTGCCTTGCACGAGCGCAATCTAGGCTCGTGCGGCATCACGCCTTAGTGAGGACAATCGCTCCTACGGGAGCGGGATGTGACAAAATGGTATCAGAGCACGGCTTTACATCCTTGGACTTCAAGTTGAATTTCTCAGTTTTGAAAGCTTGTCGTTGTTAAAATAAGTGTGCGATCTCTCTCAAATGTCCTTCGGCATGTCCATACAATAAGTTTAAACATTTTCAAAAGTTCGTACAAGCGTTCAATCGAACGCATCGATAGGCAAAGGCCTTTGTGCCGAACGGTGTCAACTTGACTTGATAGAAAACATATGTGCTAAAGTTAGCAAGTTGTGTGCCTGCCCAACTAGTCCTACGTTGACATTAGCAAATGAGCATGCAAACTCGAATATAGCCCGCACGGGATAGCTATGCATACGGCCTTTTGGCTAAGTTGTGCAGCGCATCGCGCACCCCAACTTTTTGGTGCAATCGAGTCGTGAGCAATACCACGTATCGCTCGGTCGAGAACGGAGACATACTTATAGTGTATATCGATAGGAAACACTATCGAACTAATGCTTAGGCGTACACGAAAGATTGGATTGGATTTTGAGGAATAGTGAGAACGACTTAGTATGTCAAGACGACGTGAGCGATTACGCTAGAGATTCGTCGAACGAATTTAAAGATGTGTTAGCGAGTAACGCGAACGTGATTTGGACTAGATCGGATGGCTCGAATCCTGAGTGGTGTATGGTTTTTCTTGGAAATCATTCGAGCAAAAATTAAGGATTACGAGTAACGAGTATGTCGGCGAGGCGATGCGATCGCGTATAGCCTTAGAACGCGTCACGCTTAGTGATCGTGTCTTCGAGTGTCCCAAACGAGATATCGTTTGGACGACGTGTGAATGGGCAACGCAAGTTAGAAACACGATATCGAATCATAATTCGGAACGATGAATAAAAGTGAATGTCTTGATCGAGGAAACTTGGAGGATCGTGCTTGTGATTTCGGATTTCTGATCGAATGGAATTGTGGTATATCCAGTTCGGACAATAGCATCAGTTGCACGACTTGGAGTTCATTGCAAAGGAAGATCGTCAGGTTACGTACATCATCGATGGTATTGAGACGTATCAAAGATCGATGTGCGATAACTCGGGAGTACTCTGATTCGAAGAATAACGATCGTACAAATGTCATTGTTCCGATGGATGCTATACTCGGAATATTGAAATGTGTCGAGAAAAGGATAGACTTGGCTCGAAGATTTTTTAGTTGAATGAATGACGGCCATACTATCGAATCGAGATCTTGGATTGGACGAGAAATAAAATATTTGGATTTGCTTCGTCGATGACCACGACATTGACATTCTTGTCTTATGCGAGCGCAACTCCAGCCTCGCACATGCGTCATGCCGATTAGCACGATCACTCCACGTAAGCGCTGCTATGGTGATGCATACATCGGAGGTGATCGAACTTGCATGGCATGGCAATTTGTATGCATCGACTTATGGTTTGACGCGAAGGTGAACTCGAGAATGACTCGGTTTGCTGGACGTTTGAATTTGAGAATTGAGTAGGTCCAATCCGCGTATCGAGAATGAATTAGTTTAGACTCGAGTAAGAGTTACGCCCCGATGAGAATGATTATTCTGCGGGAGCGTTGTATGGTGATTCATGAACCACCATGGATAATCGGACTCGCGTGAGATTGGGGTGCAACGTATTGTCGAGCTAGATGACCTCGTAATCGAATACATGAATTGGTTAGAATTGGTGGATTGAATGGATTCGAATATGCGCAATGCGTGCCTTGATGTGAATAGGTGATCGTGCTCGATGTTTAGAAATCTGAGTGACGCGAGCTTGGGTAGAAAAACCCTATATTATCGACTTAGTTTGACCCTAGGATTGGGGTCAGTATTGGCATTATTGTTGGGGAACTATGATTCCAATCCTGACATTGACTTAGTCTTGAAAAATGGCCCAGAATAGGCGAGACGTCCTGTTTTAAGAGTTGGCAATCGAAAGATTGATCTTGAAGATTGGTATGAATGGATCGAATGATTCAAGAATAGGAATACCCCTCACGAGATTCGGCTGATATATATATATTTCAGGGACGCCTGAGTATGTGCACGATGGGACTCGAGTGAGAATGGCAAATTCTCTATCATGCGGCTTGGCTGAATGCATGTATTTTGGGGACGCCTGAAATGCGTGCACGATCCAACCAAGTGATACGTTGAGTTCAAGCAAGACTTGAGGAATGGAAGAGTGTCGAAAATTTGTATCGTGTTAAAGGAAAGATTGATACTAGTACGAGCATGGCTCGGAATCGAAGAAATGCATAGGCAGAATGGGTACAAGAGTCCTTGTATCCAGTGGTCTAAGTGTAAGTACTCAGTAAGTCTCGAGGACGAGACTTTTTTGAGTGGTGTATGTTATAGTGCCCCGTCCCGTAAAGTCAATCGGTAGAATTGAAACGCCGACGACGTTCGGACTTAGCCTTGCAACGGCTGCTCGAAGGCTCGCCCGGTCGAGGCGACTCCTCGCTCAGGTGGGGTAGTTTCGGGGAACTCGCCTCATCTTAGCCTTCACTTAATAACTCGCATGTTTTCAACTTGCACAAGTTAGGCTTGTTAATAAAAGAGACGCATCCACATAGCTATGGGAATAATCTCGATGGGTCAGAATGCCTTAGAACATGGAAAATGGTCCCACGGTCTGCTTAGAAGTTGGCTCAGTATGCTTTCAAATGACACTCGGCCCTTCGTCCCATGGCTTGGGAGAAGGAAGTTGGCCTAAGTTGATAAGTTGCCACGACACTCGAATTAGCCTAAGTTATAGGCGTCGCCTGCGTGAATGCTTGATAAAGCATGCACGGTCCCACTATTTTGTCCCAACGCTCGAATTAGCCTAAGTCATAGGCGTCGCCCGCGTGAATGCTTGAAAATGTATGTATGGTCCCGTCTTCCAAGGCTTGGCATAGCCTTCGTACGTCCCATGGGTTAAGTTGTCTTGTACGGCTCTGGGCTTAAGTCTAGGAACCAAAGAACTTGGTTGTTCAAGTCGAACACGTGCACGACACGTTCTCTCGATGCGAAGCTTGGCGTAGCCTTTGCTCGTCAAGTCGTTGTGCGAATAAGTAAGGCAAAGTTATGCCGGTCGACCTAAGCCATTTCTAGCACTGTTCCGCTCTATTTGCGGTTGTCAAGTCGCATAGTCCCTTGAGAATAAGGCTCGTCGTATAAAGTATATGACTTGAGCGATAGCGTCGCCTAGAGAACAAGGTCTGTCTTAGGCACGGGCCACGGTTGATTTATTGAGTTTGGAAAGTGTTTCAAATAGTTGTTCTAAGTTGAGTGAAATGATAGGGCAAGGAAGAAGAATGCTCGCGACTGGGTCATCGAGGCATGGTCTCAAATGTAAGAAGTATTAAACTTGGCCCTGAAAGATATGATAACACCAGAAGTAGAATGACTGTGTGAGATGTCAGTTTGAGTTGAGTCTTGCATGGTCATTGGACAACTTATCGACAAGGTGGAAGTCTTCTCGAGTGATCGTCGGGACGCCCGGGATCATGTCGGCCCGGGGAAAGCGAGTTGGCTCAAAAAAGGATGTTGGATAACCGCATGGGAGATTCGGCGCTTCCGGGGCTAGCTACCCATGGAAGGGCGGACCGAATCCCCTGAGCCAAGTCCAAGATAGCTTGACATTGCTAGAGACCACTCATGTAGATGGGTCGGCAGAATAGCGACAAACCGCATATATGCCTTTGGATTGAGTCTAGAACTTGAACGCATGTCCGATCGGTAACACAATGTCTGGGCCTAAGATTGGGCCACAGCATAGGCACCGTGCTTTGGCACGAGATGTAGCGTCGAGTCTTATGTTGTTGGCATATAAGTTACATAGTTTGAATGCGAGTTGTCTTGAGTTTAAGTCAGGAAAGGCCGCAAGGCTAAAGCTGGTCGAATGATACTTATTTCACAAGTCTTGATTGGGTCAGTGGTCGATCAAGTAGAAAAGGCCGCTAGGCGGCAAGGGCCGCGAGGCGGTGATATGGTTAAGTCTTGATAAGTTGTGAGGCACGACCTCAATCTTGAAGCACGAACAAGTCTAAGCAAGGTCTAGAGGCACGACCTGCACGAGTCGTCCCCTTGACGTCGATGGCACGAGAATTGGTCTAGAGGTACTTGAGTTCGAGTAAAAGTCTTAGTAGCGGCCGAGTTTGCATAAATTGCTCCTCGGTGAAGCACTTTCTCAAATATGTTAAAGCCACGAATAGAGTATGGCACGAACCTGTCGTCCCGAGTTGAAGTTCGGTCAAGTACCTAAGCGATGAGGCACTGCCTCGATCGAAATACACGTTGACATTGTAGCACGACCATGTCGTTGCACGTCGGTTTGGTCAGGCATCGTAGTCTTAAAAAAGATCCTAAGGCAAGACTAGCAAGACAATTGAAAGGATTTTAAGCTGCACAAAGTAAATGAACGTGTCAGTTTTGTATGGGTGGGCGAGGAGCTCACTCCACCAGCACAGTTGAGTACTGACACCCACACAGTTTCCATGTGCAGGTACATGTACAGGTAGAAGGTCGTGGCGCGGAGCTCGCTTGGATGCGTCGAGGTACGGAGTTCCTTGGCAATTCAAAGCATGCGGCCACGTGGAGTCAAAGAATTATATGGAACATAATGTATGGACATCGCCTTTGGAAGCTTCCGCTAGCTCAAGTATTGTATCGAGAGATGAGAGAGAGCAGAGTGACTTGTATAATGAGAGAAAAGTGAGCACGAGAGACTTATAATCATGACCTTGCGCCCATTGTAATCTGATTGTTCAATATCAGTAAAGAGTACATTTTGAATAACTTGTGTTTTGCTTCTAAATTCCGCTGCATGATTCAATGTTTCTGCTTGGGACTTCTGTGCGACAGCCCCGTCGCAGCCGCTGTAATCGGCCGTTATGAAACTGCCTTGCACGAGCGCAATCTAGGCTCGTACGGCATCACGCCTTAGTGTCATGACCCACACCCTAGAGTAAGGGCACGAGAAGTGGGTACGTCCAGCCTACGCCACAGTGTCGGCGACAGAACGCTGTCCTAGGTCAATCATCTAGCAATATAAGGTAACTTTATAGTATATACACTCCGAATGGAGGTGACATAGCAGAATACAATCTCAATCACATCTAAGACTGAAAACGATAGGATAGATAGATATACAATAAAATCCACAAAGAGATACAACATATAGAAGTCTAAGTGTCTAAGATATCACAAATCCAGAAAAAACATCTCAAACCACAAATACAGTAATCCATAGAGAAAATACAACTAAAAATGACTAATCTAAACTAATGGTGTCTCATCCACTGCTAGTGGATCCTGCTGGAGATCCAGGTCACAACAATCCTCTAGGGTAGTCCCATGGTAAGTGGTACAGGGTTCCTCATCATCCTCTGTAAAATTTTAACAGGTCCAGTTAGGACAGGAGCGAGCATAGTACATCTCACGCAGTTCATATCATGACAGGAATATAATACAGGTAATAGAGTAAGATACATGAAACGCTGAAGAGTATACATGAAGTAAAAGAGAAGACTGTAATGAAATATCTACTATAAGTAAAGAGCTACAGTGAAACTAGTGATTTAGAGTACAAGCTAGACATATGAACGGCTTGATAATAAATATGAGAAGTTGTATATGGCTATACTACTTTGGAAATTGTCCACATAACTATTTATACTCCCCCGTACCCCAATCAATACACAAGGATCCGTTCAAGTTATGTTATTGTACATGATTTCATATGGGGGCCCATAAATGGGTGCACATGAATATAAACATGGGGGCTCTGTGAATATGAGAGTACATGAATCACGAGAGTGCACATAAATGGTGAAAGCACAAGAATACATGATGAAAGTGAAACGCACATGACATGATGTATCTGATGCTCCCGAGGGGAATAACATCGTATAAAAAGATCCATATAGTACTAATCTGTGTTTCCATCGTGTCAGCAACAAGTAAAGTAATCTAGAGCAAAAAATAGTCCTAGAAAGTATAAAACGGTCAGAGAATGTACTCGCCTGATATCCTGAACAGCTGATATAAAAAGATGGCCAACTGGAGTCACAGAGTCCTAGTTAGAGCAACACATGTTAAGATGTATACGGGGGATGATAAATGAAATGTATAATGCATCTGCATGCTGTCTAGGTCAAACTAGACTAAAGTCAACACTTGATCAACTCTAGTCAACCACACTAGTCAAACTAGGTCAACTAGGTCAAGTTCTAGTCCAAACAAGTCTAACAAGTCTCACTAGGCCTAACCAAGCCTAGGCTAGCACTCACACAATCACAAGGCAATGTGAACCACAACAATGCATAATATAAAATAGATACTATATATTAATACATACCTTCATACATACATGCATATCCACATTACATACATATTTATATATATAGGCATATGTTACATCAAACATATTTACATAGTTACATAGATATATACATTCATGCATATTTACATACATACTTTTATACATTATATATGTTAACATTCATTACAATGCATTATATTTTACTTATACCTTTGATTCATTCATTCATTCATATATGACATTCATTCATGCATTTATACATTCATTCATTCATGTTATCACTATATACATACTTGATTCATGTATCCACACATACATACATGGATACACAACATACATGTATACATTCATACATGCTAACATTGCATACATGCATACATACATATTATGTATACATACAAACATTGCATACATGCCTACATACATATCATATATGCATACTTGCATTCATTCATGCACCTATACATATATACATAGATGCATACATACATATTTGAATACATTATATACTTGCATACATTATATTCATATATGCATACTCTACATTATATTACATTCATTCCTGCATACATGCATACATATAATATATGCATACAAACTCATATATTTAACTCAAATATATGTGAATACATACATTTCATTACCTTAACACCTATATATCATTCAATCATATCCCATATGCATGCATACTTCAGTTCAGGCATTATGTCCATTCACATATCATTAAGTTGCATACATATACTTATATTTATTACATACATGTCATTCATGTATATTACATACTTACATGCATCTATACATTATATATATTGTATACAACATGTAAAAATAGAAGAGGAAAAAAAGGGAGGAAAACTGAAATGGAAAGAGAAGGAAAGGAAAAATGTAAGAAAATAGGAAAGTAGTGGACATATACATGCTTGCATCATATATTCTACATTACCATACATGCTATCATTATATATTGTATTACATTATGTATACATTATGAATTCGTATCTATCATTACATGTATACCTTGCATTCATATCTAGCATTCATTATATACTTTCATGCATACATTGTATATCATTCTTTTATTCATACATTTATGCATTGCTTACATACATTACATTAATTGCATTCCTACATGCTTACATTCAAACATATATATACATTAATATAAAGAGGATACATATCATATATATATCATTTCATTCATCTAACATATCATGCATTACATACTCTACATTCATTTAATATCCATACTACATAGGCTCATAGGTTACACAAAATGTCTATGTCGTATAGTCACTCTTTTACTTAAAACCAATACTGTACCAATTGGGCCTTTACTAAATTCTAGGATTAAATTATGTCGTACTCCTTCGTGTTAGCTTTTCGAAACTTCAAACGGATCACATTTTCGTGTCCGGAAGCTCCCAAAATCGTAAAAACACCGAAACGCGTTTGTCTTTCGGACAACTGACACTCAAATAATTTTACAAAAAGTTTCAGAACGATTTTGGCTTATTAAAATATATATTTGGAAAGCTAACTTCGATACAGTTCTTTTAAAAAAACAGAAGATTAAACGAAATTCTAAGCTAAAAGTTATGACATTTCTAAGTTGCTATGGTTAATAAAAACGTGGATGAATATTATGACGAATTTGAGTTGTTTTGGACAAAAGAAACACATGTAGGCCAAGGTACTTGGATACCAACATAGGTATCCAAATGAAACTCATTCTAACCATCCTAACTAAGATCAATCCACTCTCTAACCATTCTAAAACTGAATTTAAATATCTATTTAAACTATTATCATACATACATACACATGGGTGTCCTAATTTGGGATCTATCAAGTAGGACACAAGACACATATCTAAAATCCTCAAGAGAGCTCCAAATGGCCTCAAATTTGAATCTAAAGGGGACACATGCATGAGGATGGATCCTACGGATTAAAAACTAATTATATGCAAAGGAAATCGATTTAAAGGATGGGTTTTACCTATTGGGAGTGGAATTCCAATAAAATCCTTTAGGATACGGCTCCGATACGAAGATCCCTTAAAGTGGACACTCCTTCTTGCACTTCTTTTCCAATCCTTGGTAGCACCCTACCCTTGGAGAATGGGAATGATTGAGGGAAGATTTGGTGAAGGAATGATTTGATTTGGAGATCAAATCAAAGAGAAGGCTCTCTAAAATTAGGAAAGAACAAAAGGAAAATAAAAGAGGCAAGATTGTAATAAATGAAATGAATTATTCTCCCCTAAAGGTGGCTGCCATAAAGAGTCCATTAGGGCTAATGAGAAATGTCCAAATTGCCCCTCTCTAGTCTCATATGGTTAAGTCTAGACTAGGTTCAAGTTTGGGGTCAAAAGGATCTAGTTTGAGTCTCTAACTTAAGCATTCTAACATGATAAAAATTAGTCTAATTAACTAACTTAAATGTTGGGTTTTGTGGGCCATACTTAACTTAATATTGGGTCCCATCTAGAGTTTAAGCTACCCGGGTCACAATACAAGTCGAAACGAGACGAAACTCAAACCCGACTAAACAAATCCGATAAAAACAATATTAAAAATATAAAAAATTTCCAAAATATTAAAATATGAAAAATAACCAAAATTATAATACATCAATTTAAATATTATTAAAATAATCTAAAATTCACCAATTAATTAAAATCCTAAATAATTCAAAAGTCACAAAATGACCAAACCCTTAGCCTAAAAAGTTGTAAATAGTCATTCTAATCACATGGTTAGGTCCCCATGGTCATGGTTAGTCTCTAAGCTCAACAGTTCTAGGGTTCACTAGCTAACACATCAAAATTATAATTCACCAATTTTAAATAGTATTAAATTAATTAAAAATTCCCATAAATCATAAATCCTATTATTAAATAATAAACTTTTATAAAAGTTCAAAATTATTCTCATTTTAGAAAAATGGGTGTTACACTTAGCGAGGATGATCGCTCCTACGGGAGCGGGGCGTGACAAAAATAGGGAAGGAAACTTTTTTTTCATCTTTGATTCGAGTTTCCAGGTCGACTCTTTGACCGAATGGTTTCTCCAGAGAATGCAAATGAGGGGAAAGACTTTACCTGAGATAAGAAGAAGAAGAAGAAGAAGAAGAAGAAGAAGAAGAAGAAGAAGAAGAAGAAGAAAAAGCCCTGACTGGTACCAGGTCGGGAAGACTTTACCTGAGATTATATCCAGAAGGTCAAGAGATCCCTACTCCAGTTTCAGATGCCCCTCCAGCATCTTCTCCTCATGCTATCAATGTTCCATCGGCTTCATTATCTCCAGTGGAACCGACTCCTCCTAAACCGATGGTGGCCGACAAAGGAAAATAACCAGTTCGCTTTGATAAAATATTGAAGAAAACTCCACCTCTTGGACTTGAGAAGCCATATAACTTTGATATATTGGCTCAACTAGCCAATACCCCAGCGAGATTATCAATTTTTGAGCTCCTTCATCTCTCGAAGGAAACTCGGGAAATATTAAGGAAGCTTTGTTGAAAGCTAACGCTTGCCTGGCACTCCTCAAGAAACCTGATGAGGAACCTGCGACATGTTTTCACTGTCATAGTGTGATGGAATTGATTCCTAACATCACTTTCACACAAGATGACATGCTTATGGAAGACAATCGACATGACCGACCTCTCTACTACACAGGGTATGTCGATAAAATGAAGGTTGACCGCATCCTGATCGATCCCGGATCCGCAATTAGCATCATGCCAAAAACTTTACTGGATGCCCGAAAGATCCCTGTTCATAATCTTTCTACAAGCATCACGACGATCTTGGGATTCAATTCCGGGAGAAGTGAACCATTAGGGAAGATTCGCCTGAAAGTGCAAATCGGCAATCTTCGCACGAAGGTCACCTTTTATGTGATTGACAATCACGGCTCCTATGATGCTTCGCTAGAAAGACTGTGGCTGCATGAATATAATATTGTGCCATCAACTCTTCACCAATGCTTCAAGTATATGAATGTAAATGGAGAAGTCTAAAAAGAGGTGGATGATCTTAATCCCTTCTGAGGTGTCGAAACATATTTCACTAACTCCAGGATGTACAAACAGGAATTTATTGTACTGGCCATGCATACCGAGGAAGATCAGAGGGATATCCCAGATGATGTTCTTATGATTCCAGTTAAAGGACGTGCTTTCTGTCCTCCATCTTCTCAGATGCTAACCATCCATCTCTTCTCTCATGCTAAACATCTTCCTAATAAAAATATGGAACAGAAGGAGCTCACCTCTTCTGAGCCTCTTGTTATCGACCTCCATCGTAACAAGCCTTCTCCTTTCCTTTCTCCTTCTCCTCCTCTGGTTATCAACCTTAGCAAGCCATCGGATAAGATCAAGAGCCCTATTGTAAATAATGATGTAAAAATTAATAAAGTAGCATCTCCTTTGCAGTATATTGATGTTATTTATTATTCTCGATGTTACCTAGAAATGCTAGATAATTTTGAACCCTTTACAATAGGAGCAGTTCAACCTCTCCAAGATGAAGTATCACTCGAACCAGTTCAAGATTCCTTCTTCCTAGTTCCTTCCCGGAAGAAAGATGAACTTTCTATACTTTTCAGCAAAGGAATATAGCAGAAGACTATATTTGATAGGGACTCTGAAAACGACAATAACGGACGGCTTCAACTACGTCGTTACAGTCAACAATCAAAAGATATCATTCAAAAGATGGGCTATAACTTCAAAACCGACCTCAATGGTGATAGTGGAAGGCAAACTCCTATTCATATTCCTGCTCCAAAAGGAAAGTCACTGCAATATTACAGCAAAACGAAGCACGGGTTGGGCTATACCTCGCCGGTCGACCCCAGATGCCTCCAAGTCTGATAAAGAGGAGCGATCTAACTCTTCTGACTCTATTTCATGGGATTCTGACACCAGTATAGGGCACATCTATCGAGTGACTCTATTTTCTAATATGGTGACTGCTGAGTTCTCTAAAGGCGACGATGATTTCACCGAAGCTCTCGAATCTGATCCTTGGACATAAAGAATGGATACTCAATGGGAACTTTGCTTTGAGCAACAAGAACCACCTACCAAAGACCAATTAATTTAGGTCGATGTTGGAGAAGGAGTTTCACCAAGACCAATCTTCATCAGCAAAAGCCTCCCAAAAGCAGATAAGCAAGAATTAATTCAGCTTATTCAGGAATACATTGATGTCTTCACCTAGAGCTACAAAGATATACCAGGATTAGATCCTCAGATCGCTACCCACAGGCTTAACATCCTACCTAATATAAGGTCGGTCAAACAACAACAGCGTTGTTTTTGATCTGACATGATGGATGCCATAAAAACTGAAGTCAAGAAGCTCATCGCCTGTGATTTTGTCAGAGAAGAACAACATCATGACTGGGTGGCTAATGTCATCCCAGTTATGAAGACAATAGGGAAGGTTCGAGTCTACATTGACTCAGAGACCTCAACAAAGCTTGTCCCAAGGATGAGTTTCCTCTTCCGATCACTGATGTCATGATCGACAACACTTGCAGGTTCGAACTGATGTCTTTCATGGACGAATTCTTCGGATACAATCAAATAAGGATGAATCCTGAAGATGAAAGACATACATCTTTTCGTACTCCTCTAGGAGTCTACTGCTATACTGTTATGCCATTTGGTCTTAAAAATGCTGTTGTAACCTATTAGCTGCCCATGAGCACCATCTTCCGTGAACATTTACGGAAGACAGTCGAATGCTATGTCGACGACATTGCTGTCAAAAGTCGTCTAAAGGAAGATCACATCTAAGACTTAAGAACTATCTTCGATCTAATGCGCCAGCATCGACTCAAGATGAATCCCACCAAGTCATTCCTGGGAGTCTCTAGTGGAAAATTTCTCAGATTCGTTATTATCTCTAAGGGTGTCACGACCCGCACCCAGTATAGGGGCACGAGAAGGGGGTATGTCCAGCCTATGCCGTAGTATCGGCGGTAGAATGCTGTTCTAGGTCACTATCTAATCAACAACTCACGCAATTATATAATATACATGTCACAATCTCAACTCCGAATGGAGGACAAGGATAAGATACGATAATACTCAATCACAATCTAAGCACGATAAGATAACACATGAGTCTAACAACTATATGAAACTCAAGCAACTTAAATAAACTTCTAAACAACATCTCAAACAATCTCAAATACAACTCAATTTTCACTTATTACAAACAAGTTCTAAAAGTGAAACTAAACCATAAACTAGTAATCTACTCCAAGCTCGAGTGGTCCTCTAGGCTAGCTATGAATCTCCAGGTTACCTGTAATATTTTCAATAGGTCCAGTCAGGACAGGAGCGAGCACAATACATCTCACATAGTTCATATCATATTGGGAAATATAAAGCATGTAAAAGAGTAAGATACATGTACTGTAAAGAAATATATATGAAAACGAGAGAGATTTGATAACTGGAAATATCTATATACATGATAAGTAAGAACTATAAGTAACCTGTGATTTAGAGCATGAGATGGTTATATCAACGGTTTAGGACATATATAAGATTGTACAAGATTTTACAAGATTTCACAAGATTGTACAAGATGGAATTTTGATCACATAACCATTTCCTACTCACCCTCCCCAATCAATACACAAGGATCCAGTCAAGTTATGTTACCTTGTACAAGAGGTTTTTATCATGTTTACTCACGTGATCATGAGAGTACAAGATTGCACAAGAGTATACATGAAAGCGGTGTACATAAAATACAAGATGTCCGTGAAAAGCACATGACAACTGTATCTAATGTACTCCGAGGGAGATAACATCGCATGACAAGATCCATATAGTACCAATCTATGATAATAACGTGACAACATCATGTAAAGTAATCTAGAGCAAGAATATAAATCCTAACAAGTATGAAATAATCAAAGAATGTACTCGCCTGATACCCTGAACAACTGATATGAAAAGATGGCCAACTAGAGTCACAGAGTCCTAGTTAGAGCAACACAGGTTATAAAAAGTTTAATTTATATGGTAATTGAAATTATAATGCAATCTACATGAGTCTAAGTCAATCTAGGTCAAAGTCAACTCTTGGTCAACTCTGGTCAACTATAAAGTCAAATTAGGTCAACTCTAGTCAACTGTGGTCAAACTAGCTAGGGTTGGGTCACAATGGTCAGCCTCGCGTCACCCACGGAGCAGTCTTCCCACTCAAGGTACCCTACTTCCCCACGGCGTAACTTTTTACTCGTAGCACCGATTTTCGATCCGTAAGATTTTCTTGAAAGTAGACTTGACCCTCTTCGAGATCCTCTAGGTGGATTTTGAAAACAACCCATCAACTTGCTCGAAAAAGTGAGATGAAGTTGAACAAAAATCTGTTTTCTGTAATACTAAAAACTATTTTAAAACGACAACTTGTAGGCCAATTTTCTTGCTGTGCAGTAAAGTACTGTAGGAACTAATTAGAAACAGTAAAAGACAACATAACCGAGAACGCAACGCATCTTCTGGATCGTCGTTTCGATTAACATGCAAAAAGTAGATTGATGTTGAAGTTGAGGAAAAACCTGTGTTTAATTATATTAATTTTCTGAATTTTGTCCGATATGGCATGCGCCCCGACAAACTTCACGACGTGGTCGCATGCTATATGCACCGAAAGGCGCATATGGACGTTGTCGACGTGTGGAAACTGGCAAAACTCAGTTTCGTCGTGTGTGCGCGACGAAATCAGTCCGTATCCGTCGAGATACCCCCGTATCGGTATTTTGCAAACTTCGCCCTAACTTCATGTACAGTCATCGATTCGAGATGAAACTTGCGCCAACAGGTCCGAAATGAAATTTTGGTCCTGTGTGCCAAGTTTGGTTCGATTCTGAGAAGGTCGAATTGGAAACCCTTTTTGGCGGGCCCGCGATACACTCAAACGGGTGATTTTGTTCGCGGCTCATCGAAATCCAAAACTGGACATACCGTTGACTTTTTCTCCTTAAACTAAATCCGTAGACATGTAGTTTGACGACTTTAGAAACCATAGTCTTTGCCACGCGTTTCGGTGCAAAGCGGATCCAACGGCGGACATCATTTTGATCCAAAATTTCGATTTTGCCCCTGTTCCAGAATTAGACTTTTTGACAGGCGTTTCCTAGGTATATCTTTTACACCGAGTACATTTTTGATGTTTGTTTCAGCGTCAATAGTTGTTTGGAGATTGTGACGTTTCTTAGCTGACATTGTGATTACCTGGACTTGCCACTTTGTACCATCAGGCAAGATACCTTGCTAACTTACTCTGTGATTATTATATTTCTTATTTTTTGTTGTTATTTTCAGCATTCTTGTTTTTATAAAACTGTGCGTCCAAGTCACACTTGGGTGCAAGCGACTCTATCGGTCATTTATCTCGTCTTATTTATTTCTCTTGCATTGACTTAGTCTAGTGACCATCCATTGATGCTGAGGTATTGGTATATCTCATACGGCCTTGACACTTGTTGTATCACGTGATGTGAGTCACATATAGGACACGTATCCGCGTAGTCGGTTGGCTACCGATACGTATGGAGCGTGCGACGGATAGGGATAACTGCCAATAGAGTTGCATGATAGAAGACTTGGCGGTTACTAGAGGTACATGTCAGTCATGGAGATGATGATACTAGGCATTAGGTGGGGAGAACAATACCTGACGTATGATCTTCGATTGTACTTCCCTTGTAACCCGAAAGCTCCGTTGGAGATACGGGTATGTTTAACCTCTCAGGTTTGCCACTGTCGTTCTTGGAACGTCATGCGCTTGGTCACTGGTGCGAAAGAGGGGACTATATCGGATCCTATATTCAGCCAGGGCTCATACGTCGAAGGATTGTATCTCAACTGTATATTCACAGTAGAATGGTCAGGAAACTGATTGCATGCATATCTTTTACTCTTATTATATTATCACAGTTTATATGGCATGGTGTTTTCTTGTATCTTGCTATGTCCTCTGAGGACCCGGTTATCTCTCCAGGGTTAGACGATTTTCTACAGGAGTACGGAGCGGCGTTGGAGATATCCTACATCGATGATGAGGAAGTCATTACTGATTTCTAGACTATTTCTTATCTGAGACAGTTGTAGATATTATTTTTATATATCTTTTTCTTTCTTTTTGCAGAGGTTGGACTCTGATCTTGTGAGACTATTTTTATAGCTGTTTGGAGTGAGCATGTTCACCCGGCTATCTTTTGATACTCTTATTTATTTATTTGGACTCTATATTCTTCTGTGTTGAGCTGTGATGAGATTAGGTTATATTATTCTGGCGTGTGATTATTTTATTTACAGCTTATGTGCATATATTAGGATTCCACATATTGGAGTATTTTTTGTATATGTGCAGCTGGCATGTCCACGTACTTGGTCCTACGTATTTTGGAACTGGGGCGTTACATGTTTTTGTGGTGGCCCATGCAGGTCAACGTTAATATTTTTGGGATATATGACTGTGCCCAACAAGCCTGCATATAGGAATATGAATATCTCATCCAGAACTACTACTACCTCTTGACTTCCAATCTTTTCGAAACTTCCTTGATTATTTGATTTACCTCATATCTAATCTTTCCTAATATCCACTTATCTTCCTCGTGCCAACAGTATGCATTTAAGAAGCGGACGCACTTCTGCCTTGGCCCTCACATCTGGTGAAGAGGCTACTCTGGAGGGACAGAATCGTCCCATGACTCAACGACACCATACCAGCCAGGACAGTCGCAGCCTACTACGACACCGACGACGGAGTGCCCGAAGATCGTAGCACCCCTAGGCAGCCAGACTGGGCAGACCACTACTATGCCACCGGAAGAGAATGTACCACTGCCTCCACCACCACCATTCCTTCAGCAGTTTCTACCACAGTCGGGACATCAGATGCCTCCACCACCGACTGATGGGAGCCTTACTACTCAGTTTATGTACGCCATGATGCAGGCTCAGTGGCAGCAGACTGAGCTGATGAGACAGACATGAAGAACAGATGGCAACTCTAGAGGGAGGGTGAATAGAGTTTATAGCGATAATATCCAATTAAAAATTAAACTCTTTCACAATCTAAAAATAATCAGAGTAAATACGGAAATAAATGAGGAGCAAGAAAGCATACGCAAACATAGCCGATTTTAACCTGGTTTCCCTCGTGGAGGACTAGTCCAGGCCTGAGAACTCTAGCTCAGGATTAAATCTACTATTTGTGAAATAGTAGTTACATCCCGTGCCTTTTTTTCAGAAGAGCACGTCAACTTCTTACAAAGGATCGCAGTGGCGATGCTTGGAATTTTCCAAGCGACTTCTTGAACTCTTGCACAAGACTCCTAACTGAGAGATGCTAAGCACTCGAGACTTAGGAAGCTTGTGGCTAGTAGATGAAGAAGGGTATGGCTTATATTGAGCTTAAGAGAGAAGAGAAGAGAAGATTGGATGAATGAAAATGAGAGAATTCTTGGCATATTTATAGGTTTTTATCAGGCAGAATTCGGCCAGAATTTTGGTAGGAATTTTCAAAAATTTGGCCGTTGGACAACTAGCAACCAGCCAACCCTAAAAATTAGGGTGCTGATTTTTAGGGGACAGAGTTCGGCCCGAACTCTGTGTGGAGGCAGAGTTCGGCCAGAACTCTGTCTCCAGAGCACAGAATGGGTCTAAGGGTCCAATGGGCTTATTTTGGATGTGGAGCTTTATGGATTTTGGATAGGTTATGGGTTTAGTCTCAAGAGCTCAGCACAACTCAGCTTACAATCATTCTAGACTCAATAAATATAAAAATACAGACTTAACAAAATGACTGCAATTGCAAAACTGAGTTGTAGTCTGGCTTGAGCTGGATGTAGTCGTCGTGTGTCGTATTGAATTATTACAAGTATTATTTAGTCAATGTTATCAATATTTGGTTGACTGTGACTTTGTGTCAACAATCTCCCCCATATTGATAATTGACAAAAATAATAATTGTATATTCAATATTCATACCTAGACACATGAGGCGACAAAAGTATATAGCGACAAAAGTATATAGCTCTCCCGTAAACAATGCTGTGATTCTTGTTGACCTGTTAAGAATATTCTTCCAAAAGCATATATAAACCAAACAGAATATACACATATCTTCCCCTTTTGGCATTTAGCAATATGAGATAACAATTAATAACTGGCAAACACACCCAAAAGAGAAGAAACTGCATATAAACGAAGATAATGACCAAATGTCTCAAGAGTCATAATGACAGATAAAATGATAATAGAACTACCAAAGTCTCAAAAGTCATAACTCATAATAAGTCTACTACAAACCAAATACATAAAAGCAACTAAAGCAAAATGCATAAACCATAGTCTAAGATCCTCAGTAGCATCATCAAAAGTACTCCATATCCATCATCGAGCATGAGAGGGCCCGGCGCCGTCCGATGGATCAGTAAAGGAGCGGCGTGGGTCCACAAATGTCGCATCCGAATCCATGTAGCGACGAACCCAAGTGTCATCAATACGAAATCCCTCACGATCGGGGTCTCGCTCCATAGGAGTGGGCATGGTAGGATGGTGAGACATGGAATACCAGATGTCATGCAGCGAGTTGCTGATAGCACTCATCTGCAAGGTGGTCCGATAATCCAGCTGAGTCCAACGATCGTCTTCCAAAGTGAAGCGATCTCGGAGCATGGCCTGAAGAGACTCAAGAGTGGCAGGAGGAGGAGGATCCTGTCCAAGAGGAGGAGCGTCTGGCTCATCATCAGAATGCTTAGACACTACTGGTGAGCCAATGGCCGCCTGAAGCCTCCTTGCCTTAGAGAGGAAGGTAGGGGCAGGTAAGAATGGACACTCATTAAGGGGTACATGAAACGTACGAAAGATCATAGGAAGGTATAATGCATAAACCAAAGATCTTGGTTTCTTCCAACTGTTGATCATCCAATCCATCATTGTGCATGGAAGATTAAAAGGAACATGGAAGTGGAGATGGTATAATGCTGAGATCTCAAAATAAGTGACTTCATCGGTAGAACCCGCTTTGGGTAGAATGGTGTTGAAAATGATCCGATGAAGCTCATAGAAATAAGGATTAAAGAATTTTGCCAGAAGCTTACGAGGATGTGTGTTAGGGCTACACAGGTCGTCCTTGAAACTTTCAAATGAAATTCCTTCGGGAAATTGAAATGATCTAGCTTCAACAAGCTTTTCCCAAGAATTTGGCTCTTGAAGTTCAAGATATTCGGCCAATTCAAAATCATCAAAGGAGATATCAATTCCCGTAACTCGTGAATAAATATGAGTGTCATCATAGGTTAAGTTGTAGTAAAACATTTGAATGGCACTATGATAAATGACCGAATTTGTGGTAACAAGTTCATCAAGGCAAAGATCATGAAATAGTGCATCATATTGTGAGAATATAGTAAAGTTGATGGGGGTGTCCCGCAAACACTGGACGTGTCCAAAAATCACTAATCCAATCATTAGAGGCGTCTAGTGATACAAAAATTTGGTCGTCGTAAGTGTTTGGATCATGTGGACGTAGAGGATTGAACAACGGATGGATTGGTGGTTGTTGTTCAATGGCCGATACAACGGGTGGTGCAACGGGTGGTGCAACGGGCGGTGCAACGGGAGGAGGAGCATTCGACGAGGATGCGCCCTCGGTCCGAAGTCTCTTCCCGCGGTTGAGCAAACGTGGAGCCATAACACAATGGATAATGAAAGAAATTGAGATATAGAAAAGTAAGGAATTATACCTCAAACTAGTAATGAACAATGAAAGAGAATTTGAAAAATAAGCCATCTCCTTAAGTTTGGGGAAGAATGGAGCTCTAGAAAGGAGAAATTAGGGTTAGGGTTTTGAGAGAATTGTGTTTGAGAAGTGGAAAAGGTGGTAAGAAGGAAGGAGAGGGAAGAGAAACCGAATATAGGGGAAGGGTTTCTCTTGGTCGGACAAAATATTGACCATTGGATCTTATTTTAGATCAACGGCTGAGACTGTTCCTGGTTCTGGAATAGTTAGGCAGAGTTCGGGCCGAACTCTGGTATTCGGCCCGAATTCTGGGTTCTGATCACAGAACAGGAATCAGGCAAAAAATGAAAAATATTGGTTAAGTAATAGAAAAACCAATATAAGATATGAGTATAATTACAGAAAAGATCCAATAGGTAAACAAAAATAACAGATAGTGAGTTTGAAGCAGCAATATGAAGTTGAAAATTTAGTATTTCAGCATGTGATAAATAAAAATGAACCATATAATAAACAAGGAATTATATCATAATTTACTATTTTGAAGCTGCCATGGGTTAGCTGCAGGGTCGGATCCCAGCTAGCGGTAGTCCTGAGGACTAGTGCACCGTATCGCTTAGGCTTTTACGCCTTGTTGTCAGAAGGACCCTTTCGGCTTGTACCCATAGCAAGTTTATCATAATAGAATCAAGATATACTCGATATTTATGCAGGTTTATCTTAATTTACAACAACTTCATCTAAAATTCCAAGTTCACGACAAAGAAAATTGAAGCGCTCTTCGGATAATGGTTTTGTGAAGAAGTCTGCTAACTGATGATCAGTGTCAATAAATTCTAAGTTAATCGTGCCATTTTGCTGATGATCACACAAAAAGTGGTGACGTATTTCAATGTGCTTCGTGCGTGAGTGACAAATGGGGTTCTTATTAAGATTTATAGCACTAGTGTTGTCACAAAAGACTGGAATATACATGAAAGATAAATTATAGTCTTCAAGGGTTTGCTTCATCCACAGAATTTGTGCACAACAACGCCCAGCTGCGATGTATTCAGCTTCTGTTGTGGATAGTGCGACAGAATTCTGCTTCTTGCTAAACCAAGAGACTAAAGCTTTTCCTAATAAATGACAAGTACCGCTCGTACTTTTACGGTCGACCTTGCATCCGGCAAAGTCAGCATCATAGTAACCAATGAGGTCAAATGATGTTGACTTGGGATACCATAGGCCCACTGTAACTGTACCCTTAAGGTATCGAAAGATACGCTTAACCGCGGTCATGTGTGATTCCTTAGGATTTGTTTGATATCTAGCACACAGGCAAACACTAAACATACTATCAGGGCGACTAGCAGTAAGGTAAAGTAGACTGCCTATCATACCTCGATACTTACGTTGATCTACGGGTTTGCCGCTATCATCTGGTTCGAGTTTGGTTGAAGTAGCCATAGGAGTGCTGATTGGTTTGACGTTGTCAAGGTCGAATTTCTTCAGCATGTCCTTTGTATACTTCGATTGACAGATGAAGGTTCCATTAGACATTTGTTTAACTTGCAGCCCAAGAAAGTAGTTGAGCTTCCCCATCATGCTCATCTCAAACTCGGTCTGCATACACTTGGCAAAATCTTGACAAAGGGTTTCATCAGTAGAACTAAATATAATATCATCTACATATATTTGTACTAAAAGAATAGTGTCTTTGAAGGATTTTATAAAAAGTGTAGTGTCAATTTTCCCTTTTGAAAAACCTTTCTCAAGCAAGAAGTTGCTTAGCCGTTCATACCAAGCTCTAGGGGCTTGTTTGAGGCCATACAGCGCTTTCTTTAGCTTGAACACGTGGTCGAAAAATTTGTGATTTTCAAAACCCTGGGGTTGTTTTACATAAACTTTCTCCTTAATAAATCCATTCAAGAAAGCACTTTTAACATCCATTTGAAATAATTTGAAATTTAAAAAATTTGCAAATGTGCAAAGCATCCGAATGGATTCTAATCTAGCAACAGGAGCATACGTCTTATCGTAGTCGATACCTTCATCTTGGTTGTATCCTTGGGCTACTAGACGAGATTTGTTGCGTGTGACTGAACCATCTTCATTCACTTTGTTTCTAAAAACCCATTTAGTACCAATAATCGAGTGATTAGCAGGTCTAGGAACGAGTTCTCATACTTGGCTCCTCTCGAATTGGTTGAGTTCCTCTTGCATAGCAGAAATCCAAAATTCATCATTGAAAGCTTCTAAAATATTTTTTTGGCTCAATTTATGAAATAAAGGCAGTACTAGCAATAGAGTCTCTTAATGATGATCTAGTAGTTACTCTACATGACACCTCACCGATCTCTAAATTTTCTGGGTGTGATGGCTTGAAAGAGAATTTCTTTGGCAAGCCTTCCAGATAATTGGTTTCGATTGTGGTATTTATTGGAGTAGAAGTTGATGGCTCAACATCATCATCAAGAGTAGCTGCTGCACTGTTGTCTTCATCAAAAGTCACATTTGTAGACTCTTCCACAATTAATGAGCGTTTGTTAAAAACTCTATATCCCTTGCTCTTGGCAGCATAGCCAAGGAAAATACCATCGTCAGCTTTGGCATCAAATTTGCCTAAGTTGTCTTTGGTGTTAAGGATAAAACATCTACAGCCAAAAACTCTAAAATAAGAAATATTTGGGGTTCTCCCGAACCAAAGCTCATAGGGTGTTTTCTTTATAATAGGACGAATAAGCACTCTATTTAAAATGTGGCATGTTGTACTCACAGCTTCAGCCCAAAAATATTTCGGAAGTGAAAACTTGTTCAACATGACTCTGGCTATATCACCAAGAGTCCTATTCTTCTGCTCTACAACACCATTTTGTTGAGGAGTTCTTGGACAAAAAAACTCATGATCAAAACCATTAGAATCACAAAACTTTTCAAAATCAGAATTTTCGAACTCGCCTCCATGATCACTTCGGATTCGAGTAATCATGTAGCCTTTTTCGTTTTGAACTTTCTTAACAAAAATCTTGAAAATAGAAATAGCATCACTTTTATGTGTAAGAAAGAAAACCTAAGTAAATCTTGAAAAGTCATCAACAATAACAAAGGCATAGAGTTTTCCACCAAGACTGTCTACTCTACTGGGGCCAAATAAATCCATATGAAGTAGTTGTAAGGGTCTAGTAGTGCTTACAGAGTTTATGGAATGGAAAGAGGATTTGGTTGCCTTATTCAACTCACATTCGGCACATACCGTATCCTTTTTGAATGTGATATCGGGCAAGCCTCTAACTAGCTTCTTGGTCGATAGCCTGGATATAGTATCCATGTTGGCATGACCAAGACGCTGATGCCACAGTAATCGTTCATCTTTATGAGCATATAGGCATCTACCTGCATTGTTAGTATTTCCAGACAAATAGAAAATATAAATATTATCCTCTCTTACCCCTTCAAAAGCGATGTCTCCTGTTGACCTATCATAAATAAGGCATTTGTTATGTCCAAAGTTAATGTCATATCCATGGTCAGCAAGATGACTAATGCTGAGCAGGTTATGCTTTAACTCGGTCACTAGGCAGACATCCTTTATTACGGGAGAGGGAGGATAACCAATATTGCCAATACCTATAATATAACCCTTTAGGTTGTTGCCGAAGGATACATATCCTCCTCTCTTCATCGATAGTGATGCGAAAAGATTTGCGTCTCCCGTCATCTGCCGCGAGCATCCACTATCGAGAATCCACTTACTCTTAGTTGAGGAGGGAAGGTCCACCTACATCAAGAGTAGATGTGACCTTTGGTACCCAATTTCTTGATGGTCCGGAAGAGTTAGTTTTTGGAAACCATGCATATATCTTTCTATCTACTAATCTTCTAATTCTACATTGTGGTGAAATGTGTCCTTGTAAACCACAATAAGTACATGTAGCATTCCTATTTATATTAGGAGCAAGCTGATGATGTCTATAAGTAGAGTGATGAGGAGGAGTATGAGGATATGTAGAATTAGCATGGTGATGATGACTATGTGTAGAGTGATGTGGAGTGGCATGGTAATATTGTCTATATGGTATGGCATGGTGATATTGTCTATATGGTATGTCATGGTGATGATTTCTATATGTAGAGTGATATTGATTGTATCTTTGTGCAACATTGTGATGATTGTATCTAAATGTAGCATGATGATTGTGTGACATATGATAATTATTTCTATGTGCATGTGGTTTATGTCCTTTGTGAAAGTGTGTGTATATGTAAGCATGATTATGAGCAGCATGTGGATGACGTGGTTGACTAGTATGAGTGGTGTCATACTTTGTGTGTGTCTCATGTGATTGGGTTTGAGGTTGAGCAACCTATTTTCCCAATTTAGTCTCTAGTTTCTTAGAGACAGCTTGCAGTTCAGTAACCTTAGCATTCAAACCATGCATCTTAGTAATAGAAATCTTGTGTCTACTCTTTTCTTCTGCAAGCTCCGTGTTGAGTGCTGTGATTTCTTGTGTTTGTTGTTCAATACGTGCTTCGGCATCATGTAAGCTTATTTTAAGCTTAGATACCTCATCAGTGACATCCGTGGGTGAAGTGTCTCTAATGTTATCAAGTAATAGAGAAAGTCTTTGTATTTCAACTTCATGACTTTTGATTTTGTCCTTGGCATGTTTGTATTTACCAATAACCTTTTGTGATCACTAAGTAAATCGGTGAAAGCATCGCCAAGTTCATCAAAAGTAAAGTCGTCAAGAGTTTCGTTTGATACCTTGTCGGACGTTGCCATTAGGCACACATTGGCCGTATCTTGAGGAGAGTCCTTTTCTTCCTCGGAGTCACTAGCTTCGCTTTCATGCCAAATGCTTGTGTTGGCATATTTCTTTGAGGAAGTCTTCTTGTATGGCTTCTCATAGCGGTTGCTCTTATTCAAGAATGGACAATCTTTTTGGACGTGTCCAGTCTTCTTGCAACCGTAGCAGGTTGGCTCTTCTTCGCCATCTTCTTGTGGTTCCTTCTTTCTTCGATTGAAGCGAAAGAATTTCTTGAAGTTGCGGACCATAAGGGCTTGATCATCTTCTGAGTCATCATCATCCGTCTCTTCGGGTTCAGCCCTTCGTCGGTGAGCTTTGAGTGCGATCTCCTTAGCCTTAGGAGCAGGCTCTTCGAAGTCCTTGAGGTCAAGCTCATGAGTCATTAGCTTTCCTATCAAGGTCTCTATGGACATGGTTGTGAGATCATTTTCTTCAATGATGGCTGTCACCTTAGGGTTCCAAATCTTTGGAAGCCCCCTAAGTAGCTTGCGGATCTTCTCGTGATTTGAATATTGTTTGCCGAGTGAAGACAGGGGGTTGATGATGTCGAAGAATCTTGTGAACATTTGCGTGATCGTTTCATTTGGCTTCATCTTGAAAGCGTCATATTCTTGAGTGAGACGGCTTATCTTTGATTCCTTGACCTGGGTGGTTTCTTCATGCGTCACTTCGAGAACTCTCCATACTTTGTGAGATGTGGTACATGTAGATACCCTGTTGAACTCATTCCTGTCTATAGCACAGAATAAAGCATTAATAGCTCTCACGTCTAGACTTGTCTGTTTTTTCTCCTCGTCAGAATATTTGTCATGTGATTTTTCAACAAGATCACCATTGACAACTATCCTGGCGGGCTTTTTGTAACCGTCGGTGACGATAGTCCACAGGTCAAAGTCTAGCAACTTGAGATAAAAGCTCATCCTTGTTTTCCAATACGTGTAGTTAGTTCTATCAAATAGGGGAGGCCTATGAGTGGACTGTCCTTCACCGTGATTGGAAATCAAGGATTGTGTGGTTGCGATGGATCAGCTCTAGGATGTAAGTCCTTGTAAAGAGAACAGAGCTCTGATACCAATTGAAGAACAGATGGCAACTCTAGAGGGGGGGTGAATAGAGTTTATAGCGATAATATCCAATTAAAAATTAAACTCTTTCACAATCTAAAAATAATCAGAGTAAATGCGGAAATAAATGAGGAGCAAGAAAGCATACGCAAACACAGCCGATTTTAACCTGGTTTTCCTCGTGGAGGACTAGTCCAGGCCTGAGAACACTAGCTCAGGATTAAATCCACTATTTGTGAAATAGTAGTTACACCCCGTGCCTTTCTTCAGAAGAGCACGTCAACTTTTTACAAAGGATCGCAGTGGCGATGCTTGGAATTTTCCAAGCGACTTCTTGAACTCTTGCACAAGACTCCTAACTGAGAGATGCTGAGCACTCGAGACTTAGAAAGCTTGTGGCTAGTAGATGAAGAAGGGTATGGCTTATTTTGAGCTTAAGAGAGAAGAGAAGAGAAGATTGGATGAATGAAAATGAGAGAATTCTTGGCCTATTTATAGGTTTTTATCAGGCAGAATTCGACCAGAATTCTGGTAGGAATTTTTAAAAATTTGGCCGTTGGACAACTAGCAACCAGCCAACCCTAAAAATTAGGGTACTAATTTTTAGGGGACAGAGTTCGGCCCGAACTCTGTGTGGAGGCAGAGTTCGGCCCGAACTCTGTCTCCAGAGCACATAATGGGTCTAAGGGTCCAATGGGCTTATTTTGGATGTGGAGCTTTATGGATTTTGGATAGGTTATGGGTTTAGTCTCAAGAGCTCAGCACAACTCAGCTTACAATCATTCTAGACTCAATAAATATAAAAATACAGACTTAATAAAATGACTGCAATTACAAAACTGAGCTGTCGTCTGGCTTGAGCTGGATATAGTCGTCGTGTGTCGTATTGAATTATTACGAGTATTATTTAGTCAATGTTATCAATATTTGGTTGATTGTGACTTTGTGTCAACAAGACGATGATGGCAGCATTGGCTAGACCTCCACCACCACCTCCAGTACTAGCACCAGCACCGGCTCTGCATCCTTATGAAGGCTCTATCAAGAATTTTACAGATATGAATCCCAAGGCCTTTAGGGGAACAGAGAAGCCATTAGAGGTGTCACAGTGGCTTATTAGTGCAGAAAAGCTACTGAAGGCATCCCAATTGCCAGCTCAAGATTGGATGACAGCAGTGGACCAACTATTAGAAGATAATGCTTACCACTGGTGGAAGGCGAAAGAGAGACGATTAGGCACTGGGATCACTTGGAAGCAGTTCTATGATGCATTTTATGAGAGGTTCTTCCCTATTCCTGTCAGAGATGGTCTCTATGACCAGTTCCTTCATCTGAAGCAAGAAAATATGACAGTTGATGAGTATGACTCAGAGTTCAATCGCCTGAGTCGATTTGGTGCGGGATTGATTCCGACAGAGTTAGAGAAGGCGAGGAGATTTCACCAGGAGCTTGCTCCAGAGCTCAAGTCTTATACGACTACCCAGTCTCGAGTCTCCCATTCAGCTGTCTTGGAAGAAGCTCGTGCTCAGGAGATTCTTCGCAAGGAACAATAGCAGACATCGATACGTCATACACCAGCAGTTACACCAGCTCGAGCTACTCAGGATGGACCAATCAGGAGGACCACAGGACAGTACCAGCAGAGGACTACTCCCTACCAGAAACCCACTTACCACTATTTTAGGAAGCAGGGTCATATCAGAGATGATTGTCGACTTCGTTTGGGTTTATGTATGAGATATGGATCAGGACAGCACTTGGCCAGAGATTGTCCTGAGCAGCAGGCTCTAGTTCATGCACATCAGTCCCAGAAGCCTACAGCACCATCACCTCGTCCACTATTACCACCACAGACAGCTCAGTACCACAAGGCCAGAGCTCAAGGCCCAGGACAGAACCGTGGAAAGGTATTCTCTCTAGCTGCTGAGAATGTAGAGACGGAGGCAGAGGTCATAGCAGGTATGGTTTTAGTTGCATCTTTTCCTGCTAATACATTATTTGATACTGGAGCCACACATTCATTTATAGCTACCAGTTTTTCCACAAGACACAGCATTTCCATCACACCCTTAGCGAAGAATGTTGGAATCCTCACTGGAGGAGGAGTTGTACCTGTTAGAGGTATTTGTAGACTTTGTCCTGTAGTGATAAGTGGCAGAGAGATGATGGAACGACTTCTTATATTCTCTATTTCGATATTTGATATGGTTCTTGGAATGGACTGGTTGAGCCAGCATTTCGCTCTCATAGACTACCATAGGGGCAGTATCATCTTTAGACCATCGAAGGCGGCAGAGTTTGACTTCACCAAAGAAGACGGAGAGAGTTGTGATGCACCCGCATCGGGGACTCATATGATGATGCATGACACCCCTCAGCACCCTATCATCACCGAGTTCGAGGATGTATTCCCGAGGAATTGCCAGGACTGCCACCTGACCGAGACATTGAGTTTACTATTGAGCTTACACTGGGAGCCGAGCCTATCTCATCTCGAGTTTATCGTCTGGCACCCAAGGAGTTGGTAGAGATGAAGACGCAGATTGATGACTTATTAGAGAAGTGATTTATTCATGCTAGTGCGTCACCGTGGGGAGCACCCGTACTTTTCGTGCCTAAGAAAGACGGGACAGTGTGCATGTGCATCGACTACAGAGCATTGAATGTAGTGACGATAAAGAACAAGTATCCCTTGCCGCGTATAGACGATCTATTCGATCAACTGAGTAGAGCAAAAGTATTATCCAAGATTGACTTACGATCAGGCTATAACCAATTGAAAGTTCGGAAGGAAGACATTACAAAGACAGCTTTTTGATCAAGGTATGGACACTACGAGTTCTTGGTCATGCCTTTCGGTTTGACCAATGTACCCACAGTCTTCATAATTTAACGAACAAGATCTTTCACCAGTACTTGGACAAATTTGTAGTAGTCTTTATAGATGATATCTTGATTTACTCCAAGAGTCAAGAGGAGCATGAGCAGCACCTACGGATAGTTTTGGGAACATTGAGGAATGAGAGACTCTTTGCGAAGCTTAGCAAGTGTAATTTCTTTCTCAAGGAGGTATCATTTCTTGGTCATGTTGTTACCGGTGATGGTACATCAGTAGACCTCACAGCAGTCGAATCATGGCCTGCTCCCACATCAGCTTCTGAGATGAGAAGTTTCCTCGGTATTGCGGGTTACTACCGACGGTACGTAGAAGATTTCTCTCGAATAGTGGGGCCTATGACTCGATTAACTTGCAAGGATCAGGAGTTTGTATGGACAGATGAGTGTCAAGCCGTATTTGACGAGTTGAAGAAGCGATTGACCACAACACCGATCTTGACACTACCATCGGGCTCGGGAGGATTTTTGATCTACAGCGACGCATCCGGTAAGGGATTAGGATGTGTATTGATGCAGCATGGTCGAGTAGTAGAATACGCATTACGGCAGTTGAGAGTGCATGAGAAGAATTATCTGACCCACGATCTAGAGCTCGCAACGGTTATCTTTGCTTTGAAGCTATGGAGACACTACTTGTACTGCGAGAAGGTTGATATCTACACTAATCATAAGAGCCTCAAGTACGTGTTCACACAAAAAGATTTGAATATGCGACAACGACGTTGGTTGGAGTTGATGAAGGATTACGAGGTCGGGCTACACTATCATCCGGGCAAGGCTAATGTCGTGGCAGACGCATTAAGCCGTAAGCCCATGGCGTACTTTTTGACTACGCAGAAGGAGTTGATTAGAGACTTGGTACAGCATGGTATTGAGGTAGTATTGCCTGGAGCAGATGGCGTATTGGCCAACCTCTAAGTACAATCATCATTAGTAGAGCACATCAAGGCAGTACTGCCCAATGATGCTAGATTTCGACGGCTCAGGGAGAGGACTGAAGCAGGGGAGCAGACGGGATTGAAGATCCATCCCGATGGGATATTGCGATGTGGTGATCGCATTTATGTTCCCAATGGAGAGCTACTGCAAGAGCTGATGGCAGAGGCTCACAGTTCGACTTACTCTATTCATCCCGGAGGGACCAAGATGTATCGTGACTTACGACAGTATTATTGGTGGCACGGAATGAAGCGAGAGATTACTCGTTTCGTTGCCAAGTGCTTGGTATGTCAACAAGTGAAGGCGGAGCACCAGAGGATGGCCGGATTATTGCAGCCGCTACCCATTCCCGAGTGGAAGTGGGAGCATATCACTATAGATTTCGTCACAGGTTTTCCTCGGAGTCCTAGGGGACGTGACACAGTGTGGGTGATTGTTGATAGACTTACAAAGTCAGCCCATTTCTTACCTTTTAGAGTGGGCCAGTCGACAGAGGCATTGGCAGAGATGTATATGGAGCAGATTGTGAGATTACACGGTGTGCCTGTTAGTATTGTGTCGGACAGTGACTCGAGATTTGCCTTATATTTTTGGAGGAGTATGCAAGAGAGTTTGGGCACACGGTTGAAGTTTAGCACTGCATACCATCCGCAGAAAGACGGCCATTCAGAACGCACTATTCAGACGCTAGAGGATATGTTGAGAGCCTGCATGCTTGATTTTGGCGGTTCATGGGAGGACCATCTTCATCTTTTTGAGTTTTCCTACAACAATAGCTATCAAGCGAGCATTCAGATGGCTCCATTTGAGGCGTTGTATGGTAGGAAGTGCCGATCTCCTGTTTGTTGGAGTGACATAGGAGAGCGACAGCTATTGGGTCCTGAGTTGGTCTTGAGCACAGTAGAGACAGTGAAGAAAATTCAGGGCCACCTGCGAGCAGCGCAGGATTGTCAGAAGTAGTGGGCAGATAATCATCGTCGACCCTTGGAGTTCAAAGAGGGTGACCATGTGTTCTTGAAGATATCTGCCACTAGAGGCACGATTCGATTTGGAGCACGTGGCAAGTTGAGTCCAAGGTACATCAGGCCTTTCGATGTCTTGGAATGTGTTGGAGAGGTTGCCTATAGATTGGCCCTGCCACCGTCGCTAGAGGGAGTGTATGACGTATTCCACGTATCTCAACTAAGGAGGTACGTGGCGGACAACAATCATGTGCTTGATCACTCCGAGATCATAGTTGGACCGAGTTTGTCGTACGAAGAGCAACTAGTAGGTATCCTCGATCGCCGAGTGAAGGTGTTGCGGAATCAATCCATTCCATTGGTACGCGTGGCATGGAAGCATCACTCGCCAGGGGAGTCTACCTGGGAGCGCGAGGACGACATCCGAAATTGCTACACGCATTTGTTCGAAGACGAAGGTATGTCTTGCATTTTAAGCCCTTAAATTGCTGTTAATTTTCTTGCAATGCATTTGACACCCTACCTTAGTTTAATTTCGAGGACAAAATTTCTTTAAGTTGGATAGGATGTAAAATCCCCTTCCTAAATTTCCTTTTTAGTATACAAAATTTTATTATTATTTAATATTTTGTTATTAATTAAGTGGCTTAAACCAAGTATGGGTAGTTTACATATTATGGATGACAAGCATTAATTATATTTACATAAATAAGATAGGATATTTAATTAAATTTTGTTAGAAAAAGATTTTTGGATTTTTAGGAATTTTTCTGTATTTTTTGGGGGCCATATATATATATATATATATATATATATATATATATATATATATATATATATATATATATATATATAATATATATATATATATATATATATATATATATATATATATATATATATATATATATATATATAATATATGCATATAAAAAAAATGTATATATATGCATATAAGTATATATATATATATATATATATATACTTATATGCATATATATATATATATATATATATATATATATATATATATATATATATATATATATATATATATATATATATATATGCATATAAAAAAATGTATATATATGCATATAAGTATATATATATATATATATATATAAAATTATATATATAATATATAAAATTATATATATAATATATAAAAAAAATTATATATATAAATATTTTAGTAAAAAAAAGGGACGGTAACAGCACCCACCCACCTAAGTGGGCGGGCCCCCAACAAGTGCTGAAGCAGCGAATACAACTCTGAACCCAACCCGTGGGTTCTCATTTTGTTTATTACTAATCCTAGTGTTACTAGGTTTTGCCCCAACTTGCTATATATAACTTTTTTCATAAACCTCGAAACCCTAATCTTCCAAAACAAAAATTTCGGCTGATCCTACCCCCTTCACCTACGAGTTCCTTTCACCAGTGATGGAGCTTCGTGCGCGACGAACGAAGCATCCGAAGTCAGTCCCGTGTCACCCACGGAGCAGTTTTTTCCACTCAAGGTACCCTACTTCCCCACGGCGTAACTTTTTACTCGTAGCACCGATTTTCGATCCGTAAGATTTTCTGGAAAGTAGACTTGACCCTCTTCGAGATCCTCCAGGTGGATTTTGAAAACAACCCATCGACTTGCTCAAAAATCAAGACAAAGTTGAACAAAAATCTGTTTTCTGTAATACTAAAAACTGTTTTAAAACGACAACTTGTCGGCCAATTTTCTTGCTGTGCAGTAAAGTACTGTACGAACTAACTAAAAATAGTAAAAGACAATATAACCAGATCACAATGCATCTTCTGGATCGTCGTTTCGATTAACGTGCAAAAAGTAGATTGATGTTGAAGTTGAGAAAAAACCTGTGTTTAATTATATTAATTTTCTGAATTTTGTCCGATATGGCGTGCGCCCCGACAAACCGGGCGACATGGTCGCGCACTATATGCATCGAAAGGCGCATATGGACATTGTCGACGTGTGGGAACTGATGGAACTCAGTTTTGTCATGTGCGCACGACGAAATCAGTCCGTATCCGTCGAGATACCCCCGTATCGGCGTTTTGCAAACTTCGCCCTAACTTCGTGTACAGTCGTCGATTCGAGACAAAACTTGAGCCAACAGGTTCGAATCGAAATTTTGGTCCTGTGTGCCTAGTTTGGTTCGATTCTGAGAAGGTCGAATCGGAGACCCTTTTTGGCGGGCCCGCGACCCACTCAAATGGGCGATTTTGTACGCGGCTCATCGGAATCCAAGACTGGACATACCATTGAGTTCCACTCCTCAAACTGAATCTGTAGACATGTAGTTTGACGACTTTGGAGACCATAGACTTTGGCATGCATTTCGGTGCAAAGCGGGTCCAACGGCGGACATCATTTTGACCCAAAATTATGATTTTTCCCCTGTTCCAGAATTATACTTTTGGACAGGCGTTTCCTAGGTATATCTTTTACATCGAGTGCATTTTTGATGTTTGTTTCACCGTCCGGAGTTGTTTGGAGATTGTGACGTTTCTTAGCTGACATTGTGATTACCTGGACTTGCCACTTTGCACCATCAGGCAAGATACCTTGCTAACTTACTCTGTGATTATTATATTTCTTATTTTCAGTTTTTATTTTCAGCATTCTTGTTTTTAGAAAACTGTGCGTCCAAGTCACACTTTGGTGCAAGCGACTCTATCGATCGTTTGTCTCGTCTTATTTATTTCTCTTGCATTGACTTAGTCTAGTGACCATCCATTGATGTTGAGGTATTGGTATATCTCATACAGCCTTGACACTTGTTGTATCACGTGATGTGAGTCACATGTAGGACACGTATCCGCGTAGTCGGCTGGCCACCGATACGTATGGAGCGTGCGACGGATAGGGGTAACTGCCAATAGAGTTGCATGATAGAAGACTTGGCGGTTACTAGAGGTACATGTCAGTCATGGAGATGATGATACTAGGCATTGGGTGGGAAGAACAATACCTGACGTATGAGCTTAGATTGCACTTCCCTTGTAACCCGAAAGCTCCGCTGGAGATACCGGTATGTTTAGCCTCTCAGGTTTGCCATTGTCGTTCTTGGAACGTCATGCGCTTGGTCACTGGTGCCCAAGAGGGGACTATACCGGATCCTATTTTCAGCCAAGGCTCATGCATCGAAGGATTGAATCTCAACAGCATATTCACAGTAGAATGGTCAGAAAACCGATTGCATGCATATCTTTTACTCTTATTATATTATCACAGTTTATATGGTATGGTATTTTCTTGTATCTTGCTATGTCCTCTGAGGACCTGGTTATCTCTCCAGGGTTAGACGATTTTCTACAGGAGTGCGGAGCGGCGTTGGAGCTATCCTACATCGATGACGAGGCAGTCATTACTGATTTCTAGACTATTTCTTATCTGAGACAGTTGTAGACATTATTTTTACATCTCTTTTTCTTTCTTTTTACGGAGGTTGGACTCTGATCTTGTAGACTATTTTCATAGCTGTTTGGAGTGAGCATGTTCACCCGGCTATCTTTTGATACTCTTATTTATTTATTTGGACTCTATATTCTTCTGTGTTGAGCTGTGATGAGATTAGGTTATATTATTCTGGCCTGTGATTATTTTATTTACAACTTATGTGCATATATGAGGATTCCATATATTGGAGTATTTTTCGTATATGTGCAGCTGGCATGTCCACGTACTTGGTCCTACGTATTTTGGGACTGGGGCGTTACAGGCACCATCTATATGGTATCTATTCTGCAATCGGATGATCATATTTTTTTTAACCATGTTACCAGAATCCTCGTCACACCAATAAGTATGGCTGCGATAATCCATAGAGTTTGCAACTAATGTACATACCTCTCGAATCATGGTATTTAAAATTTTTGCATTGCCGCTAGCTTGGCAGCAAAAACTTTCAATTCCCACATCCGAGAAATAAATCCAAAATCAGACTCCATCTCATCGCCAAACCAGCTAATATGGCTGTAGAAGACTCTAGATTCCATGACTGAGGCAACCTAGCCCGTAATGTTATCTTGGTAGAAAATCAAGTCAATAATGAATACCAAGAATCAAATTCAACGATGAACAAGAAAGTAGATAGAAACTATCGGAATTGAATTTCGAGATAGTTTATAATGAGATTCTCAAGGGTCATCCCAGGAATCTTCTCAAGTAGTCCTAACTGTGATTGAGTAACTCTTTATACTGCCTAATCCTATATCCTAGCAGCTAGCTCGTAGCAGCACTCTAAGTCGAGCACCACTACAAAATTGCACTAGTTGTGACTCTGACCTATATGGGCCACCACAAAAACGTGTCACGACCCGCACCCAGTGTAGGGGCATGAGAAGGGGGTACGTCCAGCCTACGTCGCAGTGTCGACGGTAGAACGCTGTTCTAGGTCACTATCTAATCAACAACTCACGCAATTATACAATATACCTGTCACAATCTCAACTTCGAATGGAGGACAAGTATAAGATACGATAATACTCAATCACAATCTAAGCACGATAAGATAACACATGAGTCTAACAACTATATGAAACTCAAGCAACTTAAATAAACTTCTAAACAACATCTCAAACAATCTCAAATACAACTCAATTTCTACTTATTACAAACAAGTTCTAAAAGTGAAACTAAATCATAAACTAGTAATCTACTCCAAGCTCAAGTGGTCCTCTAGGCTAGCTGTGAATCTTCAGGTTACCTGTAATATTTTTAACAAGTCCATTCAGGACAGAAACGAGCACAATACATCTCACGCAGTTCATATCATATTGAAAAATATAAAGTATGCAAAAGAGTAAGATACATGGACTGTAAAGAAATATATATGAAAACGAGAGAGATTTGATAACTGGAAATATCTATATACATGATAAGAACTGTAAGTAACCTGTGATTTAGAGAATGAGATGGTTATATAAACGGTTTAGGACATATACAAGATTTCACAAGATTGTACAAGATAGGATTTTGATCACATAACCATTTTCTACTCACCCTCCCCAATCAATACACAAGGATCCAGTCAAGTTACGTTACCTTGTGCAAGAGGTTTTTATCATGTTTGCTCACGTGATCATGAGAGTACAAGATTGTACAAGGGTATACATGAAAGCGGTGTACATAAAATACAAGATGTTCGTGAAAAGCACATGACAACTGTATCTGATGCACCCCGAAGGAGATAACATCGCATGACAAGATCCATATAGTACCAATCCATAATAATAACATGACAGCATCATGTAAAGTAATATAGAGCAAGAATATAAATCCTAACAAGTATGAAATGATCAGAGAATGTACCCGCCTGATACCCTGAACAACTGATATGAAAAGATAGCCAACTAGAGTTACAGAGTCCTAGTTAGAGCAACACAGGTTATAAAGAGTTTAATTTATATGGTAATTGAAATTATAATGCAATCTACATGAGTTTAAGTCAATCTAGGTCAATGTCAACTCTTGGTCAACTATAAAGTCAAACTAGGTCAACTCTAGTCAACTGTGGTCAAACTAGCTAGGGTTAGGTCAACAATGGTCAACTAGTCTAGGTTAGTCAATTCTAGGTCTAAACAAACTAAGTATATGCAAATCAAGTATCCAAGATAGCTACTAACTCGTAGCCTAAGTCACTTGCTAAACTAAGCACAAAACTAAGCCATAAGCTAACAAGATACACAAACTTAGTCATATAATGCATATATATTATTCACATTCACATATTCATATACATAAATATATATAGGAAAGCTATATATATAGGCACATACATATATATACATAGAGAGGGCGAAGGAGAGGTAAAAGAGTAAGTGAATGTGTGTGTGTGACATGTGTGTGAAAGAATATGTGTTAATGTTCTCAGATTTAGTGATAGGTAGGTGTATGTGACATGGGATACATGGTGTCAAAGGATGTATGAATGCATGTGTGTAAAAGGTTATAGGTTAACTCAGTTTATAGAAATACATACATACATACTTACATTACATTACATACATGCATACATACATATCATATATATATACATACATTGTATACATGTCTACATGCCTACATACATATCACATATGCATACTTGCATTCATTCATGCACCTATACATACATACATAGATGCATACATACATATTTGAATACATTATATACTTGCATACATTATATTTCATATATACATACTCTACATTTTAGTATATTCACATATCATTAAGTTGCATACATATACTTATTTTCATTACATACATGTCATTCATGCATATTACATAAATACATCCATCTATACATTAGATACATTGTATACAACATAGAAAAATAGAAGAAGGAAAACTGAAATAGAAAGGGAAGGAAAAGAAAAATGTAAGGAAAAGGGAAAACAGTGGACATATATATGCTTGCATCATATATTCTACATTACCATACATGCTATCATTATATATTGTATTACATTATGTATACATTATGCATTCATATCTATCATTACATGTATACCTTGCATTCATATCTAGCATTCATTATATACTTTCATGCATACATTGTATATCATTCTTTCATTCATGTATTTATGCATTGCTTACATACATTACATTGATTGCATTCTACATGCTTACAATCAAAAAAAAAAAAAAAAAAAAAAAAAAAAAAAAAAAAAAAAAAAAAAATATATATATATATATATATATATATATATATATATATATATATATATATATATCAACGTAAAGAGGATACATATCATATATATATATCATTTCATTCATCTAACATATCACGCATTACATACTCTACATTCATTTAATATCCCCAAAAAAAAAATCCATACTACATAGGCTCATTGGTTACACAAAATGCCTATGTCGTATAGTCACTCTTCTACTTAAAACCAATACTGTACCAATTGGGCCTTTACTAAATTTTAGGATTAAAGTATGTCGTAGCCCTTTGTGTTAGCTTTCCGAAACTTTAAACGGATCGTATTTTCGTGTCCGAAAACTACCGAAATCGCAAAAACACCGAAACGCATTCGTCTTTCGTACAGCTGACACTCAAATAATTTTATAGAAAGTTTTAAAATGAATTTGGCTTATTAAAATATATATTTGGAAAGATAATTTCGATACGGTTCTTTTAAAAAAACGGAAGATAAATCGGAGTTCTAAGTTAAAAGTTATGACATTTCTAAGTTGCTTTGGTTAATAAAAACGTGGATAAAAATTATGACGAATTTGAGTTGTTTTGGACAAAAGAAACACATGTAGGCCAAGATACTTGGATACCAACATAGGTATCCAAATGAAACTCATTCTAACCATCCTAACTAAGATCAATCTACTCTCTAACCATTCTAAAACTAAATTTAAATATCTATTTAAACTATTATCGTACATACATACACATGAGGTGTCCTAATTTGGGATCTATCAAGTAGGACACAAGACACATATCTAAAATCCTTAAGAAAGCTCCAAATGGCCTCAAATTAAAATCTAATGGTTGTACATGCATGGGGGTGGATCCTATGGATTCAAATCTAACTAAAAATGCAAGGAAAATTGAAATAGAGATATGGTTATACCTATTGGAAGTGGGATCCCAATGATACACTCAAAGGATACGGTTCCGACACGAATGCTCCTCTAAAATGGACACCCTTCCTTGCTCCTTGCTTCCAATCCTTGCTAGCACCTCCTCCTTGGTTGAATGAGAAGAAATGAGGAAGATTGGAAGAAGAATGGAGGGATTTGGAGATCAAAATCAAGTGAAAAGCTCTCAAGTTTGGGGAAGAACAAATTAGGGTTCTATGTAGAGGTTAAAAGAGGCAAGGGTTTTCTTAAGGATTCTTTATAGGAAGGGGGGACATTTGATGGCTGGTCATTAGATGAATTAGGGTTAGTTTTACATATAGATGAGTGGCTAGGGCTTTTCCACCCAATTCTAAGCTTTCCTATTGGTTCAATTAGTCATAAGGCTTTCTTTTTCACAAATATCCCAATATGTAAATATCCTACTATGAAATATCTAGATATTGTTAATCTAACTTAACTATTAAGTCTCTAACCTTCTAATTAAACCTCCATGAGCATCAATAACATCTAGGTTTAGTCAAAACTAGGTTAGTCTCTAACAATTCAATTAGCACAATATTAATTAATTAAAATTCATTTTCATTAATAAGTCAAAATTGACCAAAATACTCTTAGGCTACAAAGTCACAATTAGTCATCCTAATCACATGGTTAGGTCCCCATGGTCATAGTTAGTCTCTAGGTCATACAGTCTCTAGGATTACACTAGTTAACCATCAAAATCACAATTCAATATTTTAAATAGTTTTAAAATAATTAAAAATCACCAAAAATTATAACATAGATTAAATATCATTATTAAATGATTATAATTACAAAATTTTAAAGTTACCCTCATTTTAGAAACTGGGTGCTATAAAGGGTATACACATTAACCCCGAGAAGATCAAAGCCATTCAAGAGATGCGTCCTCCATGCAACCTAAAAGAGCTACGAGGATTCCCGGGACGGCTTGTGTATATCAGGAAATTCATTTTTTATCTATCTGGACGCTACAGACCATTCACTCAACTAATGAAGAAAGGTGTATCTTTTATTTGGATGGAAGAATGCTAGCAAGCGTTTGAAGACATAAAACGGTACTTGATGAACCCTCCAGTCTTGGCACCTCCAATCACAGGAATACCCTTCTTAATGTATGTCTAGGCAATAGATCATTCTTTGGGTACTTTACTAGCCTAGAAAAACAAAGAGGGTCATTAGCAAGCTATCTATTATCTCAGCCGTATAATAATCGGTGACGAACATCGATACAGCCCGGTAGAAAAAGAATGTTTAGCTCTGATGTTCGTTGTTCAGAAAATACGATATTATATCACAGGCCAAACCATTCATGTCATCTCTAGAGTCAACCCTCTTCGAGTCCTGATGAAGAAGCCTAGTATACTCAATTCCAGACTCGCTACATGGCTATATTGCTAGTACAATATGATATGGTCTATGTTCCACAAAAGTCTGTTAAGGGTCAAGCCCTAGCTGACTTTCTAGCTGCTCATCCAATCCCGGAGACATCTAAACTCTATAACAAAATTCCTGACGAAACTCTGGAATCTAACATGATTTCAGAGAAAATTCTTTCCTGGCATCTATTCTTTGAAGGTGCATCCATAATTGGACCCAAAGTTACCATTATCGCTGGAGTTGGGATTGTCCTCGTATCTCCGAAAGGATTAGCTATTCAAAGAGCTTATTCCTTAGAAGAGCCATGCTCCAACAATGTGGCTGAGTATAACGCTCTACTCATTGGTATCCAATTGGCTAGATAGTTGGATATTGAATATCTGGAAGTATATGGAGACTCTAAGCTGATCGTCAAACAGGTTAGAGGCACGTATGAAGTTCGGCATCAGGACCTCGTTCCATGTCATGATGCAGCAGTTAGACTGGCTATATCGTTTAAAGTTTTCTTTATTGAACATATGCATCGAACATGCAACATAGAGGCTGATGCACTTGCTAATCTTGCGGCAGTATTAGCAATTCCAGGAAGAAGACAGCAGATGATCGTCATCACTATTGGAGAGTTATTTTGCATCGAGAATAACTCGAATATTGAATTCAAAATTTTAGTCGAAGTTGACACCATTAGTGAAGACTGTAGGGCTCCTTTCATCACTTCGTGGTACATGACATCTTATCCGAAGATCCCATGGAAGCTACAACAATCCGTCGACGATAGCTCCGGTTTTATTACAATCACACTTCCAAAATACTCTATCGGCGAACATTTGACGGTCTACTTCTATGTTGTCTTGCGAAAGATAAAGCAAAAATAAATACTACGTGAAGCTCACGATGGTGTCTGTGGTACACATCAACCCGATCCTAAGCTACAGGATCGTATCCGACGTATGGGCTACTACTGGCCTACTATGGTATCAGATGCCATTAAATATGCAAGGAAATGCCGAGCGTGTTAAATCTATGCAGACTTCATCCACCATCCGTCAGAAGTCCTTCATCTGACTGCAGCATCTTGGCACTTTAAAGCTTGGGACATGAACATGGATGCCATTAATCCTATTAACCTACCATTATCTAGAGGACATCGATTTATATTAGCTATAACCGACTATTTCCCAAAGTGGACAGAAGTTACACCCTTGGCTGAAGTCAAAACCAGTACTGTGATCAACTTCATCAAACATTATGTGATTTATCGATTCGGCTTCCCTCGGCGAACCATTCATGATAATGGACTTCAATTCATCAATCAAAAGTTCACTCGATTCTGTGATAACAACGAGATCAATAATGTCGCTTCCATAGCTTACAATCCTGCAGCTAATGGTTTGGTAGAAGCGTTCAATAAAACCATCATCAAGCTTCTCAAGAAGTTCATTTCTACCAATAAACGTAATTGGAGCAAAAAAAACTCGGAGAATGTCTATGGGCCTACCGTACTACAGTACACACCTCGACAGGCTGTACACCATTCTCTTTGGTATATGGATGTGAAGTTGTCCTACCATTGAAAATCTAAATCCCCTCACTAAGGATTGCAATTGCCAATGAACTCACAATAAAAAACAATGATCGACTTCCTCAGGAGCTTGAAGCATTTGACGAGAGACGGCTACTAGCTCAACAACATTTCAAGCTATATCAAGCCCGTATCTCAAAAGCCTTCAACCGTAAAGTCAAAGTACGAGCATTTCAAAAAGGAGAATTTGTCCTTACTGTTAGATGTCCTATGACTATGACACACATGAGTAAGGGCAAATTTGAAGCAAAGTGGGAAGGTCCCTAAGTTGTAAGCAAAGTTTTCTCGAACGGAGCTTATCAACTGACCGGGATAGACGGTCGAGTCGCTATGATGCCCATTAACGGCAAATTCCTAAAGAAATACTATGTTTGAAGAATGTATATGATGTCTTTTGAGTATTGTACATGCCTCAAGTCTTTGAGTTGTTATATTTTATTTACTCTTCTATAAATAAAGCCACAAATATTAAACTTTTCAAAAAATTCCCCAATTGAGTCCAACCAGAGCATATCACATCATCACCAAACACCGTCTTTTGAAACCCAGCTGTTTTAAAAGATAACCTATTCTTGAGTTCCAGTTGGCCCAAGAATAATTAATAGATATATGAATTCATGTCCATATTACCTCTGAATTCTACTATCTACATCAACGGCTTGTCACGTCCACAATACCTCTAATAATGTCGTCCTTGAAATGACAATATCTTAAAATTATATTCTGTCATGTCCACATTACCTCTGAACTGATATAACGAGTATTATTGTTTTCTAGAAGATATGTCAAGTCCGGTACCTCTGAACATACTTCCTACTCTTATCTATTACTTACGTCTATAACAGATGTACAATAAGTAATGGAATCACAAAACATCAGTGTCATTCATACCAGCACACAAAAATCATTACATTTTATCAAGATGTTCAAACATAAAGAGGTTATTACATCAAAATAGCTTCATCTTAAAGATTGAGTGCTAAGATCAATAATTAGCTTCTTCAAAGCCTTAACACGCTCTACTCGAGAATCAAGCACCCTCTTCCTGGCCAATTCTCTCCTGATGTTTGGTTACAAAGGCTGTAGGGATTTCACTTATTTTATCTCTGCACTCTTGACGTTGAGGAAGTCATTATGCTGCCTAATCAGATCATCGAGTTGACTAGCAACGACTTGATATAATGGAAGTTCCTCTTCTTCCTGCTTCTTGGCCGCCTTGATTACTTTACGAAGTTTGGCCATTTCAGCTTCCAGTTGCTGAAGGCGAGTTTGGTTCTCGGCTGCTTCCTTTTTTTCCTTTTTCTCTGCTTTAGCCTTATAACGTTCTACGGAAGAGGCGACTTCAGTGATGCTGCTGTCCATCTCTGCGGATCCTGTCGTGAAGGCAATCATAACATCTGTCAGAACAAGTTGTTGCTCCTCGAATTCACGAGCTAAAGCCTCACACTCTGCATCTGTTTGGCTCTAAATGTTGCCCTTGATCAGATTTTGATAGGATTTGATTCTTCGAGTTCGTTTAGAATGTGTTCCAAGAAGTTAACCATCACCATATCACCTATGTTACATATGGCTCCAATCGCAAAAAAGGCAGTACGCCTTACTGAATCATAAGATTGACTTTTTTCCATGGCCATCTATATCAGAATACTCAAGGAAGTAAAGAAACCTTGTGTGTACGTTTCGACGAGGCCGTTATTCATTGCTGGGAGACCAGGTGTTGCCGCTTCAACAGGAGTTCCTCCTCCTATAAAAGAGGGAGGGATTACAGCTGGAACTCTAGGGGATCTTGGTGCAGACATTCTTGAAGAACTCCCTTCTATTGTTCCCCTGTCCAGGGGAGCCATTGTTGAGCTGAGACTAAAAGCCACAGAAGTTAACAGGGCTACAATGATAGTCCCTACAGGAGCCTCTGTAATTAAAAAAATAATTGTCATATCATATCAAAGAAGTAATGATGAATATAAGTAAACAATTTACCTGAGCCCGACGACACATATGGGGTCTCACGAGGCAGCTCTCGGTCTGTGCGAAGCCTTATCATGGTAGTCTTGGATATGGCCGCTAACTGCTTCCGGCCTCTGAGCCTTCTGACCAAAAATGGCTGTTTCCAGCCCTTGATTCTGTTTGACCTGTTGGAGCTGCCACTTTCGCTCCCTTTGTTTCGAAAATATGTTCAATCGAGGTTTGAATCCCCTCAACATCAGTTCCGGGATTCTTATCAATCCCAATATTCCTAAGGTTCTTAGCCTGATCTTCATCATCTTCTTTGTTATCATCAAGGTCTTCATTATCACTTTCATCACCTGGGCATTCATCGCCCTTAACATCAATATTTAAGTTCTCATCCACCTGTGGGTCAACAAGACTCTAGTTATCATCTTTTGGGCTTTGATACCCTTCATCAATACTAAGGTGCTCTTCACCCTTAACAGTGGTATGGCCCTCTTTGGCCGTTAAGTCTTGATCTTTTGAGACTTTTATGAGAGTTGGATCTACTCCAGCTCTATTGAGATCGAAAGCGGCATCTTCTTCGATCAACTCATCACCAAAATCACAACCTTCGAGAGCTGCTATCATTTCTTGATCCTCTTGAGAGAGGGTAGGAGTTTGGGTTGCGAAAGGAGCTACAACATTGGGATTGGAGTCCATTGAAGGCAATACCTTCTCAGGAAGTGTAGCCTCGGGAACCTCTGGAGTTGGGGACGATATCATTATTCCTGCTGCAGCTAGTGTAGTTGTAGGAATGGTCATTTGCATATATAATCATGTATTCTGAGGTATCCGCTATGACGACTGGAGCTGGAGCACTGATTTCTGAAGCCTCTGCCAATAAAAAAGTCAACATCAATATTTTACTCGATCATGATCACATTAAAAAGAGTACGAATATTACCTTGAGGAGGTAGCAGATCCTGTAAAGGCAATGATGAATCAGGTCGACTTGAAGGCTCTTTCGGCATTGAAGGGGTTAGTGAAGCATTAGTTCCTTGACGATCTACTCGAGTCACCATTAACTTTCTTCTAGTCTTACGTATAAGAGGTACCGGAGGTGATTTCGATTTCGATTAGATCATCTTGCGCAGTCGGCCCCCTGCTAGTCTCTTCATCAACGACCATACTATGTCTTGGAATTGAAGAGGGATTTACTTCTCCTCCTCTAGGAGAATTTCCTGTGTTCATTTTCTTTGTCTGGGACCTTGTTGTCCTAGTAGTAGGCTGCTCAACAAGAACCAATAATTTTTTCTTCTTCCTCCCTGGAGCCTTAGGAGGGGAAGGGAGTTCATCTGGGTGTGATGGAACATACGGTTCTCCGGTCTTTTGCCTTTTACCAGGCCCCTTTGCGGGAGACTTCCCCTTCCGATTCTTCAGTGAGATATCCAATGGTTCATTCACTTCATCAAGAAGACCAACAAGAGTAGCCTCTAGAGGGTCATCAGCAGGGTCATGGTCTTCCATATTTCTAAATTCTCGTATAGTGTGAACCCCCGATAGTGCCCGTTTTGCGCTTGTAAAACTATCAGCCAAGTTAAAACTTTTGAAGAAAGTATTGGCTGAAGTATAAAAATTTGTATATGTATATAACATACGCGTACCTACTTCAAGCGTAGCAGAGGGCATGGTGAATACTGCCTTGGTACCTCTTACATTATAGTACCTCCAGGCTCTGGCCCCATCCATCAAATAACCTTTGGCTTGTAAGCAGGTGGTGGCATTCCCCATGTGCATTTGATTGTAGCCGAACTGTCGAGTGAATCGGCTGAGTAAATATGGCTCCAGAAAGCATTCATCCTCGAATCGATGCACTAGGTGGGAGGGTCGGATCATCTTCAACCACATATAAGTTGGTGGAGTTAGACGGAGTGTCATAGGTTCTAAGCCCATGAGCTGAGGTAGAAAATTCTTACATCCCAGAAGAAGAGGAACGCAGTAGAATCTCCATCCGGAACCCATGTTCAAAGCCCTTCTACACTCTGAAAGGGTGTTTATGCTCCATCGAGTAGTGGCATAATGCATGATGAAGTCTCCTCCAATAGTACCCATAGCCAGGTCCATCAGACTGGGATGATGCAACAACAGCCACCCGAATAGATAGGTATAAGGCATCTCGGTACGAGAAAAGGTGTCTCGAGTGCTAGGATCATTCATCATACTGTCGAAAAAAGAAGGCAAACCTGCATTCAGTCGACAAGTCATTATCGAAAGAATGTTCATCTTGTAGCCAAATACTAGATGCACAGCCACGAATATTATACCTCGGTGGAATCTGTCGATGGCACTAGCTGCAGGAACCACGAACCGTCATATTCACAAGGAAATCTGCTAAATTAGCTTCTCGAGACATGGGTCGATAACGTTGCCTTAGGTAGCTCTCAATGGTAGCACCGGTGGTAAATGGATGCCAATATTCGTTCAGTATGTTGTCGAAATGTTTAGATTTTTCTATCAACTTTTTGATAGTGCTATGGTAAAGCAGTTTGCAGAAACAAGGTTCACAAGCTTGACTCTCATTGATCTTGCCTCTTGAATGTGGCCCAGAAATAAGTACGACAGCCACTTAGTCATATAGCATGTCCCATTTTCGGCACTCTGATAATAGAGGGTACAAATCATAAAGTGGCACAAAAGTTCCTCGAAGATGGCTACCATCTGTGGATTCTCTTTGGCTAAAGCATTTAGCTCTTCATTCGTCGGTACGTATTCTTCGTACGGGTTTTCACCCATTGGAAAATGAAAAGATATTGCATCTCGTAAAGTGCAAGCTAATCTCTCTATGAGGAGTCATGAAAGTGCCAGTTCTGTCATTATACCATTCCACCAGAGCCAAGAATAGATTGGGATTAGGATGGATGCCGTAAGCAGTAGTCCAGATTGGATCGTAGAGTTCCGGTTCAAGAAGCTTATCATTAAATTGGTCCAGAGCCCAGACTACAATAATGTTCCAGCGCTTCATCTCTGGATTCATCAAGCCTATCAATCTCATGGCTTGATCTGGATATTTTCCCTCAGCCTTAGCAAATATATTTGCCAAAAAGGGAATTCTGACAGAAATCAACATGGATGAATCTTTAGGAGGCACGTAACTCGGTTTTAAGTCTCTCATGTGGGAACTGAATCTCTCCAAATAACTGTAGAACATGTTTTTATTCTTGGGACCCAATTTATGGCATATTTTACCAACCCTGGCCTGTTGGATTGGAGTCAAGTCCCATACCATCCGTCGAGGAGAACTGGAATGAGCATATCGAGATAGAGATAAGTGTCTCGACATCTCTGTGAGATATATCAGTCTGTCTCCGCTCTGATAAATCCTGTCCCCTCGTTTTGATTTGGGCTAAGCTATTTTCTTGATGGCATCTCCAAATAAGAAAGCTGGTTTCTTGTGAGGGACTTGGTCTAAACTCATGAGGGGTTCTCCATTTATCAAACATAATAAAGTCTTATCCTCTTGAGATACTAGCATTATTCTTCTGGATTCGGGAAGATCATATTGAGGATATAGAACATAAGACAAATCCTCTTGGCATTTCGATACTCGAAAAGCTAAAGCCAGTCTCTCAGCATCGGGGTCTTCTCTAAGATCAACTGCAAAAGAAGAAGCAAAGTTTAGAAACATAAAAGATCAAATTACAAACTTTGCACAAAAATATTCAATTTGTGCAAACTAACACAAATTACGCGAGCACAATGGCTCTTGAATGGCGCATGATCAAATATCTTAAGTCAATGCCTTATGACAAAATTGTTTTGTTACTTTGGCATAAGATATGACGATCCATTCATGTGTTGCACATAAACAACAGTTTAAAGCGTAGCGCGTAAGATAGTTCAAAACTTGTGCGAGGTCAGTTTTGCGCATGATCTAGATGGCACCAGTTCATAGGTTGCACAAAAGCTGCTTGGCGCAAGTATGTTTTTGCGCGAGTTTACTTTTTGCACACAATACAACTTGTAAAGACAAAGAGTGTGTGCTATGATGTAGCCAACACTCTAAAAAGAGAAAGCGCTGGTTGTGAAGTTTGTAGGGTTAACCAGAGCTCTAAAACGAGATGGTCGACGTTGGCACGTTGTGCTGCCATCAAATGGTGCCCAAAATCAGTTATTTTGTTCGTCGATGATCATCTTCGAGCGGTGGGTTCGCCCTTTTGACTCTCGTCGATGGTGGCACGTACTGAGGCGTCCTTAGTCGTGAGGCATACGATGAAGGCTCGGCAACCCCCTTGCCCTTGTCAGCAGCAGATCTCCTTGGTGCCATTGATGGTCGGAAGAGCTTCTAAGGTTGGGAAGAAGAAGGCAAAGAGTTGGATAGAAAATAACTTTTCAGTAAAAGTAAATTTTCTCTCTTAAAATAGCTATTTATAGCCTATGGCGACTTTTTTGACGGTTGCGCAACCTACGCGCTAAACTCGGTTCAGTTACAACAATATTCCGTGCCAGTCAGACAAATCACTTCTAATTCAAAGCATTTCAAATTTTAAAAAATTTTAAATTTAAAAACTTTGAAGGGGGTCTTGTAGGAGTTCAAAAATAATTAGGCGCTACTCATAAGATGGCGCCAGGATTCAAAATGGCGCTGGTCACTGGATTGCATGAGGCAAAGGTGGCACTAGGGTCAGGTGGCGCTAGGGTCAGGTGGCGCATGCACCATGTGGCAAGCCTCATCGAGAAGCTATAACAGTCGCAATGATGACTGATAGCTTATCAGTCAAAGGAAATCTCTTCGAATCCCGGGAAGCGCGGCACTCGAGAAGATTGTGTCAGCTTTGTAATAAATATTGACAGCTCGTGTCAGCTATCAAGTGGCGCGAGCTTGTTAATAATGACAGAACTTATAGGCTAATCAATTTTCATTCAGAAGTCAGATGACGTGGCACGTATGCCACTAATCTCGAAGAATGAGTCCACTATACTGCCCATGACTATGCACATCTTTCTTACTGAATGCCATGTGTCCTTAGCAGTTCGAGTAACCATTCGCACAACTGGATGAATGGCGCACAAAATGTAGTACGCGCCACCCAGAATAACTACTTGACAGTTATTTCAAAACTCTATAAATAGAGTTTCAAATCAGTTCTAAATCATCACTAATGATCATAATCTCCTGACAAGGTGCTTCTGTATTCTCCAGAGGCTCGTGTCTTCGATATCATATCGTCTAGAGGATAAAGTGATCGTCTTATGATCAGATTCCTACAGTTGTACTTCCCTAGAAATTAATTGTACTCTTTGTACTTTTTTTTAGTTTGTAGATAAAACTTTTATCTTTGTAAACAGTTAGTTCAACCTTTACTTTTATTCAATATTTACTTTATGGCACATTTTTTTTCTTCTGTATTTTGCTATGTCCCCAAAGGACCTGGTTTCTTTCCAGATTCAGACGAGCACTTACAGCTGACTGTGTATAAACTGGGAATTGAGACATGACTTGTTGCTGAAGATGACGAGGTGTCACCTGAGGAGTTTCTTTGACTCAGGGTATGGTGTTGTTTCAGTTATGAGAATTATTATCTACTTAGCCGATGCTCATGGCCAATTATCTTTCTGTTTCAGTATTTTCATTCAGTGTTGTACTCCGTGGGTTTGTTCCTACCAGACTATTCAGTTGTATTTTATTCAAACTCTATTTTATTTCTAGTTCATACTTCAGTATTACTTTCTTTGTTTATGTGGATGAGATTTAGATGTTACCTATTTCCTGTGTAGTATAGTTATATTTACAGCGTAGTACATCTAGGATGAGTCCATTAAATTGGAAACTTATTCCAGATCGTATTAGCTGGCATCGTCATGGCCTAAGTTCCAATTTTGGAATTGGGTCATGACACCCTACACCAGCTGCATTTCTTCACCCCCTCTTATTGTTGTCCCATCTGCTAGTCACCATCCTTCTCATCCTTTCATAGGCGTCACCCTTGAGTCTTTACAGGCTTTGGTTTTGGATCTGTTCCGGTCTATGGATTTTTGGACCACCTTGCAGTTCTAGGCTATGACCAATACTCTGCAAGATTTTATCTACAGTTTTGCCAACAATCCTGGCTGTCCCATTCCTATGTTTTGTAATCCTTCCGTGGTTGGTTATCTTATTGATGATCCAGAGACTTAGCATTACATTGATCATGCGACTGCTCGTTATGATTTCAACCGATCTGCTGAGACCGGGTATCCTTCTAGGGTAGCTGGTGTTGCTGCTACTGTTGCTGCTGATTATGATGGTTAAAAATACAGTGATCACTACTGGACTTTTACTTTTTTTTACTAAATATTTTAGTTATATGCTTCTTTCAAGCATTCTATGTATGACATTTTAGCTATATGCCTCTTTCTGACCCTTTTTTAGTTTATGTCAAAAGATCTATGATACTTGTTGTGTTATTAGCATCTCTTTTTGACGCCATTTTGATACCGTGACAACATGGGAGAATACTTGAATATTTGAACAAATTGAATAATTTTTTCTACTTGCAATGCTACTTGAAATATTATTGCTCTAAAGACTTAGTTTGACAAACTTTGCTAGAATTCAATTATTGTGAGGGAGCAAGCTGCTGTACCAAGCTACTTCTATACCAATCTACCATACCAAGCTACTTCTATACCAAGTTATAGTACCAAGCTACTTCTGTACCAATCTATCGTACCAAGCTATCATACCAAGCTACCGTACCAATCTACTTTCGTACCAAGCTACCGTACCAAACTATCGTACCAAGCTACTTCCGTACCAAGCAACCGTACCAAACTACCGTACCGAGCTACTTCCATACTGTCATGACCCGATCCCAAATTGATGGTTCGAATCGGATCATGCCCAGCCTGCACCTTTGTGAGACGGCGGCAGTAAGCTGTTTCTAGTTGCAAGAATCTTCAACAACAACTATACATTTGTCACAACGCGAATATACAAAAATTTTAAAACTTTTAATATTCAACAAAGAGAAGTACAACTGGAAATGAAAGTACCAAAATAAAATACTGAATTCAAAATCTACAAACTCCAACACAATAAAACTAGATAACTGAAAAACAACTAGCTAAACGGTCGGCTCATCGGCCTATAGTTCTGCGTCCTCCAAGGGAGACTCTGGCAACACCACAAGATATAACACCGGGTCATAGTAGCTATTGTACAATAGCAGAGCATCATCAACATCACCTATTGGGGGAGATATATTCAGGAAAGGAGCAAGTACGAGTACATATCCGACATTCTAAATAATAATGAAAAGATGTAATTTTAAACAGTTGAAAATACTTTAAACAATATTTTCCAGCAATTTTTAGCAATTCAGTATTTGAAACAATGTGATTTGAATAGGTAACATCTATGATCGGCTTGGGTTGTACAATAGCATCCTAGCGATACGATACGGCTTATCCCCGTGTGTAAGAGGGATAAGCTCGCGCAATAATGCAATATGAGGGTATTGGTCATAAACGCTACACTACTCCCCCAATATCCCTACAATCAATAATCGAACTCAAGGAGAGAGTTCTGTATAGCAATGTGGTTTAAGCATGCAACATGACAATTATTAATTAAAATGCAAGAAAACATAACCGTAACTTGCCTTTGTTTAATGACTGGAACAAGATGTCGGTACCGGGAAGAAAGTCAAATATGTCTTCAAAACCTTACAGTTGAGAATCCTGACTTAGAACCATAGAGGAAACCATATCTAGGTGTGCTAGTTGCAATTTCTAGAAACAGACCCTAGTCAGGTTTTAAGTTATTAAATTAATCTACCAAAATCCGTCTAACGTCGTAAACTACATTTGTTATCAATTAACATGATAAACCGATCACTGATTTATTGGAGAAAATAGCAATTACAGGTTTTTTGGCAAAACTTTGTATTTTAATAGTATATCTAAAACTAAGTTTTCTTTAAATGATAAATACATGAACTTGTTAATTACTAGTAATTATCCATTTTACTTAAATATGAGAAGTCCTTATTAATTTTTATACAAAATAATTAATACCCAATTATAGTTTATACGTCTAGCTACGTAAATAACCAACTCAGAAAAGAAGTAGAAAATCTAAGCTACATAATACAGGACCACAAAAAAATAAAGGAAAATTGGGCTTATGCCCATACAACAAATTAATTAAATTAATTTAAATGCTGAGGCAAGCTCTGAGTGCCGTGAAGCGGTCCAAACAGAAGGCCGAGGCTCTGCACCCACAATACTAAAGGCCAGTAACCAGTTCTAAAGTAAAATATAATTAAAAATAATTTATAGAAAATGGGCGTCTCAGACTTGGTCATGCAATCTCACGTTGCGTTCTTACGCCTCAACGTACAGAAAATCCTGTAGCATTTGCGTTTCGCCGAGGCTCATCCGACCGATACGGTCGTCTCCTAACAGGGGATACAAAACTCACAAAATCCATATTTAAAGCCAACAAAAACAGTTTTGTAAATCATTTACAAAGACCGGATTTAAAAATAGGTTTTAATTTAATGAACTTAATTAAATAACATTATTTTGAAATACTTTTCTGAAAATTTTGGCATCACCTCCTTTGTAACTAGGACAACCTAGCCACGAGGCGGTACCGCTCCACACCCAAACAGTCGATCCCAAACCAGGGCGACAACACAAAATCACCACATACAAAGATGGAGTTCCAAACCCAGAGGATAATTAGTCACATGCCAAAAAGCAAAACATCCCACTAAGATAGATAATCAATACAGTATACTAAGATAGAAAAACTAAGAAAATATACGCAACCAGCAACTAATGCCCAAACCACAAAATAACCACGCCGCAACGTACAACGAGCGCGCGTATCCCCTAAACGCAACAAACTCAAATACCGATCCCCGAAACGGGGTCAGGACCGCGTCATCATCGACAAGTAAACGTGACACACCAACGAAAGGGACACGAATTATACTGCAGTGCTCGGCTAGAGCTCTCAGATGCAAAGAATAGGAGCTGAATCCGTGTGTCTCGGACGGCTCGGGACAGTGGACAGTAAAAATCCACAAGGATGAAGCGCGAACGGTAGCCCAGGAAAGTGCGGATAGCGCTGTCACTGCCGCGAGACACGGCTCGGGTCTGGGACAGCACCGGGCTCGGATCATCAGAACTGCGGGTCACCGGAAAGCGGGACGGGGCTCACGGAGACGCGACCATGGGGGAGTACGCACACTGACGGGGCGAGGCCGCACGAAAAGCGCTGGGCGGATCAGGCTTGGAGCTCGACTAGGGCACTTCCGAGCTTGGGGAAACCGGAGAGGAGGCGGGGCAGCTACGCCGGAGACGGCCAAGGGCGGCTACCGTGGGGCGCTCGGCCTAGGGCCGGGAGGTGGCCACGAGGCAGGGGCGGAGACGTCGACCTCAAAACGGGCGCAAAGCGATGGTCGGGCGAAACTCACGTTGGAGGGTGGACCGCGGGGGAGCGGTGGCTCGGGTCGGGGCCGACGGTCGGAGGCGACCGCAGGGAGGTCGCAGTGAGGCACGGCCGGAAGCCGGGCTCGGGCGGAGTCGGGCTCGGAGCGGATCGGCCAGAGCTAGGGCTTGGAAAGGAGCCTGAGAGTGAGAGGTGGGTGCTGGTAGTGAGAAAGAGTGATGGTGGTGGTGGGTTACTATTCTTTAGAGGTGGTGTGGAGTGATTTAAGGAGAGGGATATTAGGGAAAGGTGGGAACATGGAGGAGGGGGAGTCCTTGGTCTGGAGAAAATTTGGGGGGTTTAGGTGAGAGAGTGGTGGGTGAGTGAAATAAAGGAAATGAGTGAACGTGAGGGAGAGTGGGTCTTACACATACCAGATGAGTATTTGTTAAGTATCAATCGTAATTTTGTCAATTTATCAAAATGGGGGAGATTGTTGGCACATATGGTCATGATCTACCTGATTTTGATAATTGACTTAAACTCTGAATCTGATACATAAAGCACAAAGACTACAGAAGACCGCAACTGTAAGACCCACTCTCCCTCACGTTCACTCATTGTTGTTGTAGGGCCTCGGCCTTCTGTGTGGACCGCTTCACACCACTCAGAGCTCGCCTTAGCATTTAAATTAATTTAATTAATTTGTTGTAAGGGCATAAGCCCAGTTTTCTTTTATTTTTTGTGGTCCTGTATTGTGTAGCTTAGATTTTTTATTTTTTTCTGAGTTAGTTATTTGCGTAGCTAGATGTATAAACTATAATTGGGTATTAATTATTTTGTATAAAAATTAATAAGGACTTCTCATATTTAAGTAAAATGGATAATTACTAGTAATTAACAAGTTCATGTTTTTATTATTTAAAGAAAACTTAGTTTTAGATATATTATTAAAATACAAATTTTTGCCATTAAACATGTAATTGCTATTTTCCCCAATAAATCAGTAATCAGTTTATCCTGTTAATTGATAACAAATGTAGTTTACGACGTTAGACGGATTTCGGTAGATTAATTTTATAACTTAAAACCTGACTAGGGTCTGTTTCTAAAAATTGCAACTAGCACACCTAGATATGGTTTTCTCTATGGTTCTAAGTCAGGATTCTGAACTGTAGGGTTTCGAGGACATATTTGACTTCCTTCCCGGTACCGACATCCTTTTCCAGTCATTAAACAAAGGCAAGTTACAGTTATGTTTTCTTACATTTTAATTAATAATTGTCATGTTGCATGCTTAAACCACATTGCTACACGGAACTCTTTTCTTGAGTTCGATTATTGATTGTTGGGATATTGGGGGATTAGTGTAGCATTTATGACCAATAACCTCATATTGCATTATTGCACGAGCTTACCCCTCTTACACACGGGGATAAGCCGTATCGCATCGCTAGGATGCTATTGTACAACCCAAGCTGGTCATAGACGTTACCTATTCAAATCACATTGTTTCAAATACTGAATTGCTGAAAATTGCTGGAAAATATTGTTCAAAGTATTTTCAACTGTTTAAAATTGCATCTTTCCATTATAATTTAGAATGTCGGATATATACTCGTACTTGCTCCTTTCCTGACTGGATCCTCCCCCCAATAGGTGATGTTGATGATGCTGAGCTATTGTACAATAGCTACTATGACCCGGTGTTATATCATGTGGTGTTGCCAGAGTCCCCCTTGGAGGACGCAGAACCAGAGGCCGATGAGCCTACCGTTTAGCTAGTTGTTTTCCAGTTATCTAGTTTTATTGTGTTAGAGTTTGTAGATTTTGAATTCTGTATTTTATTACAGTACTTTTATTTCCAGTTGTACTTCTTTTTGTTGAATATTAAAAGCTTTAAAATTTTCGTATATTCGCATTTTGACAAATGTATAGTTGTTGTTGAAGATTCTTGTAACTAGAAACAGCCTACAGCCACCGTCTCACAACAGTGCAGGCTGGGCATGATCCGATTTGACCCAACAATTTAGGATCAGATCGTGACATATTTTTAGTGGTGGCCCATGCAGGTCAGATCTGTAAATTGGTCTAGTCAACATAGTCAAGACCAGTATGCAGTCCTGCAACTTGACTTAGGCCTAGATGAGACTTTAGGAAAATAGACTATAGAAACAACTAGACCACTTAGATGATATTCACCCTGTTACAACATAGGGCCAGAATATTATATTTTAAAATCTATTTTTGCTTGCTTAAAGTTTCGTAGGTTACCTTGTTTGTGTTTGTACCTAAACCTCAGATCATGACCAATGTTCCAAAGCTATTCCCTTGTTAGCTTTGCTAAACCATTTTAACTTGACTTCCTTGAACGAATAAGACTAACTTTTTAGCCCAACTTACCTAGCAAATTCTCAAACTTTCCTTTGTTTATAAATCATATTTTTCCTTTTCTCAAAATAATTTTGATAAATGTCAATATTCTCTAAGTGATTTGTCGGGAATGTTCCCATGACTCCTTCTACTCAACTCGAAGCTGTGATGCTTCTATCCTGTCTTGTGTCCAACTCATTTAGTCAGAATCAAGTTAATCCATTCTTTAAGTTTAATCTTTGAAAAAGAAATGTCGAAGAACAGATACTTCTCTGGACTTCAAACCAACCTCTTGATTCTCAAGAGCTACTGGAACACATAATTATCCTGATAATTTTTTTGATTCCAGAAGAACAGATATCTATATCTTTTCCTATCATGATTAGAACTTTAGAACTCGTTTGAATTTTTTTAGAAGCCCCTTTGAAATTCTCATGGACAAAGTTGATAAAATATTTAGTGACCTAATATGGCTTCGCACATTTGCGTTGTAGTCATTTGTCTGAATTATGGAAACTGCGAGTTTACTGCAGCTAGTTGCGCATTGGCGAGGCATAGACTCTAAGTTGAAGTAATTTCAGGTGTTCATAGGTTTCAGATATTATTGAGATTGTCCTAAATGCATCAGATTTGGCCCTATGTTGCTCAGCTATGAAATGGATAAAGTTAATAGACTACTCGGAAACCTATTATTATTCAAGTTATGGAGCCAAAAATTTACTGCAGTCAGGAGCACTATCCGAGACATGAATTAGAGGCAAAGTGATGTCGGATATATCTGGTTTTCGAATATTATTAAGACTATATCCTTACCATATTTGTCTTTTTTTTGCACTATCAAATTATTTTGACTTTTATTCGGTTAGAGAATTTGCATTTCTAGCGACTGTCTCCACCTTCAGAAATATCTTATCCAATATATCCCTATCATAGATATTCTAATCACCCTCGCTATCCTACTATCATTCAACTTGTTGACTTTTCCTGAGTCACAAACCCTTATACCCTATCCCAATTTGATTTGAAAATTTTTGTCCCTCATCTCAGAAGATTCTATTGCTTTTGCCAATAAACTGTTGACGCTCGTTTCTTTGTTAACTTTTCTGTGTCACGAGACCTCATTTAATTTTTCCTATCTTTAATCATTTGATTATATTTTAATCGTACCTAGATTTTACTCGTGTCTAAAACGATTTTGATCACTACAATATTCCAACTCTATCTCAGATCATATCTAGATAATTTTGACCGTATCTATATTTTATCATTGTATCTAGCGATCATGCCTCGAATCTGTTTATGCCTGATCATTTAAACCTGGAATGATCTATAGCAGAGATTTATAAAGTACATGAGTTATACGGTAAAGATGAGATAAAAATGAACAGTTGAGATTTGAATCAAGGAATGTATAATTGATAGATTAGAGGTTTGAGATGCACTTTAGGAAGGTGTATGATGAATCAGAAAGTATATAACGAACGACTGAAATCAGAAATTTTGGACTTAAGGTGTAAATAATTAAGGATGACAACCATATGAATTTAAAAGTGCAAAAGATTCTAGATCAGAAAGCAGAGATGGGAGGATTGTAAATAATATAAGGTGGAAAGATTTAATAAGATATTTTTGACAGAGAAAAGTTTGGTCAAATGATACAGTAAAATCAAGATAAAGGATTCGAGCTTAAGCATGATAATTAAAATTTGTTGAGATTTCGGGATCAAATATGGAAAATGAGGATTTAGAATCAGGATATACACATGTTGATGGAAATGGACGTCTAAATAAATTACAGAGTGATCACATATGGGTAAGGAATGATAAATTTTTCTAATTATGACAAATTGGAGTATATAAGTATGATATTGGATTCTAAAATATGATATTGGGTTACCGAGGTTTGATACTGAAGTATTAAGACAAGACGAAGTGTATCAAATTATAGAGTTAAATTTTGTATATATTACCAAGCTGAAGAAAGTATAGTATATATTGGAGGAAATATTAAAGACAAATTTTCTAAGGTGATGACGGTAATAAACAATTCAAGGATGAAAACAGGAACCCATCATTATGGATAGTGACTGTCCTTCTAAGGAGGAAAGAATGTTAATTGAGATTAGTTGGTAAGATTGATGAAGATGTAGCACTAGATGGATTTACTATGGGACAACTAGCCTAATTAGGCATGAAGCTGCTGAGAAAAAAAACCCAGACTAGTTTGAGGCATGATTGCATGGTTGTATCCTCGGCCTTTATCTTTTAAATTTTGTGGACGAAATTTTCTAAGGAGGGAAGGTTGTAAGACCCACTCTCCCTCACGTTCACTTATTTCACTCACCCACCACTCTCTCACCTAAACCCCCCAAATTTCCTCCAGACCAAGCACTCCCCCTCCCCCACGTTCCCACCTTTCCTTTATATCCCTCTCCTTAAATCACTCCACACCACCTCTAAAGAATAATAATTCACCACCACCATCACTCTTTCTCACTACCAGCACCCACCTCTCACTCTCAGGCTCCTTCCCCAGCCCTAGCTCCGGCCGACCCGTGTCGAGCTCGACTCCGCCCGAGCCCGGCCTCTGGCCGCGTCTCCCTGCGACCTCCCCGCGGTCGCCTCCGACCGCCGGCCCCGACCCGAGCCACCGCTCCCCCGCGGTCCACCCTTCGGCGTGAGTTCCGCCCGACTGTCGCTTTGCCCCCATTCCGAGGCCGACATCTCCGCCCTCGCATCGTGGCCACTTCCCGGCCCTAGGCCAAGCGCCCCACGGTAGCCGCCCCTGGCCATCTCCGGCGTAGCCGCCCCGCCTCCTCTCCAGTTTTCCCGAGCTCAGACGTGCCCTAGTCGAGCTCCAAGCCGGATCCGTCCAGCATTTTTCGTGCAGCTTCGCCCCTTCAGTGTGCGTGCTACCCTATGGCCGCATCTCCTCGAGCCCCGTCCCGCTTTTCGGTGACCCGCAGTTCCGCGGATACGAGCCCGACGCTGTCCAAGACCCGAGCCGTGCCCCGCGGCTGTGACAGAGCTGTCCGCGCTTTCTTGGGCCACCGTCCACGCTTCACCCTTGCAAATTTTTATTGTCTACTGTCCTGAGCCGTCCGAGACACAAGGATTCAGCTCCTATTCTTTGTATCTGAGAGCTCTAGCCGATCACTGAGGTATAATTCGTGTCCCTATGTCCCTTCCGTTGGTGTGTCGCATTTACGTGTCGATGATGACGCGGTCCCGACCCCGTTTCGGGGATCAGTATTTGAGTTCGTTGCGTTTAGGGGATACGCGCGCTCGTTGTATGTTGTGGCATGGTTATTTTATGGTTTGGGCATCAGTTGCTAGTTGTATATATTTTCTTAGTTTCCCTATCTTAGTATACTGTATTGATTATTTATCTTAGTGGGATGTTTTGCTTTTTGGCCTGTGACTTATTACCCTCTGGGTTTGGAACTCCATCTTTGTATGTGGTGATTTTGTGTTGTCTCCCTGGTTTGGGATCGACTGTTTGGGTGTGGAGCAGTACCGCATCGTGGCTAGGTTGTCCTAGTTCCAAAGGAGGTGCTGCCCAAATTTTCAGTAAAGTATTTCAAAATAATATTATTTAATTAAGTTCATTAAATTAAAACCTATTTTAAATCCGGTCTTTGCAAATGATTTACAAACTGGTTTTGTTGGCTTTAAAGGCAGATTTTATGAGTTTTGTATTCCCTGTTAGGCGACGACCGTATCGGTCGGATGAGCCTCTGCGAAACGCAAACGCTACAGGATTTCCTGTATGTTGAGGCGAAAGCTAGCAACGTAAGATTGCATGACCAAGTCTGAGACGCCCGTTTTCTATAAATTATTTTTAATTATATTTTACTTTAGAACTGGTTACTGGCCTTTAGTATTGTGGGTGCAGGGCCTCGCCTTCTGTTTGGACCGCTTCAGTATTGTGTAGCTTCGATTTTCTATTTTTTTTCTGAGTTGGTTATTTGCGTAGCTAGATATATAAACTATAATTGGGTATTAATTATTTTGTATAAAAATTAATAAGGACTTCTCATATTTAAGTAAAATGGATAATTACTAGTAATTAACAAGTTCATGTTTTTATCATTTAAAGAAAACTTAGTTTTAGATATATTATGAAAATACAAAGTTTTGCCAATAAACCTGTAATTGCTATTTTCTCCAATAAATCAGTAATCGGTTTATCCTGTTAATTGATAACAAATGTAGTTTACGACGTAAGACGAATTTTAGTAGATTAATTTAATAACTTAAAACCTGACTTGGGTCTGTTTCTATAAATTGAAACTAGCACACCTAGATATGGTTTCCTCTATGGTTTTAAGTCAGGATTCTCAACTGTAGGTTTCGAGGACATATTTGACTTCCTTCCCGGTACCGACATCATGTTCCAGTCATTAAACAAAGGCAAGTTACGGTTATGTTTTCTTGCATTTTAATTAATAATTGTCATGTTGCATGCTTAAACCACATTGCTACACGGAACTCTCTCCTTGAGTTCGATTATTGATTGTGGGGATATTGGGGGAGTAGTGTAGCGTTTATGACCAATACCTCCAAATTGCATTATTGCACGAGCTTACCCCTCTTACACACGGGGCTAAGCCGTATTGCATCGCTAGGATGCTATTGTACAATCCAAGCCGGTCATAGACGTTACCTATTCAAATCACATTGTTTCAAATACTGAATTGCTGAAAATTGCTGGAAAATATTGTTCAAAGTATTTTTAACTGTTTAAAATTGCATCTTTCCATTATTATTTAGAATGTCGGATATGTACTCGTGCTTGCTCCTTTCCTGACTGGATCCCCCTCAATAGGTGATGTTGATGATGCTGAGCTATTGTACAATAGCTACTATGACCCGGTGTTATATCCAGTGGTGTTGCCAGAGTCCCCCTTGGAGGACGCAGAACCAGAGGCCGATGAGCCGACCGTTTAGCTAGTTGTTTTCCAGTTATCTAGTTTTATTGTGTTGGAGTTTGTAGATTTTGAATTCAGTATTTTATTTCAGTACATTCATTTCCAATTGTACTTCTCTTTGTTGAATATTAAAAGTTTTAAATTTTCCGTATATTTGCGTTGTGACAAATGTATAGTTGTTGTTGAAGATTCTTACAACTAGAAATAGCTTATTGCCGTCGTCTCACAACGGTGCAGGCTGGGCATGATCCGATTCGACCCAACAATTTGGGTTCGGGTCGTGACAACAACTATTATTGTTAGCAAGATTTCTGTCAAATTATTCTTATTTTTCTTTTATTTGAGTTTAGGTTCTTGTAAGATGGATATCACTGGCATTTAGTTGAACATCCCCAAAACCTACTAATACCCAAAATATTCTGAAAACCATGTACCCGAACTCGATACGAGTTCGCCCTAAACTCGGACTGAACTCGGTCCTCCTGAATTTTCTCATGGTCAGAATGACTATTTATTCTTTTGGCTCCCAAACGTTCGAAAATTTGAACGTGACCTTAACCGATTTTTGCCCAAACTTTGGTTCTAAAATTCTTATAGATAGAGAAGAGATTTTCACTTTACTTAATCAACTCACTCTTCATCTCCCTATCCATTCTAAGCCTTCTATTCACCAAAGAGCTTTTAATCTTCACATTTTAAGGCAACTCTCAGTCTTCTAAATGTCGGTGTATTCGAATTAGAAGTGTTCGAGTTGTACAAGCTTGGCGTATCAAGCCTATTCAGTTAGTGTTGAAGTTTGTTCGTGGACTTCGGATAAAAATACGATGTTGTAATAAGTTGAAAGCCCTTCAGATAAAAGCTTGTGTTTCCAATATAGTAGATTTAACATCGAGCAAAAGTACTCGAGCCTGGACTAATCCTCTTAGAGGGATACCAGGATAAAAATCTTGGTGTTTGCGTATTGTTTCTATGTCACTACTCAATTACTGCTTTTATATTATTGCATTAATTATCGACCTTTTCCTGTATTATTTTTATTTGGAGATATTACATCCACTACACTCTATTCATCCCCCTCTAGAGTGAATTTAGCTCCAAGTATTGTAGTATCTCCAGGCCCGGGCACCGTCAAACAAGTTACCTTCAAACATGAAGCAGGGACTTGTATTGTTTAGAAACAATTGACTGTAACCAAATTGTCGTGCAAAACGGTTGGACATATATGGTTCTAGACATTCACCAAGCTTACTCAAGAGACGCCAAGCACATCATATCAATACCCAAACCACATGTGAAGGTACAATAGCCTAGTCTCGACAACATATGTGGTCAGTACTTTAGTCATCAAGGACAACCCATAGGTAAGCCCAGCAAGAGCTTAGGCAATCCTCCTGTTTAGGGCAATTCCTCGGTCTAAAAAAAATCCACTCCAAAGCCCAATTACCAGCCCACCAGCCCACCAGTATTTGAGAGCCCTATAATTAGATCCAAATTCCAAATCCCTCTTTCTTCTCCTCTAAAGAAACACGGATCCTTCTTTCTTCTCTCCGAAGAAACACACCGATCCTGGCTGATGAAACACACTGGTCAATTTCTTTTTTTTACAATAATACTCTTCTTCTTCTTTTTCTAATAAGTTTTTTTTGTTTATAGCTTTTTTTAATAATCCTGGCTAAAGAAACACACCGATCCCACCGATCCTGGCTAAAAAACACACCGGTATACGTCAATCAGCAGTGTAGAGACTCTGGTTTGTTAGTCCTAGTCACCTAGACACCACCCATACTTTAGCATTATGGATAAATGAGTCGAGCTTCGCTAAGCTTAGGAGTTAGGATTCTCACATGAAGCCGATGTTGGAATTATTCAATAATATGGGACACACATGTAAAATTAATTGTGTTGGGCTATCTAAATAATTAAGCCAAATTAAAGTGGTCTATTTGAAAATTGGCTTAAGGGTATAATTGTCATGGAAATAATGTGTAGATACCGGAGATAAATCTAATTTGATGAGGGGCCAAATTAGAAATGTCAAAACATATAAATATATGTATTCATTAAGGTTATGGTCTCCAACTCATACGACCACCAAAAGAGAGGGTTTCTCTATTCTCTTTTGTATCCCCATCAACAAAAAGAAGAACAAAGATTTTATCTTTGTTATTAAGGGCCGTAGCGGGTTGGAAGATCAAATCCTATAAAGAGACGTTTGCTTCAAGATCTATCAAGCAAAGATAATGGATTCAGGTACGCTTCCACAATTTAATTTATGTTCTTCATCTCATGAATCAACATGGTACAATAAATTTCTAACAAGTGGTATCAGAGCCTCTCTGTTTGATTTATGAGTTTGAAGTTTACATACTCAATTTTTTTTTGGTCCCTAGATCGTTAAATCTAATTTAAAGGAAAAGAAAATCACTCATCCGATATATGGTTCTGTTGGTTTTTTTTAAATATAATGGATTCAGTCGAATTCACTGAGTCCAAGTACGGACAACGTGGTCGGCCATATGGACACATTAGCATGGTCACCTATGATAAAACATTGTTTGTCAGAGTATGTTTTCGTATGTCAATTGCCAACTACTTTGTTAGGCATCTTTATTATTAATTCGACTATTTACTTAAAGCATCTGGTATATGCAATTTGTTGTGGTTTATGCAATCATATGTTGATGTAATTTGTTATGTTTCACAAGATGGTGATGATTGAACATCAGAGATGTCAACCTTCCGTTATTTGTGTAGTAACAACCAACAATAAACCATAATTTTTTTTGTGAACTTAATATTTCACAAGTTTGGCAAATATGTTCCTTGGAGTTAGTTGTACTGCTACAATTTCTGGCTTCAAAGTGATAAGACTATAGTTTGTTACTTGTGATCTATTAATTTTTTTTTTGAATCTAAATTAGTTGGATGGTGTTGAGACTAATTTTTTTTAAGTGGATTCGGACGCCATTTTTTTTGTCAACTTCAACATTTAGATTTTCTTTTTCATACACCCAGTTTCATATATCATTTGATATATTATTTTATAAGGGGATCTTCTGGAATATTGAGCATTCAGAAAGTCGCTAATTGCTAGTATTTTTACATAATCAATAGATATTGTGCTTTCTAAAAGCATGGATGGAAACAGATTGTATATGATTCAGATATTTGGTTTGTATATGGTTTCTATATGGATAAGGAAAGGTTTGATTGTGTCTAAGATACACAAGTTTAATTTGGAACATAGTGACATTTTCTGGACATATTGCACCTTGGTATATGCAATTTTTGGAAATTGCTAACGATTTCATTTTTTTTAATTGGTCTAAAACTTCTTTAAAAATATTTTCTTTATATATTTGGATACTTAAAGAGGAATGAGGTGCTGATAATGCTCAGTTTAGACAAAATATGTCCAATTTGGATATATATTTTGGAGTTATCATTTTTAGTTAATGTTTATGATTTTTTCTTGGATGCATATCCTAAGTAGATTATTACATGAATTTTGTTATATTGATAATATCCAATTTTGTCAAATTAAAATTCATGCTTATGCTTTTGATTACTTTATTTGAGTAATAATCTTATAAATATGCATGTACATAAGGTTTTTGGACATAATTCGATTTTGTAAAATTTAGTCAACATTCAAATTTTTTGGTGCCTTTTTTTGTGACTAGCAATAGTTGTCTAATATTCTAAATAGACTCATTGAAACAAGATTTCGCCAAAAGTGACCTCTCTTGCGTAGATAGTCTATGAAGGATGTTGGATGTTTATGTGTGTATATTCATGCGGGTATTAGCCGGCCCAAAGGAAGGTTAATATTTGGCCGAATTGCGCACATACTTGCGGTAATAAACGTGTGACAATTATAAGGTTTACATGTGAATAATAATCCGATCCAAAGATAGGCTTATTATTTGATATGGTTTATTGTCGACGTTTGATCATTACACAAAGGGTACCACTTGCAGTTAATATCACTGTCCAAAGACTTGATATTAATGATGTACTAGGTATCTTGAGATGAGGTTCACTATTATTTGAATTTGTTTGACTATATTTTATTCTTTGGTTATTAATTACAGCATGTTTGTTTATTTATTTTTGTTCTCTTTACAGTTAATGTTGCTACAATATCTGCCAATACGAATTTAATTTTCATGTTTAATGGGATAAACTTTAAGGACAAAAAAAAATAAATACAGAAGCTGCTAAGGGTCCATCTCAAAAGAAACAACAATATAAAACTAAGGGTTATTTCTTTTGTGACAAGCCAGGACACATAAAGAAGAAATGTACAAAGTACCATGCATGGCGTATAAAGAAAAGTACATTTCTAAATTTTGTCTGTTCTGAGGTTAATTTAGATTTAGTACCTAAAAAAATACGTGGTGGTAAGATTTTGGTGCTACTGCCCACATTAGTGTTTATAGACAGGGTTGTCTGAGCTACCGAAGCCAATTGATGGTGAAAGATACATCTATGTGGATAACGACAAATCGGTAGAAGTGAAAGCAATAGGACATTTTAGGTTATTTTTAGGAACCGATTATTATTTGGATTTGATAGACACTTTTATTGTACTGTCTCTTAGACGAGTTTCAGTTTCCTTAATGGACAAATCTGGTTATCATTGTTCATTTGGAAACAATAAGTTTAGTCTATCTTGGATTGGTAACGGTTCTCTTAAGGTTTATGATAACATATATTCACTTGAAACTATTACATCTTATAATAAAACCTTGCAAGTAGAGTCATGTGGTACTAAATACAAAATTAACAATAAATGTTTTTAGCTTCATTATGACATAAGCGATTATGTCACATCTCTAGAAATGGAATTGAACGACTTGTGTCTGATGAGATTTAGATTTTATTGACTTTATAGACTTTAATGTCTATATTAATGTGTAAAGAAAATATGGACCAAAGTTCAATTGTAAGTAGCTACTTTATTGGCTATGCTGACAGATCAAGGGGTTAATAATTATATGATCCCGCACAAAAGAAAATTTTAAAACGAGAAATATAATTTTGAGTATGTTGAGTTTGGGAGAGAAATAAAGTTTGGGATATTGTCTTTGAGGATGAATCGATTGTGATTCCTACTATCACATTTGACGATGTGCAGGATTCTGTACCTGTCATTGATTAAGAAGTGAATTCGGAGCCTCAACAAGACAATGTCGAATTACCTCTATAAGTCGTTGTTGAGATACCTTGACAAGACAATGTAGCGACACCCCATTCATGATAAGGTAATTATTTCTGAGGAACAAACTCAACAACCTCAAGAACTGGTAATGTTAAGATGGTCCACAAGAGAAAGGAGAAACATAATTTCGGATAATATTATCATACTTCTCCAGGAACATGAGAAAGACCATGGAATATTGGAAGATGATCCAATCAACTTCTGTCAGGCCATGGAAAGTTCCAATTCTCAAGGGTGGATTGAAGCAATGAATGAGAAGTATAAGTCCATGCAAGACAATAAAGTTTGGGAACTTGTCCCATTACCAAAAGATGTGAAGCCCATTGGTTGTAAATGGATATTTAAACCAAGAAGGATTCGAAGGGTAATATGGAGAGGTATAAAACACGTCTTGCAGCTAAAGGCTTTACTCAAAAGAAAGGGATTGATTTTAAAGAGACTTTTTCTCCGGTTTCTTCGAAAGACTCTTTTAGAACAATCATGGCAATTGTTGCACATTTTGATCTTGAGTTACATCAAATGGATGTCAAAACGACGTTTCTTAATGGTAACATTGACAAAACTATTTATAAGGTGCAGCCAGAAAACTTTGTATCGGGAGATCCTAAAAATATGGTTTATAAATTGACAAAATTCATTTATGGACTCAAGCAAGCTTCTCGTCTGTGGTACTATAAATTTTACCAAGTTGTTACCTCGTTTGGTTTTGAGGTTAACGTTGTTGAAGATTGTGTGTATCACAAGTTCAGTGGAAGTAGGAATAATTTTCTGGTTTTGTATATTGATTAAAGTATTTAATGTAAACCAGGTGACACCTCTCGTTAAAGGAAACAAATTCGGTCTCAATCAAGTGTCCTAAGGTTAGCCTTAAAATTAAGAAAATAAAATAGATTTTTTCTTCATGATCTGTTGTAGGGAGTCTAATGTATGCTCAAGTATGTACGCTTCAGGATATTGCGTGCATATTAGGATGTTAGGCAGATATTTAAGCAAATATGGATGGATTATTGGGTAGCAGCCAAACTACTTGAGTAATTAATAGAGAACAAGAAATTATATGCTCTTTGTAGAAGATAAAATAATTCTGGAGATCATAAGGTATTTCGACTCCGATTTTGTTGGATGCCAACACAGCAGGAGATCCACATCAGGTTATGCTGACTAATAGAGATATATTTTGGATGAGTGTCAAACATGCACTCATAATTTTTTCTACCATAGCAGCAAAGGTTTATAACATACTGTGGGACATCTATTCAGGGAATATAGATATAAAATTTTGTCACAAGACTACGCCTACACTACGGTGTTGAAAGACCACATAAAATTATACTGTGACAATAAAGCAGCAGTACTGTATTCTAATAACCACAAGAACTTGTACAAGTCCAAGGATATTGACATAAAATTTCTAGTTGTGAAGGAAAGAATTTAGAATGGTTAAAGTGTCCATATAGCACATTAGGACAAACTCTATGTTAGCGGATCCAGTATTGAGCGAGTGATCTTCATGTTAAGATGGGAGTTTGGTCTGTTGCATTTGTTTTAACCTTTTGATTTGTTGTCACAGTGTCACCACCAACTCTTCTAACTCACAATGACCTCTTCAAGCGAAAAGCACAATATAAACTAGATTTTGCCTAAAAAAATTATCTATATACTTTTATTGTAATTATTTTTGCAATAAGGATCAAAAAACAATCGAAATTAGTTTCGACTAGGACAACCCAACCCACCCCTATCAGACATCCGTAAATGTCACTCCACCATCCTAACACCCTCATGCATAGTAGGAGCTTCAAACTCCAAACGAAGGCGATCCTTAGAATTTTTGGGTTTGCATATAGAGTCCCAACTGTTTGATTTGTACTGAAGGAAGATGGGACATGGGAGCTTCCTTATGTAGGCTGTTGATGACAGTTTCCATGACCTTAACCCGGTAGCACCATTGCAGATTGTTTGCCCTCATTTGACGTTGTACTGCTTTCTCGCTGCAGATCTAGCATTGTTGATCTTCCTTGATGATTAGCGTTCCCTGTAAGCGGTTGCATCACACACTCTTTCCAGCCAGTGCCCTGTCTACCTCATGCTACGTCATGCCTGGTTGTTTTTGGAGGACCCATAGAGATGAGAGGCCTGTCATGTGTTAGAAATTTCTTCAATTTTCTTCACTTAAAATCTGCAAACAAAATAAATTACGTAAATGTTATCGGCCTCCGGGAAAGTCGCGCACGTAGCACTGCCCTAAGAGTTAGCTCGGGTCTATGTGCAGACCGTATCCGAACGTACCTAGTGGTAAAATTCCTGCTCCATCGGAATCTTTTTGTCGTACACGACTTGGAGAGAGTGACCCCGACTTAGCTCTGCCCAGAGCAACGAAGAAGAACAGCGGTAACACGAATGAGAAAAGAATTTTAGAGAATTTTGGGAAGAAGAATTTCTGTGTACGGAAGAGAAAGAATCACAGCCTTATATAGGCTGATGGTGGCTCTTTGTAACGTTCAGAAATAATGAACAATAATTTTTTAACGTTACAAAGAAAAATGTAGTGCAATGTATCTGGACGCAATTTTGAATAGTAAACGTTTAAGAAATTAAATGATTATAACGGTCAGAAAAATTAATAGGAGCAAAAAAAGATTTTTGGGTCTCAGTTCGAACCCGAAGAAGGAATCGGATCGACATTCGGCGCCCGCAGATGTGGACACGTATCCGTACACGATACGCGCGCCGAACCGAACCGGGCGGCGGCGGCAGCACGCGCGTGTGGCCCATAGAGCTCCTACACACAACTTTTAATGAAGCAATAGAGGGAGTAGTAATATATGCACACTTATTTCACTTGTCCAGCCGATGTGGGACTAAAATAAGGTTGGGTTGAGCTTTTGCTCACATCTCAGCTTTGGCTAACATCATGTGCATCATTACCTCCACAATTCCCATATAGGGCATGTCGACGTGCACGCCTACCAAGCACAGTTATCCACCCATTAGTAGCATTGATCACTTTCCATTCAGGACTCGAGAGACATCTCTGTTGGCCATAGCTTCCCGAGGTTGGCCGGCCAAATGGGGGCTCCGAGGATGCAGCAACATGCCATCCGTCGTAGCCTACACGTCCTACCATTAGGTTTTTTTTAAATATTATTATTATATAAATGTACATGTCCTATACAAAAGGGAAGCGTATTCCAATAGAAAAATACTATATGTACCTCCAAAATTCTATCCCTCCATATCCATCTGCTACGCAGCCCTCTTCTATTCGCTCATGTTTAGCTCCAACCTTCCATCCTATTTGCTTCGGTCAACAAAGCAGTGGCTCCCCCAAATCTATGGTTCATAGAGTGTCACAATGTATAGTCTTACAACCATTTTTATATAATGTAAGTAACGGACAATATATCCAGCAAAAAATGATAGTGTATGTTTAGGTCTTATTGAAGCTTAACTTCATCAAGGGTTTAGACTTGAAGCCTTTTAACCAATGTTAAAAAAATTGGACGAATGATCGAACCAATTTTTTTTGTATAGGTCGGAACGGAGTTCAACCGAGGCTGAAATCTGGTTTGGTTTGGTTCAAATAGGTAAGATATCAATATTTACCTCTTGGGTTAATTTGGTTTGGTTCTTTGTATGTTAGTTTGATTTAATACAATTATAAGGTCTATCAAAACCAAACCAAGAATCAAATGGTCCAAATTTCATATGATAATTTATTTTGAATTTTAAGAAAAAATAAAATTAGCCATTTTAATTGTGAACCGGTTCTGCCGGTTAACGAGTTGAACCCCAATTTTGAAAAAAATTGACGTTTCTTTAAAGTCCCAGTTTTAATCGGACCGGACGGATTCGGTCCAACCGCCGGTCGGTCCGGTTCTTACAATACTGCTTTTAACAGAGACTGGCTAAAATTTATCGGCACTTTAAAAAAAATGGAACATTAAATATATAGGACATGGAACATTTAATGTTCCATCTAATAGTTGATGTAAATTCTATGGAAGAGCATAACTGAACTATATATACCATTTCAAGGCTCCAGTTACATGTCCAAGTTTGGATCATCTGTTAAATGTGAGCTTATTTCAAGCGGTATATATGAAGAAAAATCATTCCATAAATAGCTCGTGTTGTCGAACTTTAGTGATCCTTGTGGTTACTGAAGAGAGAAATAAGACATTGGCTAGGTGGCAAAACATCATTGCACTACAAAAATACAGTTAATTAGCGGTGGATCTTAGCGATGGGTAAGAAACAACCGTTATTTAGCGACGGACTAGCGACTAATTCGTGACCGACAATTTATGTAAAATACATTATAAATTTATATCGTTGTGTGCGTCATTATTTCGTTGCTAATAACCTACCGACGGATTAGCGATGGATTATTTTCGTCGCTGGCCATGACTAAAATTGAAATAAAATCCTTTCCTTCTTATTTTCAAAATTTTATCTAAAAACATTTTCCTCCCAAATCCTTCCTCCATCTCGACCTCGACCCTGGACCCCTCTCCTCCTACTCTGGTGACAGCCGACCCCCGCTCTCCCCGCTCTCATCCTACTACAGTGATCGCCGACCCCCCTGGGCGATTCAACCCCCTCTCGCCTTACTATGATGAACCCGACCCCTGTTAGCCTAATGATTATATCATGTTTTTGAATATGGCTAATCAATTAAGTTTACCATAATGACATCACTAATATTCATGTAATCACTATCATGTTGCTACTTAAACTTAGCATCGTCCTAATGTTAGCATTGTCCTAAATGTTCTATATCATATTGCTATGCTTGTATCATATTGTTTTGTTCGTCTAATATGTTCTTAGACATGCAGTAAGCACGATCAATAAGATCAAACCAGGACATATGCAATAGAAAATTATTGATGGGCCAAAGACGGTGTTATACAAGAAGATTTCTCTGAACCGCCTAACGACCTATCCGGAACCTCGCATCGGTTCGGGGGCGAAGTCCTCGAAAGGTATTCAGATTTCCAGATCTGTTTATCTTTGGACGACCGCCGTCAAATAAAAAATGCGTCTTCAAGTTTGCTAAAATTTCAGAAGAAAGGCGTCATCAAAGGGCTCTTAGTTTTCCTATTTTATCAATGTAATTTTTTATATTTATTGAGTCTAGAAATACGATGTACACTGCATCGTACTGGCAAATAGGCTATCCAAGAAAAGTTTTTAAAATAGCCTTTTATTTTGAAAATAAGCCCACTTATAAGAGCCCAAACTACTTCCTAACTGCTTGATCTTTTCAAAAAGTCCAAAAACTAATTTGTAAAAATCCTGACAGAACTCCATGCGAATTCGACCCAAGTTCGGTTAGTGAATGTTGATTTTTGAACTTGGTCTTCCCACAGTTACGGATCCCAACGAGATTTTCTCATAGAGTTCTGTCTGAATTCTGCCCGAATTCTGTCAGAATTTTGCCTTTGGAAAAACTATAAATAGAGAAGGATTTCGATCATTTCAATACACCAATTCACTTTCATATCTCTTCTCTATAAGCCTACTACTTCTTCCAAAGTGTTCTGAGCTATTCTTTTTCAAATCCCAAGCCAGTTATAATCTTCTAGTCGATTTTCCAGTGCGGTACGGTCTAGAAGTTTCAGAGTGATTGTAATCAGAGTCTTGATTGAAGGTAGACACTTCACAATTAAAGTTGGTCGAGTACTTCAGATCAAAGCTCGCATTGTAGAAGTTGCAAGAACTTCGGATGAAAACTTGTGGTGATTTTCCTTAGTGGATTCAACTGGAAGCTAGAGTTCTTCCGACTGGACAAGTCCTCACAAGAGAAAAACCAGTATACATCCTTGTGTTTGCAGTTTGTCTCTACTCTCTACTTTTTATTTACTTACTTGTGATATATTATCTGTGATCTGGTTGCTAACTTTTTAATTAGCTAATTTCTGCCGCCTACTCTAGTCACCCCCCTCTAGAGTATTGCGTTTTAAAACTCGTTCCTACAATCTGTCCTACAATTGGTATCAGAGCCAGTGCTCCATCTAGAGGTATTATATACTGATCCTAATTGTTCCTACAATTGGTATCATAGCAGGTGCTTGTTATATAAGCAGGTGCTCCTTATAGAGATATTTTCGCTTAACATCCTTGGAGTAGATCCTCATTATCAGAGCGGATTATACAGGTAAAGCGAGATAACACTGCTATTATATTCTTATTTATTATAGCTGTTACATAGATCACAATATCACATATGGTAAGTATGTACTTCACAACTGAAGAGCAATCCTCAAATAGACTCCCACTATTTGATAGAACAAACTATAGTTATTGGAAGACACGGATGAGCTTCTACCTGAAGTCTCTAGATTTTGACTTATGGTCGATTGTTGTCAATAGCTACAAAAAACCTACTATTACTTCTATTCTCACATCCTCTATAATCAACAAGCCTTATTATAGTTATACGGAGGAAGAGAAGAAGTTAGCTAGCCTTGATACAAAAGCTATGCATATCTTTTATTGTGCTGTAGACACAAATGTATTCAATCTTATTACTACTTGCACAACATCTCATAAAATTTGGAAAGTTCTTGAAGCTACTTATGAGTGCAGGTATGAAAGCAAAGCTAGCAACTCCAGAGAGAAGGATAGTCTTTATAATGATACAAATATGTGCATGATAGAATTGAGATTTAAGGTACAACACAATCCTTTATACGAAGAAGAGCTTGTATGTGACAATTGCAAGAAGATAGGCCACATCCAAGAAGATTGTACTATTAGAAAGGAAAGTCACTACGAACGACCAAATAAAGGAAGATCATCGTCTTACAAGTACGCTAGCACGAGCATATGGCGTGAAAGCGAAGCAAGAGATTCTGAAGAAAAAGAAGAGAGACCTCATCAAGATACAAATATATGCTCAATGGCAGTATCTAACGAGGTACAAAACAACTATATTCTGGAAGAGAATGAATTCTCTTATAATGAGTTATCTGATGCTTTCAGTGATCTATTAGAAGAACACAAGAAAGTATTAGACAAGTATAAGCAAGCTAGAAAGGATATTCTATCCTATAAGAGTGAGAATGAAAATCTTACTTGCTTATTGAATGATACTAGAAATAGTTCTCCTTCTGATAATTCTACTGAGATTTTCACACTGAAGTTTAGATTGCACGAGCCACTTGATTGCATTGAGAAAAGCACTCAAGAAAATGCTAAACTTAAGGAGAAATTAGAATCAGAAAAGAAGAAGTATTCTATTGCTTCATGTAGAATTGATGCTCTTTCTGCAAAGTATGATGAGATATGTGCTAACTCTAAAAAGTTAGAGATTAGACTAGAAAAGCAGCTAGTATAACCTACGACTCAGTCTAACACAAGACACGTAGCACATCACAAAGTCACACATGTCAGATCATCTAGAAAGGAAGCAAGCAAAGCTAAAGCTTCACATAATCATGCTTTCTATTACAAGTATCAACGCACACCATGTCACACCACTGCACGTTCTCATACTACTGCACATAGCACTAATGTTAATTCTTTCTGTCATTATTACGGTATAAATGGACACGTTTCTAATTGTTGTCAGATTAGAAAGCTAGTTGATAAGAACTTATATAAATGGGTTTCCAAAGCTAACAAATGTGGATCCAAGTATTGGATACCAAAGTCTTCACCTAATATTTCAGGTGACGCTTCTCATATCAAATAGAACCATGGAACATATTGGTGATTGTAAAGCTACAAAGGTCATCTTTCATGCAATTGCACCAACATAAGTGTGGTCACTAGAACCACTCCGGTAACATGCTTCCTAAATAGTTTTTAATATCTAGCATGTTCTTACTGATGTCTTGCTATTAGCTTTTATTGACATCTTCTAATTATTTATTATTTGAATCAATATGAGACATAATCCTAACTTGACTAGTTGTTTAGCTTAAATGATTATTTCACACTATATAGTATGTTATTTTCTACTAGTGTGACACATTTGTCTACGTATGCTCTTTACTTTTAATCTTTATTCTTGAGCATGCATTGGAGCTTAATTTTGTTTTGGTGAACATGTTTTGACTCTTTGCCTTTAATTTTTTTTTAATAGTCACTTCTTACCGATTTGTCTTTAACATATCATATTTACTTTGATCGATATTTTATAAGTATGTATGTTTAGCACGAGTCTTCTATTTACTTGAAAAGTATATACATATATTTTTATGTTAACCTTGTGCTTGTATAATACACTTCACTATTGATTCTCATATTTTATTTTGATTAATTTCTTATGAATCAATTACATCTTTGTCTGATAAAGTTTATTTATGCATGTTTTTGATCTTGTGATAATTTTTTTATGCTTGTTAATGATACATGAATAATTCATTGTCATTCATATATTGCTGATATATTTTTATATTTTTGTATAAATATCTTTATGGGGATATATGAGTTAAGTTCAAGTTCTATATTATATTATTTTGAAAAGTAGTTTCAAACTTGTACTTATCTCATACTTCAGCTATTGATTACTTTGAAAAAAAATTATGTTCTTATCTTTATTAGCTTCTTCCTCAAAATCTCTTTTTCTTGGCTTTTTGGTAGACATTTTGGATACATGATATTTTTAATATCTTGATCTTGATAAACCATTATTTGGATATTTACTTCTTTTATATTTAGAGATTCTATATTTCGATGTTGTTCGATGATACTGCATATATTCCTTTGAATCTAAGTTCTTAAGAGTAGAGATCATTTTGGGACCAAGCTAAAAGGGTCCTTCTGTCATACAGGTGTAAATTGCCTGAAGCGACATGGTGTACTAGTCTTCGGACTACCGCTAGCTGGGAACCGGCCCCTACAGCTAACCCGAAGTGATCAATACTTTATAGACTTAAGATTTATTAAGGTCTAAATGCAACTATTATCTAGTTCTGGATCCAAGGTACTGAACCCAGTCCCCTAGGTTCCAAAATACATCAGCTTATCTAGATCCTACATTTTGATTTACAAATATTTTAGATTTTATTGTTACCCAATGACTTTATAGCACATATGGATTAATGTAACAGATACATCTTATACCGTACGCTACATTGTTCTAAGATTTTTAAGCCCATAGAATATAACTTTTTTTATATTGTACTAATTCTTCTTAAATCCTCGGGTATTAAAGGAGAGACTTGTTTTGGGTACAAGCCTACAAAGGGTCTGTCTGTCACCACGACTACGGTCGAAGAAAAGCGGTACTTAAGTGTTCCCCGGTGAACCTCCGTTAGCTGGGACAGTACCCCTACAGCTAACCCAAGATTGAACAACTCTTTTTAAACTAAAGATTTATTGAGATCTAGTTGCAATTGTTATCTGATAAATTTTGGATTTTAGATTTGATGGATAATATTATTTAATGATTTAATTTTACAAAAGGTAACATATATTGATCTTCATAGGTTAATGTTTGTCATCTTTTGATATATTTATTTTTTTGTCACTCTATTCTATATTTAAACTTGATTTGATATTGTGACTACTCATTGAATATTATGGCCTTGTGATTTCGTCTTTAACTTGTGTAATATTCAATGATTTTGAGCTTTGTAATATTATCTTCTTATTCAAGTTACTTACTGTCTACAACAGTAACTCTTTGCAGGGGAGAAGTCATGCATATTGAATGTCTCTCTCTCAAAGTATTTTTTTCTTTAACCTCACAGTTGTTAGGTGGACACCGTGCTAAGGCTTTAAAAGGAAAGAAATGAACTTTGATAAGAAGAACTAATATTTTTGAATTAGTTTCCTACTTCCGAAAATATGTCTCTGAATTTTATTTTAAAATTTTGTCAATATTATTATTTTTGGATATAGCCATGTAAAGGTGGAGCAGTTAATTGTTTCAAGTCAATTATCCCCTTGACATGCCATATATCTAGAATACACTTTTTTTTGGACATTTATCTAGTTATGTTTATTTGTTCAAATGGATTTATTTATGATTTATGTTAAAATTATTTCCGTTATTCGAATCGTCAGCTTTCAGTCTGAGGATTAAATGGACGCATTCGAACATTTATTAAGACAATTTTTCGTAATAAATTTCATATTTTTAAAAAGTCTTTTTGATTTTTTTTTGATTTATTGAATCTGTCTCGTACTCAAATGCTATTATTAAAGACAGTTTTCAAAATCTTTTAATGTCTTGAAATATTACTTATATATATATATATATATATATATATATATATATATATATATATATATATATATATATATATATATATATATATATTGAAGATATATTTTGTTTATTCATCTTTAAGCATTTATTCATTGGATAATTCTCTTATTTGCCCAAAAATGATATTTTTTTGGAACTTTATATACATTTGATTAAAGGAAAGAATTGGATCTTCCTTAGATTTTGTTATTATTTATGTTATCTATTTTTGCATATAAATTACTTCGAAACTAGATACGCATATTTTATGGGGGAGCAAATTAATTGTTTCAATTTTTTATGCCCTTGATATATGGTATACCTAGTTCATCATGGACATATCTTGTTGAGTTATTTATGATACTTAGATTTGCATTAGATGAGAGAATATATGATTATTATTATTTATTTTTAATTCTCTCATTCGAGTTTCTAAAAGTTATCTTGCCAAATATATATTTAATTATCCTTATTTGATTGAGTTTAAAATTACTTTTGGCATTTCTTATTGAGATTTTATTTTAAAGTTCATGATTATCTATATTTAGACTGATCATACTTTATGGGAGAGCATTCAAGTCGACTGGATTTCTCCTTCTCAAGTATTTTATCTTTATTACCTTCATGTTTATCTAATGGATATTCATATATCATGCTAAGGTAATTGAATTCAAATGCATACTTTGGTATAGATTTTGCATAGATTCTAGTATACATATTTTGATTTCTTTTCGATGATTATACTCTTTATGGAATTGATTTACTAATTTGTATGGGCAAATTATGAATCATATTTTTTGTGATCATTGTTAAAAGTCTCATTATATTTTTAATTTATATATATATATTAGATCTGCGAATTTCTATTCCTTATGATTTATTTATGACCAATAATATGATTCTATGTTATTGATATCTACTTATTAAAGTGTATTTCAAAACTACAGTTATATTATTTACTATATTGAGTTTTGAATGTCATTTTTTGATTTCGAGTTGGTAAACTATATATTACTTGATTTCAGTGTTCTTTGTTAAAGTTCAACCAACTATGTTGTGTTTTGATAAGTTTTTTTTATATACTTTAGTTATGCAATTTTTTAAACTTGTCGTTTCACTGTTCTCCTAATCCTTTATCATAATTATTTTTGCTTTCCTCTTTTACTTATGCTTGAGTTCATTTTAGCTCTAATTACAGGGGAGCTTATTTTTTATCATGTCAAAGGAGGAGAAATAAGTTTAAGTCAGCACACAATATTCTAGTATTATGTGTTTATTAGTGATACATGCATCTATTGTATATATATTAAACTTAAAGGATTTGCCATAATAAAAAAGGGGAAGATTGTTAGCCCAATGATTATATCATGTTTTTGAATATGGCTAATCAATTAAGTTTACCATAATGATATCACTAATATTCATGTAATCACTATCATGTTGCTACTTAAACTTAGCATTATCCTAATATTAGCATTGTCCTAAATGTTCTATATCATATTGCTATGCTTGTATCATATTGTTTTGTTTGTCTAACTTGTTCTTAGACATGCAGTAAGCATGATCAACAAGATCAAACCAGGACATATGCAATAGAGAATTATTGATGGGCCAAAGACGGCGTTATACAAGAAGATTTCTCTGAACCGCCTAACGACCTATCCGGGGCCTCGCATCGGTTCGGGGGCGAAGCCTCCGAAAGGTATTCAGATTTCCAGATCTGTTTATCTTTGGACGACCGCCGTCAAGTGAAAAAGGCATCTTCAAGTTTGCTCAAATTTCAGAAGAAAGGCATCATCAAAAGGCTCTTGGTTTTCCTATTTTATCAATGTAAATTTTTATATTTATTGAGTCTAGGAATATGATGTACACTGCATCATACTGGCAAATAGGCTATCCAAGAAATATTTTCAAAATACCCTTTTATTTTGAAAATAAGTCCACTTACAAAAGCCCAAACTACTTCATAACGGCTTGATATTTTCAAAAAGCCCAAAAACCAATTTGTAAAAATTCTGACAGAACTCCAGGCGAATTCGACCCGAGTTCGGTCCGAATTTGGCCAGAATTTGGTTAGTGAACGTTGCTTTTTGAACTTGTTCTTCCCGCAGTTACGGATCCCAACAAGATTTTCTCATAGAGTTTTGTCCATATTCTGCCCGAATTCTGTCAGAATCCTGCCTTTGAAAAAACTATAAATAGAGAAGGATTTCGATCATTTTAATACACCAATTCACTTTCATATCTCTTTTCTATAAGCTTACTACTTCTTCCAAAGTGTTTTGAGCTATTCTTTTTCAAATCCCAAGCAAGTTACAATCCTTTAGTCGATATGCCAGTGCGGTACGGTCTAGAAGTTTCAGAGTGATTGTAATCAGAGGCTTGATTGAAGATAGACACTTCAGAATTGAAGTTGGTCGAGTACTTCGGATCAAAGGTCGTGTTGTAGAAGTTGCAAGAACTTCGGATGAAAACTTGTGGTAATTTCCCATAGTGGATTCAACTGAAAGCTAAAGTTCTTCCGACTGGACTAGTCCTCACAAGAGGAAAAACCAGTATACATCCTTGTGTTTGCAGTTGCTCTCTCTCTACTTTTTATTTACTTACTTATGATATATTATCTGTGATCTGGTTGCTAACTTTTTAATTAGCTAATTTTCGCTGCCTACTCTATTCACCCCCCTCTAGAGTATTGCACTTTACAACTCGTTCCTACAATCGGTCCTACAACCCCCTAACCTCCTCCTTTGGCCAGCGACACGACCCCCTCTCCCTTTTCTCCGGCAAAGCCGATCCCATTTCCTCCTCCTCTGGCCTACGGTACGACCCTCTTTCCCCTGGCTTCGGTGAACCCGACCTTCTACGGTGCCCTCCTCCTCCTCCTTCGTCTCCACTGACCCGCTCCTCCTCCTCCTTCGTCATTACGAGGAGATTAGGCAAGTCCTTCAATTTTGTTCATGCTCTTAAAAAAAAATTATGTTTGTCAATTTATTATGATAAATTACATATATTCTGTATTAGGTCAACAATTTGGTTGAATATATATATATATATATATATATATATATATATATATATATATATATATATATATATATATATATATATATATATATTTATATATATATATATATATATATATATATATATATATATATATATATATATATATATATATATATATATATGTTGGGTTTTGGCCTTTTGTATTGGAAACTTTAGTCCCACATCGGCTAGGCCAAAAGAGTTGTATCTCTATATATTAGCTATGCTCTTTTAGAGATGCACATGTGGTGTGAAGGTGCACATGTGTGTGCCATGTGGGGATATTTTTCTAATGGAAAAAAAGGCTAAATCAACAATGAAGTATTCATGCTTTTTGCTCTTGGAAAATTTATTTCCATCGGGGCTTATCGACTCGGACTCGGACACAGACTCGGACACGGTCACGAACACGGACTCATGGGCCCATGGGCTCATGAGGTATTTTGTTGGCACACTTTGCACTTAGCACGTCAGCATCGTCGCTAGGCGCATAATGCGCTCAAGTTGCGCTCGTTTTTTTTTCAAAGTTCTCAGACGAACTTTTTAGTTCCTGGAAGCTATTTGTGTTGGGCAAATTAAGCTTTGAGCAACGATGATTATTCACCCCAGCAAGCCATTATCCATCTATCGCCTGTCATCTTTTCTGTTGCTGTTTGTATATCGATCCGTACCTTCTGTTTAGAAGTGCTACTGTCATTTGCTACTGATTATGAAATCTTTTTAGATTTTCGTAATCCAGAATCCTCCTAGGATCGCTGTTGCGCACCTTCTTTGAAGTGTTGCGTTGAAACATTATTTTTACAATTGTTTCATTTTTTTAATTTTCTATCGAAAATTGTGCCCCTGCATTAACAATCTCAAAGCTTAATAGCTACGATGGAAAACTTTTGTGCTTCGCTAATCAATCCTAACTTCTCTAAGTTAGAACAATTTGATGGTGAGCACTATCAAATCTGGAAAAAAAAAGTTTTCCTCAATTTTTAGTTCTCTGATGTTGATCACGTGCTGATTGAGGAGGAACCTACTGTTCCAAAACTGGATCTGCAGCCGCAATCGCTACGACGGCTAAGAACCAGAATAAGTGGAGAAGGGACAATAGTATTTGCAGGCTTATGATCCTAAATGCTATAGAAGATTCCCTTGTCGAATCTTATTCAAAGAAGACTGTTGTCAGAAAGATTTATGAGTCTCTGGAAAAACTTTATGACGAAGATAAGAACCGGAGCAAGATATTTTTTATTGAGAAATATCACAAGTGGTTCTTTGAAGACGAAAAGCCAATGCTGCCGCAGGTAAAGGAGTTCCTGAAGCTGCGACAGAAGTTGGAGGATGAGGCGATGCCCCTTACCGACAAGTTTGTGGTTGGTGGGATCGTCTCTAAGCTCCCTGCTGGGTAGAGCAATTCTATGAAAACATGCATTGGAAGAAGTTAGAGATTTCTCTCGAAGATCTCCTAAAGGAAGTGTATGTTGAGGACCAGATGCAGGCTCAACTAAAAGTGGACGCACTGTCCAAGCAATTAGCTAACGCCAATATGGTTCATACCTGGGACCCTGACAATCTGAAAGTCAAGTGGACATCCTTCAAGCAAAAGAAGCCAAAGTCCTATTTGGCTTGCTTCAAGTGTGGCAAGAAGGGACACTTCAAAAGTGAATGCAAAACTAAGGCCAAACAATCAGAGCAAGGTGAGCCTAGTAAGGTCTCAATGATCACTGATGTTGTTGCTATGATTGTGCAGGTTACTTCGGTTGGGGCTGATTCTGACTGGTGGGTAGACACTTGCGCCACCTGCCATGTCTGCTCCAGCAAGGAGTGCTTTATCACCTATACACCAACTTCTGATATGGTTATGGTGGCAAACCAGGTACAAGCTGAAGTTTTCGGGATCGGGACGGTAGTTTTGAAGCTGACTTCGGAGAAGTCTCTGATGCTTCAAGGTGTGAAGCATGTACCTGCTATTGCCAAGAACTTGATCTCGGAAGGCCTACTTTGCAATATAGGCCTCAGGATAGACATCAATACTGGCCAGATGGTGATGTCTATTAAGGAAACATACTTTGGGAAAGCTTTTTACTGAAGGAATGTTCAAAATTTAGCTTGTAAACCAGTCCAATGTAATTAATATAATCACTCCTTCTGCTTATACTCTTGAGTTGTGGCATAATAGGCTAGGACATGTTCATTATAAACGAATAAACAAAATATCTAGTGTATGACTTATCTCCAAGTATGGGGGTAAGGTAGAGAAATATAAAGTTTGTGCTCAAACAAAGATCACAAGGAGACCCTTTCCTCGGGTTTATCGAAGTACAGAACTTCTGAAGTTGGTACACTCCGATATCTATGACTTCAAACATTTCTCTACAAAGACCAGGATAAAGTATTTCATAACCTTCATCGATGACTTCTCTAAGTATGCGTTCGTCTACTTGCTGAAGGCTAAAGACAAAGCATTCGAGAAGTTCAAGGAGTTCAGAGCCGAAGCTGAGCGGCAGACTGGACAACTACTCAAAATAATAAGAAGTGATCGAGGTGGAGAGTACACGTCTCATGAATTTGTATTGTTCTGTAAAGAACATGGAATTGTTAATGAGACTACAGCTCCATACTCTCCTCAATCAAACGGAGTAGCAGAAAGGAAGAACAGAACATTAACAGAAATGATTAACTCAATGTTGTTGACTGCGGGTCTTCCAAAGTGCTACTGGGGAGAAGCTGCATTGACGGCCACTTTCATTCTAAATAGAGTACCTCAAAGTTTCAGATCTGAAGATCTGAAGATTCATAAGCTTGGGACAAGGACTACAAAGTTGATCTTCTTGGGGTATGCCGAGAAGAGTAATACTCGATGATTTTTGATATTGAGTCAAACCATATCATTGAATCTCGTGACGCAGAATATTTTGAAGATAAATTTGTAAGACACAAGAATATTGTTCCTGCTGATATACCGGAGAACAATGAGGGTGCGCAAGAAACTAAAGTTTTCAATGAGGAAGTAGTCCAAGAAAATATTGCTGTTGAAACAACGGTTGAACCGGAACTCGCTGAGTCGTCAGTGAAGCGTATGAGGAGTCCGAAGGACTTCGGAAGTGAATTTGTTACCTATCATGTGGAAGCAGATCCGCTTACGTATGATGAGGCGACGAAGACTAGAGACGCAGTTTTCTGCAAAGAGGCGATTGACAATAAAATTGATTCCATTACCTCAAATAACACTTGGGTGTTGGTTGATCTTCCTGAAGGAGTGAAACCTATCGGATGCAAATAGATCTTCAAGAAGAAGATGAAAGCAGACGAAACTATTGACAAATTCAAGGCTAAGTTGGTAGCCAAAGGGTTTTCTCAGAAGCAAGGGATTGACTACTTTGACACGTATACTCCAGTAGCCCGGATGACCACCATCAGAATGTTGATTGCTCTCGCAGCAATACATAAGATCGTGATACATCAGATGGATGTGAATACAATTTTCCTAAATGGCGAGCTGACCGAAGAGATTTATATACAACAGCCAGAGGGATTTGTCGTCAAGGGTCTTGAAGACAAAGTCTGCAAGTTGGTAAAATTCTTATATGGTCTTAAACAGGCTCCCAAGATGTGGCATGAGAAATTTGACAAGGTTATAAGGTCAAATGGCTACATGGTCAGTGAGACGGACAAGTGTGTTTACACAAAGTTTGCTGGTGGAAGAGGTGTGATCGTTTGTCCGTACGTGTATGACATGCTGATCCTAGGTACGGATATAGGCTGTGTCACGGAGACAAAGAAGTTCATCTCGAACAAGTTCAGTATGAAGGACTTGGGGGAAGTTGATGTGATCTTAGGGATCAAGATCATCCGGACAGACACTGGACTAGCGCTGTCACAATCTCATTATGTTGAGAAGATGATCACTCGTTACGGGTATCAGGATCTTCCAGGGATCGATACACCGTACAGGTGTGATCTGAAGCTGAAGCATAATTCAGGAAAAAGTGTCAGGCAGCTGGAGTATGCAAACGTAATTGGGAGTTTGATGTATGCTACTACTGCCACAAGGTCTGACATAGCTTTTGCCGTGGGAATGCTGAGTCATTTTACGAGCAACCCAAGCATGAGCATTAAAAAGCTGTGAAACGGGTTATGAGATATCTTAAGAATACTCAGACATATGCACTGCACTATAGCGGAGATCCTCCGGTAGTGGAAGGCTTCAGTAATACCAGCTGGTACTCAGAAGTGGAGAGCGAGAGGTCCATAGGTGGATACATTTTCACAATGGATGGAGCTGCTATATCATGGAAATCGAAGAAGCAGACTATGCTCTCGCGGTCATCCATGGAATCTGAGTTCTTTGTACTTGATGTCGCAGCGGAGGAAGCAGAATGGCTTTGGGGTCTCATGTATGATCTTCCAGTGGTTGGGACACAAATACCAGCGATACCGATATACTGCGACAACCAGGCGACAGTGTCGGTGGCATCAAATGACCTCTTCAATGGGAAGAAGAGGACTGTGCGGTTGAAGCACATGGTTGTACACGATCTCATCAAGAGGGGTGTTATTGTAGTGATTGATGTTCAGAGTCAGGAGAACCTGGCAGATCCGTTCACCAAGGGCCTCGAGCACCAATTGGTCGATGACACAGCTTGTAAAATGGGCTTGAAGGCATTATGATATTGCATTATTGCAATCCTACCATAAAGTTTTATGCTATTAGTTCAAAGAGAAATCTACTAGGCATCTAGCTTTTGGTTCAAGGGAGGACCATTAATCGAAAGAATATCAGGAAAGTTGGGTACATGTCCTATTGGGCATGGAAAGGTTACGGACCTAGAACCACAGTTGCCTACTATTATTTTCTACGAAAAACAGATCCTGTGGAAATGTTGGCTTAAACGCCTTAATGAGTTCTTAGGCAGAGTGAATGCCTAGAGTGCTTTACAGGAAGCACGGTAGCACAACACTACAAGGAGTGAAACTCCATACTACTATGGGGTGACTCTACCATGAGGTTCCCGAAAGGGATAATGCCTCGGCTGTATGGGCCAAGTCACAGCGGCATAGCACCGCAAATAGGCAGGTAGCCTAATGTTATATGCACGAAAGAGATAAAGCTTCGGCCTTGCGAGCCATGTCATTGCAACGTAGCACCGCAAGGGAGCCTAAGGCTTCATGTTGGGTAGTATTGCTCTACAAAGAGACGGTATCCTCATGCTACAGTAATATGACACTACGATGAGGTTCCCGGTACGGGATAAGGCCTCGGCTTTAGGCCATGTCATAGCGGCGTAGCACCACAAGGGAAGCGCAAAGCGCTTCATGTCATGTCTCTTTAACAAAGAACTCATCTATAGTGTATGGAAAGAGATATCAAGTCGTCTCTTGAGGGTAAACTTGTAGACATCCAAAATTATACATTGAAACCAGGCTGGCACAGGGCTTTCAATGTGTAGCGAGAAGTACATGTAACTACATTATATGAGTGGGAAGAATTTCATCTATGGTGCAGAATTCAAGGCTTAGTCCATTCTTGTATTATAGTCTGTTATTTGACCCATACGGGAATATTCAAGTTGTCAGCGACATCTCTCCTAATGCATGATGGACAGTTACTGTAGGGAACAATTATACCCATATATAGAGCTATGTGGAGATTGTTGGGTTTTGGCCTTTTGTATTGGAAACTTTAATCCCACATCGGCTAGGCCAAAAGAGTTGTATCTCTATATATTAGCTATGCTATTTTAGAGATGCACATGTGGTGTGAAGGTGCACATGGGTGTGCTATGTGGGGGTATTTTTCTAATAAGAAAAAGGCTAAATCAACAATGAAGCATTCATGCTTTTTGCTCTTGGGAAATTTATTTCCATTGGAGCTAAGCCACGTAGGGACTTAGCGACTCGGACTCGGACTCGGACTCATGGGCTCAAGATACATAATGTGGCATTTTGTTGGCGCACTTTGCACTTAGCACGTCAGCATCGTCGCTAGGCGCATAGTGTGCTTAAGTTGCGCTCGTTGTGCGAGCCACTTGTACTGCCAATTGCGCGGCCAAGTTGCATGCCCAGTTGTGCGGCCAAGTTGTGCAGCCAAGTGGCGCACCCAGTTGCGCGGCCATGTTGGGCGGCCATGTTGCGCGTTCAGTTGCGCGGCCCAGAGGTGCACCCAGTTGTGCAGCCCAGTGGCGTGCCAGTGGGCACTGCCTGTTGGCGCGCGGTTGGCGCAGGTTGCGCTGGGTGCGCAAGTGGCACAGTGTTGCACAAGTGACGTATATGGCGCTCGCTGTGCGCCCTTTGGCTCAAATCGTGTCTGTACACGATTGAGCAGTTATAGCATCTTCGGGACAGTTTCTTTCCACATCCCGAACATGTTGCTAACTGGGCGGTTATAGAGCAAGGCTATATAAGCTTCTCTGCTCTCTTTCTTTCTCAACAGACAGAAGTTCAGAATTTACGTTAAGGCATAAGTGTTTTTTAGCACTATTTCTTACGTGTTTACACAGAGTTTGAGAGTGAAGAGAAGCAGTGCATCGGCGCCACTTAGTGCAAGAGTCCGTGCGCCTTCCGAGGAGGCAAAAGAGCAGGGTGTTCCAAAGTTCTCCGACGAACTTGCTGGTTCCTGGAAGCTATTCGTGTGGGGCAAATTAAGCTTTGGGCAATGGTGATTATTCACCCCAGCAGTCCATTATCTATCTATCGCATGTCATTTTCTCTGCTGCTGTTTGCATATCGATCCGTACCTTTTGTTTAGAAGTGCTACTATCATTTGCTACTGATTACGAAATCTTTTTAGATTCTCGTAATCCAGAATCCTCCTAGGATCTCTGTTGCGCACCTTCTTTGAAGTGTTGCGTTGAAACGTTAATTTTACAATTGTTTCATTTTTTCAGTTTTTCATCGAAAATTATGCTCCGGTATTATATATATATATATATATATATATATATATATATATATATATATATATATATATATATAGAAGCAATGGGTAATCGTGGCGAACTCGCCTCCAATGGGGGCTCGAAGTTCAACTACTTGGGTCGCATGCATCTTTCTTAACCACTAGGCTAGAGATCATTTGTATATACATACTATAGTATCGACAATTTTGATTCATTTGACACTGTTATTTTTTTCACGCATGCGAAAACATGGCACCACAACTGTCAATTTCCTTTCAAGAGAAAAAAAACAATCATAAAAGTGTTAGGTAAATCGATCACGAAAGTGAATTGAGAATATGATTGAACTAAATTTCTAGGACAAGGCCCTAAGGAAGGAATGAAAAGGAATTGTTGATGAGTTTTAAATTTTAAGTTAAGCATTCGGTGGAGTGGATAATAAGAATGAAATTTCTTTTACATTAACACTAACACTGGAAGTGTGAGAAAGAAAGCTTAAAAGATATGCTTCCAATAGAGTTAAAAGATAGAGGTGGATAAAGTTGCAATTCTTTGCTTTTCCAAAACTCAAATGAATTTTTTTCTTGTTAGCGAACAAACATAAAAATTTAAACATTAGTTCCTAACGAAATATGGATGTTAGAGAAAAATGTAGACTAATTTGAGTATGGCCGAGCAACATAGAATACATTAGGTCGATCGTCCAACAGTAGATCCCAATGTGTTCTATGTATTGTATGTCAACAAATTAAAATTATTCTTAAGATTTGTTCTCATAGTCCAAGAAAAAGAATAGATCGTCTTTACAAAATAGTGTTGGAGTGGGTGAGATTTCCAACCTATGTGGAGAAGACCCCGGAGTGCGATGAGCATCGTCTATGTGTCAGAGAAGATCGGGGAGGTGATGGCCATTCGGAGACGAAGAAGAAGCTCGGGAGCTACCATAGTACATTCTGGAACAGGGGAGACAGAGTTCTGGGCGAACTCTGCCCCTTGGTTCCAGAACTATTTTGTCAAAAAAATACAGAGTTCTAGCCGAACTCTGTATCGACGAACTGAGGCTGATTTTAGGATATTTTTATACCGTTGGATTATATCCTACGGTCAAGGTTTTGCTGCGGATTAGGGGATTTATACATGGTTTTTTCTAATCCTAATCATAAAACAACATTGAGGAAAATAGAGAGAAAAGAGGCAAGAGTGCCATTGAAACTTTGGGAGAAAAGAAGGAGGATTGAAGTCCGTTTTCGAAGGAGGATCGTGTTCGGGTAATCTCTGCTCGTCGTCTTTTTCTTCGTAGCCTTGTAATCAATTATTCTAGCTTCCATGTGTTGTAGGAATGCGGATCAAATCGAGAGAAGTTTGTAGAGCGTGTACTTCTTTATTTCATTAGTGAAGGCTTCTCGAGGGTAGGAATTCGATCGTCCTATGGTTTTTTACCGCAAGGGTTTTTTACGTCAAAAATTCTCTGTGTCTGCGTGGATTGTGTTTGGTGTTTGGTTCCTGCGTTGTATCAGAGCCAACAAAGTGGTATCAGAGCCAGGTTCTGGAATTGAGAAGGGTGTCAGGAGTTGACATAAAAACTAGAGAGAAGAGATGGACGCGAAGCTAAAGCGCATTGTGAACCTGAACGGCACAAACTATCATTATTGATGGAGCAAGATGAAAGATTTATTGTTTTTCAAGAAGCTGCATCCGCCCGTATTTGCTTTTGAGCGAACAGTTGATAAATCCGAGGAGGACTAGAATTTCGAAAACGTACAGGTGTGCGGATATATCAGGCAGTTCGTTGACGAAAATGTGTACAACCACGTTGCCAATATTGAGCACGCAAAGTCGTTATGGGATAAGTTGTAATCTTTGTACGCGTAGAAGACCGGAATAAACAAGTTGTTCCTGATCTAGACGATGATGGGTCTATGGTACAAAGATGGGACGTCTATTACAGATCACTTGAGTAATTTCCAGGGCGTGGTTGACCAGCTATCTTCGATCGGAGTCAAGTTCGACGATGAGGTTCAGGGACTACGGCTGCTGTGTACATTGCCAGACTCGTATGAGACCGTACGAGTATCTATGATCGCTTATGCTCCAGAAGGCATGGTCAGTTTGGAGTTTGTCAAGAGCGGGGTGCTGAATGAAGAGATGCGGAGATGTTCTCAGGACACTTCATCCACATCCCACCATTCAGAGGTACTAGTTTCAGAGAGCCATGGAAGGGGCAGAAGTAGGGGTCCAGGTGGTGGCAGAGACAAGAGCAGGGGGAAGTCCAAGGGTCGATACGAGGACTCGGAGTGTTACCATTGTGGCGAGAAGGGCCACATCAAGAGGAACAATTTTGCTTGGAAGAGAGATAAGAAGGGCAACAAAGAGAAGCAAGATGAGAACACTACAGCGGCGGCCTCGATACATGGAGACGATATGATCGTCGTAGGTGATGAGGTTATCACAAACCTCGCCTATGATGACAATTCTTTGCTGGTGGACTCAGGGGCTTCAGCGCACGTATCTCACAATAGGGCACTATTTGCCACTTATATGACAGGCAACTGTGGAGTGTTGAAGATGGGCAATAGAGATGTATCGAAGGCGGTTGCCATTGGAGATGTGCATTTGAGAATGAAGACGGGAGTAGTTCTTGTTTTCAAAGATGTTCGTCATGTCTGTGATATCTGTTTCAACCTGGTATCGGTTAGAAGGTTGGATGATGAGGGATTCTTCAGTCTTTTCGAAAATAGTCACTAGAAGCTTTCCAGAGGTTCGATGGTGATTTCCAGAGGAAGCAAAAAATCCAGTCTCTACTATATTGAGGGGAGCGCACCGGGGGCACAGGAGGTGAACGCTGTTTCTGATGCATCTACCGAGTTGTGGCACAGGCGGCTTGGCCATATCAGCGAGAATGGGATGAGCTACTTGGTGAACAGAAAAGTGATTCCAGGGCTCAAGTCTACAAAGTTGGAGAAGTGTAGGCACTGCTTAGCTGGGAAGCAAAGTAGGGTGTCTTTCCAAAGCCACCCCAAGTTCAAGGAAGCCGACGTTGTGCGAGTTGATTCACTCGGATGTCTGCGATCCTATGAAGGTAAAATCTATTGGTGGTGCTTCTTACTTTGTAACTTTTATTGATGACTGTTCCAGGAAGGTTTGGGTCTATGCCTTAAAGAGCAATGATCAGGTGCTGCCCACTTTCAAAGAGTTTCAGGCCTCTATTGAAAGAGATACGGACAAAAAGTTATTGTGTGTTCGGTCCAACAACGGTGGCGAATACATTGGTCCTTTGATGCTTATTGTAGAGAACAAGGGATACGATACTAGAAGACTCCGCCAAAAATACCTCAGCTCAATGGTGTAGCGGAGCGCATGAACAGGACACTAATGGAGAGGGTATGGTATTTGTTGTCAGAAGCAAATTTGCTAGACTGTTATTAGGGTGAGGCTCTTCTCGCAACTGCTTATGTTATTAATTTATCTCCTAATGCTCATTTGTAGGGTGATATGCCTGACAAAGTATGGTACGGTAAGAGCCATCATAAAATTATCTACGAGTATTTGGTTGTACGGCCTTTATGCATGTACCGAAAGATGAGAGGTCCAAACTTGAGCTGAAGACGAGGCGGTGCGTCTTTGTCAGCTACGGTCGGGATGAATTTGGTTATAGACTCTATGACCCAGTGGGAAGAAAGCTCTACAGAAGCAGGGACGTGGTATTCGTCGAGGATCAGACCATGACCAACACTCAAGATCCCGAGACGCCTTCTAAGGTCGAGGAATTGCCTAAGTTAGAGTCATTTCGCTTTGAGCGGTTTTCAGAGGACATCGTAGAGGATCCAGTTATGGGGGAGCCAGTACATGGAGTTGCTCCCAACCTTGATCATCAGCCTTTTGATGGTAGTCAGGATATCCTTCAGGAGGATGAGAATATCGGGGAGGCAGTTTCTGAAGGGGAGGAGGCTATTGGTATACAGCCAGCACCAGTATCTCCATTGAGAAGAGCGACAGAGAGCGTCGACCATCTACGAGATACTCACCGGGTGAGTATGTGCTACTGACTGACGGAGAAGAGCCCGAAAATTTTGCAGAGGCTATGGAAGACGAATAACGATATGAGTGGATGCAGGCCATGCAGGAGGAGATGAGTTTCTTATACGTCAATTCTACTTACGAGCTGGTGCGGTTGCCAAAGGGCAAGAAGGTTTTGAAGAATCGATGGGTGTTTAGAGTAAGTCAGACAGATGATGCTACTCACCCTCGATACAAAGCGAGGCTGGTCGTTAAAGGCTACAGTCAACGAAAAGGCTTGGATTATGATGAGAACTTTTCGTCGGTCGTCATGCAGTCGTCTATTCGGGTGGTGCTAGCATTGGCAGCCAGTTTCGACTTGAAGGTCGAGCAGATGGATGTGAAGATGGCATTCCTCCATAGTAATCTTGAGAAGAAGTTATACATGGAGCAGACAGAAGGATTCTGTAAGAAGGGCAAGTTACATTTCGTCTGCCGGTTGAGGAAGAGCTTGTATGGTCTGAAGCAGGCTCCGAGGCAGTGGTACAGAAAGTTTGAGTCATTTATGGGAGAGCATGGTTACGCACGGACAACGTCAGACCATTGTATATTTATAAGGTACTTTGCCGAGGGTTATTTCATTATTTTATTGCTCTATGTTGATGACATGCTATTAGTGGGTCGGAATGCCACTAGGATAGCGGAGTTGAAGCGCCAACTGGACGCGACCTTTTTTATGAAGAATTTTGGTGCAGTAAAGACTATTCTTAGGATGGATATCAGACGAAAGAGAGAGAGTCCAAGCTACTATAGTTGTCCCAAATGAAGTACATTCACTGGGTACTTCAGCGTTTCTGGATGGACGGGTCGAAGAAAGTGAGTTGCCCCCTTGCGGCTCACTTTAAGCTGACTGAGGAGCAGTGTCGATCTACCGAGGATGAAAAAGAAGATATGGAGCGGGTTCCATATGCCTCAGCTGTGGGAAGCCTTATGTATGCTTTGGTATGTACGAGACTAGACATCGCTCATGCAGTTAGCACAGTAAGCAGGTATCTCTCAAATCCTGGAAGGGTACATTGGAGTGCGGTTAAGTAGATTCTACGATACCTTCAGCATACTACCGATTGGAGACTTTCTTTTGGTGGTGACGAACCAAACCTGGTTGGATATACCAACGCTGATATGGCTGGAGATGTAGATACGAGACAATCGACTTTGGGCTATGTTATGATGTTTACTGGAGGAGCGGTATCGTGGCAGTCGCGGTTGCAGAAGTGTGTTGCCTTGTCGACGACAGAGGCAGAGTATATTGTGACGACTGAGGCTTGCAAGGAGTTGCTGTGGATGAAAAAGCTGTTACAGGAAATAGGGCTAAAGTAAGAGCAGTATACTTTGCTTTACGACAGTCAGAGTGCTATTCACCTTGTGAGGAATAAGACCTTTCATAGCCGGTCCAAGCACATCAAGGCTCCGTATCATTGGATACGGGATGTGGTTGAGAAGAAGGACGCGGAGCATGAGAAGGTTAATACAGATGATAACGGAGCAGATATGTTCACCAAGATTCTACCAAAGGAAAGTTTGAGTTCTGCAGGCAGATCGTCGGGATGACAACCTCCTCCATATAGTTGTGAAGGGGGAGAAATGTTGGAGTGGGTGGGGTAACAACCCATGTGGAGAAGACCCTGGAGAGCGACGAGCGCCGTCTGTGTGTCAGAGAAGCTTGGGGAGGTGACGAGGCCATTGAAAGACGAAGAAGAAGCTCGGGAGCTACCAGAGTTCAATCTGGAACAGGGAAGGCAAAGTTCGGGCCGAACTCCACTCCAGGCAGAGTTCTGGACAAACTCTGCCCCCTTGGTTCCAGAACTGTTCTGTCACAAAAACACAGAGTTCTGGCCGAACTCTGTGTCGACAGGCTGAGGTTGATTTCAGGGTATTTTTTTACCCTTAGATCGTATCCTATGGTCCAGGTTTTGCTACGAATTAGGTAGTTTATACATGGTTTTTCCTAATCCTAATCATAACACAACATTGAAGAAAATAGAGAGAAAAGAGGCAAGAATGCCATTGCAACTTTGGGAGAGAAGAAGGAGGATTGAAGGCCGTTTTCGAAGGAGGATCATGTTCGGGTTATCTCTACTCGTCGTCTTTGTTCTTCGTAGCCTTTTAATTAATTCTTCTTGCTTCCAAGTGTTATGGAGATCCGTATTGGATCGGAAGAAGTTTGTAGAGGGTGTACTCCTTTATTTCATTAGTGAAGGCTTCTCAAGGGTTAGACTCCGATCGTTCCATTGTTTTTTCTAGCAAGGGTTTTCCATATCAAAAATTCTCTGTGTCTGCGTAGATTGTGTTTGGTGTTTGGTTCGTGCATTGTATTGCTCGGTTCTCTCGCAGGTACTTTCTAGTTTGGGAAAAGGTTTCTGCGCTTCTTTCCCAACAAAAGGAACCAAAATTGTCGATACCGATACTCTGTATGAATGGTCAAAAATAGATTTTGATACATTTATTTTGAACCATGGTCAAATTAGAAGTTTGGGTTCAAAATATGACAATATAAAAGATCGTTATTATACCATTAAATTTAAGGCTACATCAAAGGAATTCGGATCCATCCAACGTTTAATGATGCCATAGTATTCATATGGTATAAATTATTAACTTGAGTAGGTTTGACATATCACTCTTGAATAAAAAATTAAAAACCAGAAATATTGTGATAATATCCTCATTGGTACCTATGACACCATTATTAGAGTTTTCGTCATTTACTTCTGATACTTGTAATTAATAAATATTGTTTGAACATATAAGATACGTTCGTGCAGAATTGGTTTTAACAATGAGTCGATACTTTGTTGACCGTCCGTTGATGTACAATCGGCAATATGAAAGCATGATTGGTTTGACGGATGATTTCAAGGCTGCCATCCAGGAATTTCTCAGATATGCCAGTAGCCAACCTTATTTCACGGATGTGAGGATCATAAAGTGCCCTTGCGTCAAATTTAATAATATAAAATTTAAAAAGGTGGATCTCGTGGGAGAGTATCTCTATATGAAGGATTTCATACTAAACTACAATGAATGAATGGCTCAAGCAGAACTTTTGGTTTCGAAATATCATTCCTACTTCAATACGGAGGTGGAAGATTCCACTCTCGGAGATTACTTCGAATATCGGCAATAAAACTTTGCATGTGAGTTAGTATTTGTCCAAAATATGATCCAGGGTATCATAATCCTGATGCAAAGGAGTTCTATGAAATGTTCAAACATGCCGATACTCCGTTATACCCGGGTTGTGATTCTCAATATATCCTGTCAGTGGTGATGCAGTTGTTGAACCTTAAGTCTAATTTTAACTTACCATAGGAATGCTAGGACCAGATAATTTAGTTCGTTAGAGATTTATTGCCAAAAGGATAAAAAGGCTTGCCAAAAATCTTCTATAAAACGACGATGATGATACAGAAAAATGGAATAGTATACAAAAAATAGATTGTTGTCGCAACGGTTGCATGTTGTACTACAAGGAGAATAGTAATAAAGACATTCATTTTCTGTTACGAGGACTGGTACAAGGTAATTCAGGGCAAAAGAAAATCAATTACCCGAGCAAGGTTGCATCCCAACAAGTACATGCATTTTTTGCCGATCACAAAAAGGTTGCAGAGGATGTATATGTCCGCAAATACAATATAACACATGACATAGCTGTCACGACCCACACCAGGATATTCGGGTACGAGTTTGTGGGCTATGCCCAATCTACGCCACAGTATCGACGGTAGAACGCTGTCAAGTACCAAAATAATATCTACACCATCTATATGATCCACAATAACACATGCACTCAAATCACAGCATAAACAGCTAAGAAAGATATGAGATAAGAAGATAGTGGTAACACTGAATCAACTAGAGTCTACAAATGATCATACACAACAAGAATGTATCACAGACAAGTCCGATAACGAGACATAAATCTAAAAAAATAATAATGGCCTAGAGCTCTCTAGATGTCAACTCACGATCCAAAGTACATCGAGATCCGTCATAATGAAGTCCAGGGTGTAGGGCACAACATTACCTAAAAAATGTTATCCAGTCAGGATTAGAGCGAAGTATATAACTCTCAAAGTAATTCCATTGCATGGTAGGAAATATATAACTCGAAATAGAATAATATACATGTTGTATGGGAATAAAAATACAGAGAAATAAAGAAATGGCATCATGAAGATATAAAAAAACTGAGTACATAATACAATAGAGAACATGTTAACTTGAAATGAACACAAGTAATTTAGAACAAAAGTTATTTATGTGAATGGCTTAGGTTGCACATAATTATTCTACGGTAACTCGATTATACGTGAAGGTATAATCGGAAGACACATGATCTACACAAAGGGATGTAATCACATAACTATATTCTACTCATCCGCCCCAATCAATACACATGGATCTAATCAAGACACGTTACGTACATGATTGTTAGTTTGCACATGAAGCACATGTGAGTACATGTAACGTCCCAGTCCCAAAATACGTAGGACTAGAAACGCAGACATGCCAGCTGTATTCGTACGAAGTACATGGGCCTCGTATCGATACATAAGCTGTAAAATACAGTAAGCCACAACTAACTAATCTCATCCACAAAAATGTAAAAGATATCATATAATAACCATGATTTGTCTTGGTATAATATATTGGGCGGAGACAAATCCACTACCAACAAATAAGGGAAGAAATACATGAAAAATGAAATGAATTGTCGAGAGTAGCAAAGAAAGCTCTAAGATACGTCATCTTCGAAGGGAATGAGAAGATCACGAACTCGGCGAGAATACCTGCGGAAGACATGAACACACACCTGGAGAGATAACCAGGTCCTCAGAGGGACGTAACAAGATACATAATATCATGCCATATGAACTGAATAAATACTGCTCAATAAAAATAAGTAAGATCGGATCATAACAGGGTCCAATACCTCACCATTTGGAGTAGCGTACCATCCTCCCAACCAAACAAGGACAGGAGATGGCATACTAACCTTCGGTGAAATATCTTTCCAAGTCACGAATCCAATATGGTATCCGGACCCCAACAAGGTTCAATACCTTCTTATCGAAGTAGTAAGCCACACCTACAACCAAACAAGGACAAGGTGTGGCGAACTAATCCGCGACAAGTTATTGTTCTAAGCCACGGTCAGATACAAGTACCCAAACCAAGAGTACTCATACCTAACGGATAAGGGTGCCAAACCAATCTAAGTGAATACAGTTTTTAGAACATCCTTCAACGCATAGGCCCTGGCTAAAATGGGATCGACATGGTTCCCCCTTGGGGCACCAGAGGCCCAATCAATAAGAATATAACATTCCGCAGAACGCTAGTGGCCGTCAGTAATCATGGGTAATCTCACCCGTGTCTCCGACGGAGCTCACGGGTTACAAAAGGTAAAGTGTATAGTAGCCCATACGCTAAGGTATTATCCTCCCCGCCCAATGCCTACTATATTATATCCACAACACAAAACCTCTATCAACCGCTAAGTCAAACTAAGCATGCAACCTCTATTAGCGGTTATTCCTATCGTACGACTTATACTTGCCGGTGGCCAGCCAGTCACGCATGTCCGAGTTCTACATGCGACTTGCAACTCCGTAGTAAAATGTGTAAGGCCTATGAATGCAACACACAAAGGGTGGTCCCTTAACTCTAAGTTCAATATATAAAAAAATAGTACATAGCAGGAAATAGAACTAAACAGTAAAAGTTTTATCTACTTATGCCATGTATCACAGTTTATTTTACAGAAAATAAATAATGAAAAAATACATGAATATGAGCTAAAGTAAAATAAACATCTAGAAAACATTGCAGAGATTTTGGTATATATATATATATATATATATATATATATATATATATATATATATATATATATATATATATAATATTCGAAAATCTAGAAAATTATATTTTGTTTGTCAAACTATAATTTAAATAAAATCTATTTTTAGAATACCATAAAATAATTTAGTAGTATATTTTAGGTTAAGCCAAATCTATTTTTATCATACACCTATTTTTAAAATTATCAATAATAATATTATTTAAACTTAATGATAATAAAAATTTAAAATAATAATATACATATACAATGTACTCCAACAAACATATATTATGTATAAGCTGATTTATACTAACAATTTGATATAATAATAATTGTAGTACTGAAATAAAATAATAATACTAATAATAGCAAAATCTATTAGTAATTATAATAATACAGTAATTATTATAATAATACTGAAATACAAAAAAATCTATAGAAGAGAGAGAGTGTGAGAAGAAATGAATGAGGGAGAGAGGATGAAAAGAGCGGGGCGGGAGATGGATCGAGGAGGAGAGAGAGCGGATGAGGATGAAGAAGAAGGGAAAAAGGGAGGGCAGCACTTTGCCAAAGAAGAGCTGCGCCGGTGGCGCACGAGCACGAGGCGGCGGGGGTGCGACCGCTCCAGCGCGAGGGGTGTCACGACCCGCACCCAGTATAAGGGTACAAGTGCGTAACCACGCCCAGCCAACGCCGCAGAATCGACGGTAGAACGCTGTTCTAGGTCACTATCTGAACCATCTCACGCAATTATATAACAAAATAATATAACTCAATCACAGTCTAAGTATGATAGGATATCACAGAATTCTATAACTAAAAGAAAACAATGAAAACTACTAAAAGATAATAACTCAAAACAACTCAAAATAAGACAACTCATACATTATTACAACTCAAGTTCCAGTAAAGAAATCTAAAACAGTCTACTAAACTAGTCTCCCGATCACTCCTGAGAGTCGGGGCCAAAGGTAGCTAATCCCTCTCCAGATCCATAGTGAGTAGGGCAAACATCCTCAGGGCTAACATCTGTAATATTTCAACAGGTCCAGTCAGGATAGAAACGAATATATCTCTTCAAGTAAATCCAAGTAAATGACGAAAACCATAAAACAATTATTGACAATTTTATTGATGAAGCATAGGAATTCAAGACCGTTTAAGATGTAAAACTATAGTAAAAGAACAAGAAAAGTAAAAGCTGTGAAACATAATATAATGTCAATAAAGACTGTAATAAAGCTAGATAAACTAGAATAATATGATATGAGTCCAGTGGTACAATGTATGTCAAGTGTGATTCCATTCAATGATCCAAGTAGGGTGATTCTTGTAATGGTTCTTGTGATGATTCTAGTAAAGATTCTAGACACTACTCACAGTGTGTTTTAAAATACTGAGATCGACATGTAAATGGCTAGGGGTAATCCGGCACATCACACACTGGCCAATTATGGGATGGCTATCATTCTTGTATAATTCACAGGGAGGTGGTTCGAGTATTTAGGAATGTTTACATGTTTACTCAAGTATTTTCCCTTCCGATAAATATGAGTGAATCCATAACACGACACGTAAATCGAGAATAAATCTAGCCAGAACATGAAGGTGCTTGTAGGTGATTCTTGTAATAGTTCTTGTAATAGAGACTAGACAAGTAAGGTATGTGTGTCGTATACATGAATTCCAGAAAAATATCAATTCGTGTTTGTAACCGAGAATTAAATAGAACTGACTAAAACTGAAATATAAAATTCGACAAATAAATGAAAGAACTTTCAGAGAATGTACTCGCCTGACAATCCAAGCTGCTGATGAGGATGTATAACTGAACTGGAGTGATGTAAAACTATTTTAAGTATACACACGTCACAACCAAATTTAAATATCAAAAGAAATAGCTACAATGCAAAACTACATGCTTCTAGGTCCCTTTTGGTCAAAGTCAACACTTGATCAACTCTGGTCAAACCTGGTCAACACTGGTCAAACCTGGTCAAACATTGGTCAACTAGTCCATTTACTAATTTCTAGGTCATACACAAAATTCTAGGTCATTTGGAGTTCGTTTGAGTTGAATTGGATCAAGTTTGACCCAAAGTTGACTTTTGTCATTTTGGTCAACTTGTCGGCCAATTCGACTAAACTAGACTCAAAATGACAATCCAAATCTGTCCTAGGACTCCTATATTTATATACACAACTACGATCTATTCTAAGAGGGTTCTCAAGCATACAAACTATGCACACATAGGTATATATACACACATGTGTATTTACAATACAAACCAAACCCTAATTCTAATAAATGATTGTGTGTATGTGTGTGTCCTGGAGCTTACTAAAGTGAGTAAATTTTGAGATTAAAAACATCCAAACATAACCATGGTATACCTCAATTTAATATACTATTATATACATGTAAACAAATAGGAAACTATCTATATTTATGTATATATATAAAATATATATATATATATATATATATATATATATATATATATATATATATATATATATATAAAATATATATATATATATATATATATATATATATATATATATATATATATATATATATATATATATATATATATATATATCAATGCTCAAAAGGAAGAATAGCCAAAGGTTTTGAAATAGTTTTAGTGAATCCAAATCTGGAATTAAATCCCCCTCGACCCATTCTCAACATATATACATTAGCAATGGGTTTCAACGGGTTTTCTAATGCATATAGTTAAATATATATAAACATAGCTACAAAGAAAACTCATATACTTATACATGATAGAAAATTATGAAACAAATCCAAAAGTTGGTTTCCACAAATCCAAAACCTCATATACGTACCAAAAACTCAGATTTTATAAGCTAATTTATTTGAAATCAAAATATCATACTCAAACTCAAAATCGAATTTAAAGAAAAACCTATTTTTCACACAACGACCCAAAATGAGATATACACCAAATGAACCCGTAAAACTCGAAATACACGTTGGTCACGATCCACGTGATGCGCTCGTATACTCTCGGGTTCAAAATCGTGTCTGTGTCGTGTCCACAGAACGCGTATCGGAAATTCCCGATACCGCGTGACAATGCGTGCTTGTGCGTGCGTTCTCGCTCGATTGAGCGCTGCACACACAACGAAAAGCCCCGTGCTCGTGCACATAGCTGGGGGGGTCCTAGGCTAGGTCTAGGAAATGGAAACACAGCAACACATCACGCCGAGGCGATACACGCAGCCCTGCACCTCCGTGTGGCCTGCTGCGCGTGTGCGCGCCTACGCGCCCTCGCGCCCTCGTACGCGCTGTTCCGCCTCCATGGCTCGCTCGTCGGGCCACGCCATGACTCAAGGTTGGTCCCTCAGGTAGTCTAGGTATAGGTCGACGTGTTCCAGGTCCTGGAACGAGTCTTTGTTGCGTCAGGTGTGCGCACAAAGTCCGTTTCAGCGACAAAAATCAGCCTGAATGCACAATGCGGCTGAGCGGTGCACGTCAAATTTCTCCGTGCTCACTCAACAAAAAGTCATGAAATTTTACGAGCATAGGGGCAGAGGTTTCCTCCACGTGCTCAAGAAATTTCATGCAAAAATACGGCCTGTGCATCGAGATACAACGCACTGACGGCAGGGGATGCACGGCCTCGTGCACGGGATCCGTGTACATGCGTCCGATGCCCGAAACTCCGCTGTAACGTCATCAAAATCAAATCCATCTTCACAAAAGTTTATCAAAATAATATTATCTAAACGTCCATGAAGACAGAATCGAAAAAAAAGCAACTTTGTATCCTAAGCGGCATTTTGTCGAACACGTGCCGTAAAGGACCGACACGTGTCCGATACCGCCATCAAACGAAGTCGAAATCCAACCAAACTTTGTGGGCAAGTCTAGAGCACCTATATGGATGCAAAAATGAAAGAAATTCCAGATTTACAATGGTAGAATAGGGTTTACCTATTGAGTGTCAAAAACTCAATGAACGGAGCCCCTCGGTTGTTGTGTCGGCCGATTTTCCTCAGGCAAAAGCCTCTGCCTCCTCGTTAGAAATGCTCCAGCAGATTCTCCTCTCCTCAACGAGTGCAACGGAGTTCGTTTGGGAAGAAACGGACTCCGGATGAAGGAAAAATGAGTTTTGGAGAAGGGGATCTATTAGGATTTCACTTGTGGAGGCTAAAACTCACAAATGAAAGAAAGAGGGAGGGGGTACTGCTGTTGGGCGGCCAGGAATAGGTCTCTAGGGTTTGGGTTTCACTTGGGCCAACTCATTCCTAAGTAAAAATTAGGCCCAAGTCAAAAAGGCAAAAAGGCTTGCATAAAAAAGGCTAAAAATTAATTAAAGCCTTAAAAATAAACTCAAGCCTAAAATAAATTTTAAAAATAAAAATAATAATTCTAAGGCATGGTTAGGCTCCTATACAATGTCCTCAAAGTCTAAACCAGTTGCTAGCACAACACAAGTCAACATAACTAGAAAATTACAAAAGGCCAAAATGGCTAAAAAGACTAAAATACCCTTATATGAAAAAGTGGATGCTACAAGGGGCTACGCTTGCAGAGGCGGAGGTGGAGGCGCAGGGAGGCAGCGCTCGTGGAGGCGGAGGCGCAGGGAGGCGGCGCTCGCGAAGGCGGAGGCGCAGGAAGGCGGCGCTTGGCGGTAAGGTGAGTTGCTATGGTGGTGCGTGTGTGTTTTATTTGTTTTTTTAGGGGATTTTGGATGGGTAACCGGTGGTTGTGGGGTTTTTGGTGAAGAAGTCCGATGGTGGTGAAGGTGGTGATGGTGGTCGGGATGGAGAGAAGGGGGCTAGACTGTACAGAGGATGATGGCGGTGGTCTTGGCGACGAGGGATTGGATGGTGGCCAGGGGTTAGGCGAGGTTGGTGGTGATTCGTAGTGGCCGTACTGGTGGCGGGTGGCCGGGTGTGCGACATTTTTGTCATAGTGGTTGTGGGGGTGTCATGGAAGGTGATGTGGTTACCAGTTCTGGTGTCCGGTGGTGACAATGGTCGTGTGGGAGGAGGAGGTCGGATGGTTTGGACAGTAGGTTATGGGTTTGGTGGCGGCGTACGGGGACAGGGCCAGTTGTGATAGCTGTAATGGTCGGGATGGCATGTGGTTGTGGCAGTAGTGGTTTGTCGCTGTAATGGCAAGGAAGCGTGGCGCACAGGGGTGGTTGGGTTCGTCCGACGGAAAGGAGAGAAGGGACAGAAGGAACGGAAGAAAATCGGGGTTAGCGGTTATGGTGGTGTCTGGGATTGTCGGACATGGGGAATATTGTATATGTATTAGAAAAAAATTTAGTAGAAGGGACGGAGGACACGGACATGGACACAATGCATGAACTGTGTTTGTGGGGATGGACAAATTTATGTGAAGAGAACAATTGCAAGCACCCATATTTTTAGGGTTGAGGAATCCAAATTCGATAAGATGTAGGAGATTTAAATCCCTTTTTAGATAATTACCATATTTGTTCTAAAACAAAATCAAATCCAAATCCAAATCCAAGTCCAATTCTAATATGTATATAGATAATTCATATACATAAGTTACTAAATTAAATAAATAAAATCTTAATTTAAAGTTTCACACTTATTAAATTAAATATACTTTTCAAATTTACCATTAATTTTTAATTTCAAAAATTACACTATTATTTAAAAATAAACTACTAAATAATTTCGAAATATAGATGTATGAAATAATGTCATGTACCTCCTACACAAATAATATTTACATAAATATCCTTTTCTAGTATACCATTTTATAAGAATATTATTTATTATTATAACTGTATAAATGAAAGTCCTTTTATAAATAAAATAATAAACTTGGAAATTTTGGTACGATAGCTAAAATAATTATTATATATATTATTTTGAAACTATCGTCGATAATAAAATCAAAAACTATTTTTCTAAAAATATGTACCTCGCACATATTCGTACTCGACGAGTAAATACCAAAACGCAAATTCCAGCGCAACGTACAATACGACTACGCGACGTACAAATACAAAAAAAATCAGAATTAAAATATAGTAGAAATTTAGGGGTTTTACATCCTTCCCAACTAAAAAGAATTTCGTCTTCGAAATTTAGGAATTGGTAGGGGGTGAGAAGACACAAGGGGTGTTGATAAGGGAATATGATCAAGTTATTGGGCGAGGCAAAGAAATAACGTTCAACATAAACATACGATTAGTAAGCCATAGCTTAGGTCATAGAAACAATATTACGGATAGGGTTATGGATAAGGAATGAGGGTCATAAGTTTAAAGCAACAATTAAGAGGTTAAGGGTTAAAGTTAATCAAGATTATCATGCAATAAAGAATAGCATGGTATCAAGGGAAATAAATTAGAGGCATAGAATATATGATTTCTTGAGAGTAGGTTGAGGGCACGATTAAGAGAATGAATTAGATTTACTCCTAAATTAAGCGATTAGAAGGTCATGATAGTAAATATAGGGCCGAGAAAAAGGGCGAGTAGTTTAGGATGAAGATATAGCAACATCGAGTGATAATGGTCATAATCGATAGGAAGGCTAGAGGAAGTTCTAGTACAACGCCTTCGTCCTTCTAAAATAGGTGAAGGCGAAAGCAATAAGGAGTTCAAAAGACGATATTATCGAATACGAATACGTGGTTCAAAGACGACCGAATAATTTCAAAAAAATTGTCAAGGAAGTCGTGGATGGGATTCTAAAGGCCAAATTTAATTATGTTCCATCCACGTAGAATAATAGATAAAAGCGAACCAAAATACACTAGGTTTATCAGACCATTATGCACCAATTTTGATTAGACAATATGTTAGTGAGCTCTCAATAGCATATGTCATGAACAAGCTAGATAAAGAATTGAGCTTGCAAAAACTAGGCTACATTAGCATCATTAGTCTAGATAGTAAAAACATAGGCACGTGAGATTAAGATTGAAAGAAAGCAGAATTAGTTTAAACTTCTTACGATTCTAAGTCATATCCTGTGTCGGTCTCTACACATTCGCCTGTAGTCTTCTTGTCCAAGTCCTTGGTTGGCTAGATGGGTTAGGATCCACTAAATTCTAGAACCTAAGTGAATATGCTAATATAGGTCACAAGGACAAAGGCATTGCTAGGTCATAAGGCATTCTACCCAACTTACAAGAGTTAAGCTAATGGTATTTTGGGACAATAAAACATGTCTATCTAGTAGGGGTCACCTTCCTAACCTCTAGCAAGAACGAAGGAAAAATAAGAATAATGGTAGAAGGAATCAAGCAAGATGCAAATCAATGAGTCAAGCGGTAGATAAAATCGAGGAAAGAGGTCAAGTAGGTGGATTAGATCCTAAACTCTAATCCTATTACGCAGGCTTGCTTGGTACGGTAAAGTAACCAAACACTTTATCTTGACCTGCATGGGCTACCACAAAAACATGTAACGTCCAGTTCCAAAATACGTAGGACTAGAAACGTAAACATGCCAACTGTATTCATACAAAGTACATGGGCCTCGTATGGATACATAAGCTATAAAATGCAGTAAACCACAACTAACTAATCTCATCCACAGAAATGTAAAAGATATCATATAATAAGCCTAATTTGTCTTGGTACAATATGTTGGGCGAAGACAAATCTACTACCAACAAGTAAGGGAAGAAATACATGGAAAATGAAATGAATTGTCGATAGTAGCAAAGAAAGATCCAAGACACGTCATCTTCGAATGGAATGGAAAGATCATGACCTCGACAAGAATACCTACAGAAGGCATGAACACATGCCTGGAGAGATAACCAGGTCCTCAGAAGGACGTAAGAAGATACATAATATCATGACATATGAACTGAATAAATACTGCTCAATAATAATAAGTAAGATTGGATCATAACATTGTCCAATACCTCACTATTTGGGGTAGCGTACCATCCCCCCAACCAAACAAGGACAGAAGATGGCACACTAACCCATGGTGAAATATCTTTCCAAGTCACGAATCCAATATGGTATCCGGATCCCAACAAGGTTTAATACCTTCTCATCGGAGTAGTAAGCCACACCTACAACCAAACAAGGATAAGGTGTGGCGAACTAATCTACGACAAGTTATTATTCCAAGCTACGGTCAGATACAAGTACCCAAACCAAGAGTACTCATACCTAACGGACAAGGGTGCCTAAATAATCTAAGTGAATGCAGTTTTAAGAACATCCTTCAACGCATGGGCCCTGGCTAAAATGGGATCGGCATGGTTCTCCCTTGGGGCACCAGAGGCCCAATCAATAAGAACATAACGTTTTGCAGAACGCCAGTGGCTGTCAGTAATCATGGGTAATCTCATCCGCGTCTCCAGCGGAGCTCACGAGTGACAAAAGGTAAAGTGTATAGTAGCCCATACGCTAAGGTATTGTCCTCCCCGCCCAATGCCTTCTATATTATATCCACAACACAAAACCTTTATTAACCGCTACGTCAAACTAAGCATGCAACCTCTATTAGCGGTTATTCCTATCACACGGCTTATACACACCGGTGGCCAGCCAGTCACGCATGTCCGAGTTCTACATGCGACTTACAACTCCGTGGTAAAATGTGTAAGGCCTATAAATGCAACACACAAAGGGTGGTCTCTTAACTCTAAGTTCAATGTATAAGAAAATAGTACATAGCAGAAAATAGAACTAAACAGTAAAAGTTTTATCTACTTGTGCCATGTATCACAGTTTATTTTACAGAAAATAAATAATGAATAAATGCATGAATATGAGCTAAAGTAAAATAAACAGCTAATGGCAAGGTATCTTGCCTGTTAGGACGCAAGGTGTACTGCAATGATCAATATGGCACGAACTACGACTTCGGATAACAACTACATAAGGTGACCTCTGATGGTGGCGCGGACAGTTCCATTGGATCCAGAAGGGTCAAATTAGTTAGACGAGGTGAAGGGGTCCAAATTTGCAAAGAAGTGGGTATGTATGATTAGGCATGATCAATGATGATGAAAAAGAGAAAATTTGACGCAAGTAATTATATATACAATTTTTAGAAGGTATTATAATATTTGGAAAGTAGTTCATTAGTCTAAAAATACTTTGGTAATTACTTGTCAATACTAGAAAATATTGCAGAGATTTTGGTGTATATGTATATAAATATATATATATATATATATATATATATATATATATATATATATATATATATATATATATATATATATATATATATATATATATCAAGAATCTAGAAAATTATATTTTGTTTGTCAAACTATAATTTAAATAAAATCCATTTTTAGAATGCCATAAAGTAATTTAGTAGTATGTTTTAGGTTAAGCCAAATCTATTTTTATCATACACCTATTTTTAAAATTATCAATAATAATATTATTAAAACTTAATGATAATAAAAATTTAAAATAATAATATACATATACAATGTACTCCAACAAACATATATTATGCATAAGATGATATATACTAACAATTTGATATAATAATAATTTAGTACTGAAATAAATTAACAATACTAATGATAGCAAAATCTATTAGTAACTATAATAATACAGAAATACCAAATATTATTATAATAATACCAAAATCTATTAGTAATTATAATAATACAATAATTATTATAATAATACTGAAATACAAAAAAATCTATAGAGGAGAGAAAGTGTGAGAAGAAAAGAATGAGGGAGAGAGGATGAAGAGAGCGGGGCGGAAGATGGAACGAGGAGGAGAGAGAGCGGATGAGGATGAAGAAGAAGGGAAAAGGGGAGGGCAGCACTTTGCCAAAGGAGAGCTGTGCCGGTGGCGCGCAAGCACGCGGCGGCGGGGGTGCGATCGCTCCGGCACGAGGGGGCTGCGCTTGCGGAGGCGGAGGCGGAGGCGCAGGGAGACAGTGCTCGCGGAGGTGGAGGCGCAAGGAGGCGGTGCTCGCGGAGGCGGAGGCGCAGGAAGGCGGCGCTCGGCGGTAAGTTGAGTTGGTGTGGTGGCGCGTGTGTGTTCTATTTATTTTTTTGGGGGATTTTGGATGGGTTTTCGGTGGTTGTGGAATTTTTGGTGAGGAGGTCCGATGGTGGTGAAGGTGGTCGGGATGGAGAGGAGGGGGCTGGACTGTATAGAGGATGATGGCGGTGGTCTCGGCGACGAGGGATTGGATGGTGGCCGGGAGTTAGACGGAGGTTGGTGGTGATTCGGAGTGGCTGTACTGGTGGCGGGTGGCTGGATGTGCGACAGTTTTATCATGGTGGTTGTGGGGGTATCATGGAAGGTGTTGTGGTTACCAGTTCTTGGTTCCGGTGTTCGGTGGTGACGATGGTCGTGTGGGAGGAGGAGGTCGGATGGTTTAGACAGTGGGTTCTGGGTTCGGTGGCGGCGTACGGGGACAGGGCCAGTTGTGATGGCAGCAAAGGTCGTGATGGCATGTGGTTGTGGCAGTAGTGGTTTGCCGCTTTAATGGCAAGGAAGCGTGGCGCACAGGGGTGGTTGGGTTCGTCCGACGGGAAGAAGAGAAGGGGCAAGAGGAACAGCGAAAAATCGGGGGTAGCGGCTATAGTGGAGTCCGGGATTGTCGGACACGGGGAATATTGTATATCTATTAGGAAAAATTTAGTGGAAGGGGCGGAGGACACGGACATGGACACGATGCACGAACTGTGTTTGTGGGGATGGGCAAATTTTTGTGAAGAGAACAATGGCAAGCTCCCCTATTTATAGGGTTGAGGAATCTAAATTCGATAAGGTGTAGGAGATTTAAATCCCCTTTTAGATAATTACCATATTTGTTTTAAAACAAAATCAAATCCAAATCCAAGTCCAATTCTAATATGTACATAGATAATTCATATACATAAGTTACTAAATAAAATAAATAAAATGTTAATTTAAAATTTCACACTTATTAAATTAAATATACTTTTCAAATTTACCATTAATTTTTAATTTCAAAAATTACACTATTACTTAAAAATAAACTACTAAATAATTTCGAAATATATATGTATGAAATAATGTCATGTACGTCCTACACAAATAATATTTACATAAATTTGCTTTTTTATTATACCATTTTATAAGAATATTATTTATTATTATAACTGTATAAATGAAAGGCTTTTTATAGATAAAATAATAAACTTAAAAATTTTGGTACGATAGCTAAAATAATTATTATATATTATTTTGAAACTATCGTCGATAATAAAATCAAAAACATTTTTCTAAAAATATGTACCTCGCACATATTCACACTCGACGAGTAAATATGAAAACGCAAATTCCCGCACGACGTACAATACTACTATGGGACGTACAAATACAAAGAAAATAAATCAGTACTAAAATATAGTAGAAATTTAAGAGTTTTAAAGTACATGAGAGTACATGAGAGCACACAAGAGTACATGAATAATACGAATACAAGGAGTACACGATATACATGATAAAGTACATGAACATAAAATATCCGATGTATCCGATAAGGGACAACACCTTATTAGATCCATTTAGTACCAATCTGTGTAACAATGTGTCGGCATCAAGTAAAGTAGTATAGGGCAGGTAATATAGATACTATTATGATAAAAACAATCAGAGAATATACTCGCCTGAATTCGGTTTGAGCCGACATGCACGACATGAATGTGTCGACATGGGATAGATACGATGCTATGCCCCACAAGGTAGTGCCAAACGACGGCACGTGTGGTTCCATTGAGTCCAAAATTGTCCAAATAGTCTAATTTGCTATATTGAAGCCCAAAATCAGAGTTCGGCACGATAATCCAATCAAGGATTAGAAACGACTAAACTAGTTAGGATTTATGATTTCGGGAAAAAATATAACTAAATAAATATAAATAATTTGGAAATCATTTATAATGCCTAGAAACTATATTTTTATGAATCAAGGCACTTTTAGATAATATATGAAAATATTGAAAACCATTTCAGGACTTAAACTCTTAATTTGTCAATTATGAAATATTAAGGAAAAACATATTTAAATACTTACAACTTATTTTTGAAAAATATTTATAATATTTAGAAACTATATTTCATAAATCAACTATTTTTAGATAATATTTCAAAACATAGAAAATTATTTATTTGGAAGCTAGGTTTTGTTTAGACAAAATATTTAGCAACAACATTTTGAAAGTTCATTAAAACATTATTTGGTAAATACCATTTTATGTAAAATATGCTATAATAATTTTAATTAATCTAATTACCCAAATATTATCTCTACCATTATAGTCGTATAAAATAACTTTACATGTATAATATATATATATATATATATATATATATATATATATATATATATATATATATATAATATATATATATATATTATATATATATATATATATATATATATATATATATATATATATATATATATATATATATATATTTATGTATAAAAAAAAAAAAAATATATATATATATTTATGTATAATATATATTTATATATATTTTATATATATATATAAATATATATATATATATATATATATATATATATATGTATAATATATTTATGTATAATATATATTTTATATATATATATATATATATATATATATATATATATATATATATATATATATATTTATATATATATATATATATATATATATTTTATATATATATATATATATATATATATATATATATATACACACACACACATATATACAAATACGTATATTATATACATATGCAAAATATGTATAGGCTTAAAGCCTTTTCCAAAACTCGTAAATGAAGCATTTATTTTAAAGCCCAACCCATGAAATTATGCAAATACGATAATTATCCTTTAAGAAAACCCATATAACCCGAGACCATATAATGCATAAAACTTAGTAAATAGCCCCCAAAAGCTTTATAATAATAAAATAAAGTTGATAAATAACTCTTTGTTCTTAAAAGCCAAAACTAATTATACATGTATATTTATATAAAAACCTAATATATAAACCTACTCACAGTTATTACCACCCAATTATCCTAATTAAATTAAAACCCAGTCCTACTCTAAATCCTAATATTTAGTGGGATCTCAAATTGATATACAAGCCCAAACGGTTTAATCCCATGGCTTATAGCTCATACTTCAAGTCGAACTAAAAAAAACCCAAACGAAATTATCTATTCCCATTCATAAAGAGAAGGAGAGAGAACATCAACATTTTAACAAAGAAGGGGAAGGAAAGGAGAAAGAGCAGGAGAGTAAGAGAACAAGGGGGTTCTCACCTAGGGTTTCGGCAAGGCGCAGAGGGGCAGATCCAGCCGGAGGAGGCGACGACGGTGATGCGGTCGTGGGGGAGAGTGGTGGTCGGTGGAAGAGGAGTGTTAAGCGGTTGCTCAGAGCTTGAGGCCTGGACTGTGTCGGGGCAGGGGTCGGGGAGTTGTCACTGTGGTGGTGGTCGGGGTGTTGATGATCTAGACGAGGATGGTCGGGCACTGGCTACGTTGGCCTGGCGAGGGACCGGGCTGGTATTGGCCAGCCAGTGGAAGAAGGAGGTGTTGGCTACGGTGATGGTGATTTTGATAGATGTGGTCAGGACGGTGGTGCCAATGGTGGTGGTAAACGCGGAGTGGTGGTGGCAAGGGCAATGTCAGGGTGGTGCTTGATAGGACGATGGTGGCGGTAGGATAGCCGGTTGGGGACGGGTCGGGATGGCGAGGGGCTCTGGTGATAATGAAGGGGAGTGGACATGATAGGTGTTGGACTGGAACTATGGTAGCCGATGTTCGTAGCAGCAATGGTGGTGGTCGAAAGGGGTTTGGCCAAGGCGGGGGATCGCCGGAGCCGAGACGGGTCAGGATTGTAGGTGGCAGCTGCTTTGAGGAGTGTAGGAATTCTAAGAAATTGTATATTATAAACAATTGGTAACCCCCATATATAGGTTGGCAAACTTGTAAATGTAATAGGAATGGGAAAAGTATATTAAAAAACTAACTACTAACCCTAATTGCTAACCACTAACACTATTGCTCTCCACTAGTTTGATTAGTTATTAGTTAATAATTAATTTAGTTAATAGTTAGTAGCTAATTTTAATTTAGCTACTAATTACCTATAATTGGCTAAATCCCAAGCTCTAGCCCACAATCCAAGCCAATGGCTTGGTAGGCTAAACTAGGATAGAAACGGCCTTAGCCTGATACGAGAGGAATCGAATAACCTACCAATATAACTTATAGATTTTTCTCGAAATAAAATATTTCTATTTACAAAACCTGACTCAACAAATATGTTCTATACATAAAATATAACTTATAGATTTTTCTCAAAATGGACAAAAAATTAAATTAGGGCAAAAATGTCACATAAAATAGTTCTTACAAAATAAATGACCCAACAAAACATTTATAACAAATTACGATCGAAAAATATTTTCTCAATAATAGAATTGCGCAATTTTAAAAAATTTAGGAAAAATCTAAAAGAAATAGAAAATTTAAAAATTATATTCGAAAAATCTAGAATTTGGTTAACGGAGGTTACAAATATACCATCATTAAAGAAATATCGTCCTCAAAATTTAAGGTTAGTAAGGGGGATCAAAACGATAGAGAGTTTAGTCAATAACTTAGGCGCGATCAAGGATCGACGACTTGGCACGATTAAGACAATCAATTCAAAATCATTTATGCACAACTAGTGATTTGGCACGATAGAATCGTAATATGAACAAAATTATATAGGCACGATTTACAAATAACTAAGTCATTCTAGGCACGATCTCAGCAACGACTAGGAGAATCAAAGATAAGATTGAAATTCATGTATGGAATGATTCAGATAAAAATCCAGATATTAGGTCAGATAGGCACGATTTATAAATATATTCAAGTTATTTAAGTGCAATTCTATTATTCAGCTACGATCAAGTTAGATAGGCGCGACTAGGAAAATTAAAATTGTTCAGCTACGATCAAGTTAGAATCAGATCTAAGTATAGAATGATCAATATGATCTAGGCTCGATGAGATTAGATTCATGGTTATATAGGAACGTTCAAATACGAAAACCACGCAATCTAAGTATAGAATGATCAACATGATCTAAGTATAGAATGATCAATATGATCTAGGCTCTATGAAAATCCAGATATTAGGTCAGATAGGCGCGACTAGGAAAATTAAAATTGCTCAGCTACGATCAAGTTAGAATCAGATCTAAGTATAGAATGATCAATATGATCTAGGCTCGATGAGATTAGATTCATGGTTATATGGGTACGTTCAAATACGAAAACGACGCGATTGGGCATCGTTAGGAATAATGAAATTTTTGGCACAATTTATGCTAAGGATCAAAATCCACTTGACCACGAGTAGGATCAAGGCTTAAGAATTTTAGAATGACTAGAATCACTTAGGTACGATTTAGGATAGAGCGATAAAATTTTTAAACCTAGTCATGATTAGGAATGAAGTCTGAGCACGGTGACCAGAGAATAAAAATTTAGGCACGATGGAAAATTTATTCCGACATGATCAAACTCAAATTCTGACATGACAAAGTTCATAATCAAATCGGATAGTTGTGATTAAGGACCAAAATTTTAGGCACAGTTTAGAGGCAAAATTAATACGTAAAGTCATGATTGTTAAAATCACGATATGGGATTCAAACTCATCTAGGCACGACCAAGGATGAGAATTTGGTATAATCAAGAACGGTATGAAATATAACCATGGTAAGAAGGGAATTTAGGCATTATTGGAAATTATGTCAAATTTTTTCGTATGAGCGATAATGACCTAAAATCTAACACGATCAGATTTTTCACGTCAAGGATGAGGTCAATCTAATCCCGATCAAAGCAGTATTCAGATACAATAAAGAATATAATCATAGTCTAGGAATGAGCAGTGAAGGATTGAAATCTAACTCATGATCGGATTTAAGTCACTTGAGTATCGTCAGTAATAAAAAACTTGGCACGATAAGGAAGATGACCAAAATCAGTTAGTCACAATCAAGGAGGATCAAAATTTTAGCGATATTAAATTGAAGGAATGATTTAAGGATATAGAAATCAATCTCTTCTACTAGGATAGGAAAATCAAAGTTAGGTTTGCAGAAAGAAGTCAAGTCATCTCACTCAACTTCGATAACTACTGGATTATTTAATCATAGTTTCCTAATTATGTCTCTATCTTACAAGTCCAGACATACTACTACAAAATTATGATCTCTAATCGTAAAAATCAACCTTTTATACGACTACAACCAAAAATCAAATCTTCGATCATGAAGATTGAACCTTTCTACAAATACTATAGGCTTGACCTTTATTCCAAGGCAGTGCCCATGAAGCATACTCTTTGTTAGAACTCCCCTATTAAACTTTGTACTATACTATCAACTTAATCATCTTGAAATCTAAATTCCTCCACCTTGTCCTAAATTGGATCTGAAATCTCTGAATCAGGTTTATAAAAATCCTTGAACTTGTTCAATTCACACCTCCGTAATACTCGAATATAATACCACCCTACCATATAAAAATTATTCTCCAATTTTTTTAGTATCAACCTTCATATTTCCTGCAACTTTATACTTTCAAACATTATCTATCTTAAATTTAAAAGGCCGGTAAAGTCTAAAAAATTTCCTACAACTCAAAAATCTTGTGTCTTACCAATTCCTAATCATTCTCTGCGAATCCTTTATCCAATTTTGGGTCACCACTTCATGTAGTCATAAGCTTCCATCTATGTATTTGAATTCCAAATTTTAGTATCTTGTCTTAATTCCCTACGGTAATATCCCAAGAATCAGTAACAACAAAACAACTAAATTCTCAAAAATCAAACACCCTCGAATATCCTCATCAGTTCCAAATTACAATTACAAAATATTATAGTTCTCACTATTAATATATATTCTACCATTCTTCTTACTCGAAATCCTTCTAATTACTTTCCAAAATAATCCATATTCGAAATATTTCTCTAAGTGTAATTGTTTCCAATTTGATAATATCGGCCTCTTGATTTCATTTCCAATTTCAGTCATATCCGTATCCCACAATTTTATCTAAATGTCCAATATTTTATATTCCCACCAAGGTTACCGCATGATAACAAATTTCGTCCCTTTCAAGCTAGATAACTATGATACTTCCTCGGCCTTTCCAAAGTAAAGAGATACGAAAATTCAAAAAAGATTTCAGTGTAGCAGACAGAAGTAGATACGAGATAGTTGATTGATGTAATTAGGATAGAGTTAATTAAGACAAAAAAATAATGGTAAGACAAAAAAGTGATGATAGGAATTTTTCTTGCTCATCTAATCATAACGAAGTGAACCAAGTTAAGATATGATCTGATAACCATACACGTCTATCTGAAATCATGTTACCCAAAATTCTCGCCATGCTAGTAAGCTTAGCTACAATAAATGATAGAGTCCATAACTAAGGTATATATTGTCATGCCCCGACTCGCCAAATTGGTTGCCCTAGCCTTGAATCGAGATAAATCGATCGACAAAGGGGGCATGATGTCGTACAAGTCTATATTGGACCAGTACAAGGCAAGAACATGCACTCGATAATTCTTTCTAGATAACGAGTTAAAATTAAATAGTACAGAGAATTAAAGACACAGAATAGTAAGAAATTTAGCTTTTCACTCATAAAACTTGTAAAATATGTGTAAGATCATTTTTACAATTCATATGTCGTTGCGGCTACATCTTTGAAACACAAAAGAAAAACTCGACAAGCTACCATGAAATAATCCTTGTCGTTCCATACATTCATGCCTCTTTATATATTTGAACAAAAGCCTTTGATCTGAATTGGGCTTCAAAATACTTCAAAATAGGAGAGCTTCGTGCCGCCTCCCGTTCTTCAGCTTCAGTCTAGTCTTGAGCTTCTGCGGCACGCTTGACACCTTGGGAGTTGTGGGTTAGCGCACTTTCTAGTGGACGGAACGAACCCACTCGTCTTAACCGACATTACATATTAAGGATTTTAGCATACGAAGTGATCTTGCTATTTAGAACTATATGATTTGTAGTTCATATTGAAGGCAACATTCTAAACAGTAAACAACATAACCAATTTCAACTTATCTTACCACAGTTATGCTCCTTTTCTGCTTAATATAGATATAATACTTACCACCTGCACAAGACAATATGTGAGCATGCAATCTATTTTATATGTGGTCATTGGTGATATCGACACCATGAAGGATGATTATGTAGCATTGCGATTCACCCTACCAGTCCAGGTTGCAAGCATAACTAGAGGTCTCGTAATGCCTCGCGAAGTACGATTCCATAATTTCTTTCTAGGCCGATTCGGTCACAGCACCCCGGGTACCGTTTCAAGGAAAGCTAACCATGTGCACAAGCCATCCATGACAATGCAAATGCATGCCAGTTTAATATGTATAAAATAGATAGCATAGCATGGACAACATTAATCAGCATAATCATTTCTACTCGTGCGAGAGTTCTTTTCCTCAAAGTTGTACGTTCTGATTTAGCGTTCCGTAGGCACCAATTTCTCTGAGGTACGATATGCCGCAACCAACGTTTCATTTCATTTTCATTTTGCAGACCCTGAAATAATTCTCTCTCTTTTCTAGAACCTTAAATTTTCTCTTTTTGGTGTGAAACTTATATTTTTGGAGTAAATTACTCTAAATCGATACAGTTATCCCAAGTTCTTAATCTTAGTGGCAAAGCATATATTTAGTTAGCATCATCGATTTGAACGTTAAACTTTAAGGATTCATTGGCGGAAAGGAGTAGAAAAGAAGGTCCGAACCACCCACCTAAAGAGATTACACCGAGAGTAGGAGATCGCTTTGCGACGGTCAAGCGTCAGTTACACAAACTCCTACAATGGCACGAGCAGCATGTTAGAATCCCTTCTTCAATCCTTCCCCTTAGAAATTCGCAAAAACAGATTTAGAAATTGATGCAAAAGCATACTCATCATATCCAAGCAACAAATCATTCAGAAAACCAACAAAACTAACAGCATACCTGTCACATCACTCTCATTAGAGTTCATTCACCAAGACACTGTCTATTACATCTAGGACTTATTCCAATAATAGCCGTTTAATTAGTTGGAACGGTACTCATATCATTCGTCCAAATCAATTTTATTGATGCCATGGTTTTCGTATACCAAACTCGTCGTTGAGTCAGACTAGCCATCTATGTTCCCGATCGTATCTGACTTGCCATGAGGCTATTACAAAGTGCTTTGCCCCAACGGGAGTGAGGTACTACATAATATACCACTAAAAAAAAGTTTCGTCCCAAAACTTAAGAACAAGGGTCTGACCTTAATCGATGAACAATGAAGGATATTTTTACTTTATTTCTGATTCTAGCTCCCACGTCGACTCCTTAACGGAATGGTTGTGCCACAATACGTGAACCAAGGACATCGCCCAATTTTGCAGGACTTTTTTTTCGATCCAAAATTTGACGAGCTCTTCTGAGTATGATAGATCGGCACGAAGCTCCAACGGATCGAAGCTAACCACGTGACTTGAATCATGCACATACTTTCGAAGTTGGAAGACATGGATGATGTCGTGCACTTCAGCCAGGGCAGGAGGTAGCGCGATCCGGTAAGCAACTGTCGCCACTCTTTCGAGGATCTCGAAGGGACGTACAAATCTTGGACTTAGTTTGCCCTTTACTCCGAACCGCATGACGCCCCGTATCGCCATCTCCATAAAAAACACAAGGTCCCCGACCAAGAATTCTAATGGTCGCCGATGAGTGTCTACATAACTTTTCAGTCGACTCTGAGCAATATAGAGCCTATCCCAAAACATGCGGACCTTTTCAACGGCATGTTCCACTAGTTCTGGCCTGAGCACTTGTCGCTCGCCAGGACATCATCTTACCTCACTCCGGACATCAGGCAAGATAACTTGACATATTTACTGCTTATATTTAGTCTACATTTTTAGTTATTTGTGTATCACAGTTTATTTATTTCCAGTTCTTGTAGTTGTACCATTATTACAAGTCTTGATTTATTAGCTACTCAGTGATATTAGCTTTACTTTGCTTATTATCCTTTGATTGCATATGGACCTAGAGTTAAGGGACTACCAATTGTAGTATATTGCATAAACCTTGACACAGTTCTACCATAAGATATGTGTGAGATGAGTAGCATGTAGAGGTACTTGCGTGTTGGCTGATCACCCGTACGCATGCGTTAGGTCTAACTGCTAATAGAGGCATGTTAGGAGACTCAGCAGTTAGTAGAGGTACATGATCGCGGATGCGACTTCGATAGGTGCATCGGGTAGGAAGAACATTTTTTTGTCGTATAGTCTTCTATTACACATTCTCTTGTAACCCGGAAGCTCCGCTGGAGATATGGGTATGCTTACCCCCTCATGTTGGTCACTGATATTCTTGAACGTTATGCGCTTGGGGTAAGATGATCCTCTCAGGTTGGCCACTGTCGTTTTTGAACATCATGTGCTTAGGTCACTGGTACCCAAGTGGGGACTATACCAGATCCTATTTACAGCCAGGGCTCATGCGACGAAAGGTTTATTCTTAACTGCATAAACACTTTAGATGGTTAGGTAAACCTAGACAATGTCAAGGCACCCCCGTTCCTTTATGTATCTTGTTACGATTGGGACTATTTACTTTACTTGTGGCTTGTGACATTTTATATATTCAGTTTATTATGGCATATTCTTCTTGTATCTTTCTACGCCACTCTGAGGACCTGGTGAATTCTCCAGGTGTGTGTTTGTGTTTTCGTAGGTGCTCTCTCCATGTCCATGTTTTTCTCTCTTCTTTCGAGGTGATTACACTTGGATCGTCTTCGCATCGTTCAACAAAATTTTGTTATCATGTATTTCTCTCTTTTTAGTTGGTAGTAGATTTGTCTCTGCCCCAACTATTGTATACATGACAATTCATGAGTTAATTTATAAATTCTTTCTTCTTATTTATGGATGAGATTAGTATCGTGGTTTACTGTATTTTACAGCTTATGTATACATACGATGGTTCCATATATTGGAGTATACTTCGTATGTATGCAGCTGGCATGACAACGTACTTAGTCCTAAGTATTTTGGGACTGGGGCATTACATGTTTTTGTGGTGGCCCATGCAGGTCAAGTTTTTCACTTCGATTACGTTATTGTACTGGTGTGAGCCTGCATATAGGATTAGAGTCTAGGATCTCATCTATATGCTTGACATTATTTTTTGACTCCAAACTTCGAACTCTCGTTTGCCTCCCTTGATTGCATCTTGTTTGACATTTTTCTACCGTGAATCCTTACTTTTTCGTACTTAATGTCGATTAGGAAGATGAATGCACTAGTATATGCTCATAGGTCAAACACGTGACTAGAAGGATTACATTCACAATTAGTATACATTGAGGTCTTATTTAAGATATAGAGGCATTTATTTTTTTAAAAGTATGATCTTAAGGATTAGTTAATTCTAAGTTGGGTAGTTGCTATATTTCCAACTTTGTGGACAGAGAGAATTTTATCTTGAGACTATTAGGAGTATTCACCAAAGGATTGATAGAAGATTGAGTAAAATCTTTGATTTTGAAGATTTAGAAAATATTTATGATTTTTGGGTTATAACTATTCATATTTTTTTAGGATATAAATTGATTTGAGAAAAATTTTAAATTTTGAACTGTGTCATACGATCTATGATTGATAAATTTATTTAGATTTTTGAGTTTAATATTTCAATTGTAAAAAAAAATCTTCAAATTTTGTCGCATAATTCACGATTGATAAGATTATCTAAATCTTGAGTTTAAAGTTTGGATTTATAATATTGTGATTTTATGGAAAATTTATTAAGAGATATGATAAAGCTTATTTTGAGATTGATTAGAGGAATCTAAATTTTTTTAAGTTCTGATGGATGACCTCAACCGACTAGGGAATAAGAAATATATATATATATATATATATATATATATATATATATATATATATATAAAATATATATATATATATATATATATATATATATATATATATATATATATATTAAAAAAAAAAAAAAATATATATATATATATATATATATATATATATATATATATATATATATATATATTGTCATACTAAGGGTTATCTTAGACTTGAATTATTTTTATGATTATGCTTGAATATCGTAGTTTATGTCAAGCTTGGAAATACATATTGGGAACTCAAATTTTGGGATTAAATCTTATCTTGATAGAGAACTAAGAAGCAGGAAAGATCACCCTAATGAGATAGAGGTACTCTACATTCCATCCACGACCAAGATAGTTATATATACACAAGTATAGTTAGTCTTCGACCAAATCATATGACTATATCTTAATTTTGACTTACTCGACCTTTCCCCAAATCCAGATCTTTTATTATGACCATCTAACCGTTTGAAATTTGAGAAATGATTTAATCGTTCCTTGACTGTATCCACCTAGGAGACTATCTTTTCTCTGAAAACTGTGTCCCTAAATTATTTTACTAGATTCCTTAATTAATTTTATTTTATGCTTCAACTTGATATTCTTTAATGTTTGTGCATTAATTATCACTTCATGAACTCCCACTTTCTATTTTAGATCTTTTTGTGTCCTTTACCGTGACTTTGATATTTGGAGTGTAATACTAGCTGTTACCTTCTAACAAATTTTATATGTAAGACCTAGATGAGCTCACCTTCATGTAGGTATATCATGTCCCACTCAAACACGTCCCTTGGTACTCTATTTTTATGATATGACTTTCGGGTCATAAAGACTAGACTATAACCATTACCATGATACCGATATATTTTTTGACCAAGGATAGGGACTCAACCTCGACTCAATTCTTTCGATCCGATATGTGATTTTGTTCTACTTAATTCCTTAAATACTTAACTTTGTGCTTTATCTTGGTTGCTTGACCCATTGTCCCATCACACTACTAGTTTAACTCTTGTAAGTTGGGAAGAATATCTCATGACTTAACAAACCTTTGTCCTTGTGACCCATATTGATAAGTTTACTTAGACTATAGAATTCGGAGGACCCTAACATATCTAGTCAACCAAGCCATAGATAAGAAAATACTAGGACGACTGCTTAAGCCCAAACTTCGGGCAAGACTTAGATTTTAATGGATCTTCGACTATTTAATTTCCTTCATTAGTATTCTGACGCAGCGGGATAGCAGAACGGGCTTACCTTCATGCTTAGCAATGGCCAAGTCGATCGGTGATGACGATAACTGGACCACCGTTACTTGTTGAGAGCGAAGCGGTGCCGCAAAAACTCCGACGGAGGGCCTTGTGAGGGGTTCGCACGAAGGTTGCTTGAAAACCTCAAGCGAGGGGCTTCCGAATCCACGGAACAGTCGAGTCCACGACCAAAAAAATAAGAGAACAAATCTCAAACTATAAAGAAGAATTTTATTGATTAAAATTTATTCTCAAATGCATACAAAAGGTGCCTATTTATAGGGCTTTTGTGATAACATAATCCTAATAAAATAAAGATAAAATCTATCCTAATAAAAGATAAAGTCAAAATAAGAATCCTATCATAAATAGGATTATAAAAAAAGTAAAAAAAAAAAAGGAATCCAAGAGGGAAGAGAAAAAGAAAAGGAATCCTAGAGGGACTAGGATTCTACGCTACATCGGTCTCCCATGCTTCAAGAGAACTCATCCCAGAGTTCTTATCAGAATAAAGCGGTTCGCCAGGTGTAAAGAATTCATAATGATCGGCAACATTAAAGGTTGGAGAGATCTGCATGTCTTCAGGGAGATCAATCACATAAGCATTGTCATTTAGCTTGCATAGAACTTGAAATGGTCCGATCTTCTTCTTTGCCAATTTGTTGTAGGAGCCATTAGAAAAATGTTCCTTACGTAAGTAAACCATGACCAAGTCTCCCTCATGAAATACCTTACGGTGGCGGCACTGATCAGCAGCTGCTTTATATTTGGTATAAGATTCTTCAAGTTGTTGTTTCACTTTATTATGTATTAATTGATGCCGCTCTAACATATGCTCAGCACCAATGTCTCGACCCGGAGTCTTAGGCAGAGAGACGAGGTCCAAATCATCTCGTGGCTAATGTGAGTAGACAATGGCAAACGGTGCTTTTCTAGTTGATCTGTTAGGCATGCAGTTATAAGCAAATTCAGCCTGTGATAAAGCCAGATCCCACTGCTTAGGTCGTATTCCAACTATGCTTCGCAACATGTTTCCAAGTGTCAGGTTCACGACCTCTGTTTGTCCGTCAGTTTGTGGATAACTAGTACTGCTATATTGTAGTGATGTATCCAATCTTTTCCATAATATTCTCCAAAAACGTAACAGAAACATAGTATCTCTATCTGAAGTGATTGACTTTGGCACACCATGAAGACGCACGACTTTTCGAAAGAAAAGGAGAGCAATATGAGTCACGTCGGATGTCTTACGACATGGAATAATGTGTGCCATCTTAGAGAATCTGTCTACCATGACAAAGATAGAATCAGCACCGCGCTGTGTTCGTGGTAGGCCAAAAATAAAGTCCATGGAAATATCTTCCCAAGGTCCTTCGGGAATTGGAAGAGGCATATAAAGACTAGTATTCTGTTCTTGGCCCTTGGCAACTTGGCATATAGGACAACTGCGGACATGTCCCTCAACTTTTTTTCTCAATTGTGGCTATATCTTTCTTCGGTTATGGCTAGCGTCTTATGTCGACCGAAATGCCCACCGAGACCTCCACCATAGAGCTCTCTAATAATATGTTCCTGCAAGGAACTACGAGGAATGCACAACTGATTTCCTTTGAAGAGATAGCCTTCTTGGATGTGATATCCATTTACAGCTCCGTTTGGTTGACAATCTTCCCATGCTTGTTGAAAATCTTTGTCTTCCGGGTAGAGTTCCTTGAGGTATTCAAACCCGATGACCTCTTGATGTAAAGTGATGAGGAGGTCGGCTCGACGGCATAAGGCATCAGCTATTTTGTTCTGAACTTCGGCCTTGTGCTTGATGGTATAGGAGAAGCGCTGAAGAAACTGAATCCATCTAGCATGCATTCGATTACGGGGATTGTCTATGAAAGATAAAGCTTTATTGTTTCTATGTAGGATAAATGGCCGTTGGATGAGGTAGTGCTCCCATGCTTTGATTGCTTGTACGATCGAGTAGAACTCCTGCTCATAAGTTGACCATTTTCGGTGAGCTTCACTTAGTTTCTCGCTACGAAAGGCAATTGGTCTTCCTTCTAGTATTAGTACAACACCAACGTCCACTATGTTGGCATCACATTCGACTTCAAACAGCTTGTCAAAGTTGGGCAGTGATAGGACTGGTACCGTAGATAGCTTCTCCTTGATGAGTATGAAACTGGCTTCAGCTTCAGGAGTCCATATGAATTTTTCTTTCTTTATGCATTATGTCAATGGTGCTACAATAGTGCTGAAGTTACGAATGAATCGTCGGTAAAAATTGGCGAGGCCATGAAAGCTTTGTACTTCAGTCGTTGTCTTTGGAGTGGGCCAGTCGCAAATTTTTCTAATCTTCTCTTTATCAACACTGAGGCCACTGGATCTAATAGCAAATGTCACGCCCCGCTCCCGTAGGAGCGATCGTCCTCGCTAAGGCATGATGCTGCATGGGCCTAGGTTGCGCCCGTGCAAGGCCAAGTCCAGAAACGGCTGATTTGAGCTAGGCTACAGAGTCGCACAGAGTATCCCCATTGCAGCGGAAAGTAAATAAACACAAGTAGAAGCGAATTCGAACTCTTTATTGATATTCAAGAAGGTTACAAGCGGCGCTAGGCCGATATTACAAATCGTTCGAGCTCTCTCTCTGAAACATAAAAGGCATGCCAAGTGGCTTACAAGATGGAATGATACATGGCGATGTTCCGATACATTATGTCCTGTATAGGGTGCTTCAGCTTCTGCAATGTTCCAAGGCCCCAGAGATAGCTCCGCGCCTTAGCACGTTCGAGGAAAGCTCCATACCCGCCGACGTTTCCTGCTTCCTGCAAGCAGACTGCGGGGTTATCAGTACATTGTTATGCACTGGTGGGGAGGCTAGCTCGCCCACAATGCTATCATTACCTGTAATGCTCCGCTCCGCACGAGGCATTTGGGTGGCTTATTGGATGGGATCAGAATATTGGACCGTGACTTATGTTGGGAATCAGGAGAATTGAGACTGATGCAGTCTCTCTTAGCTGGCTAGAAGGAATGGATATTGGAACGTGGCTCGCTGGTGGAGCTACGCTTAGTAGAATTTTGGGTGAGTGGAACTGTCCTTCCTCCTCCTTACTCCTTCATGCTTAATAGATGAAGTATTGAAATGCTATGAACTGCCCCTAAATGTCCCTTATGTTAGTTGCTGAATAACAGAGATGCTTTTGTTGAGAATTATTGAAATGTACAACACATTGAACTGTTAATGTGATTCGCTGCCTGAGAATGAATTGATAACATTGCCCCTTAAGCTTAACACTGCTGGAACAAGTAGACACTTGAATAATGAGATGCCTTATGAATGATAGAATAAGAAATGAACTGGCTATGCTATCGAACCAATGAATTGAATGAAACACTAGAATCATGTACTATCTGTATAACTGTTGTAAGAATATGAAATGTTGCCTGTCCCTTATAAGAAATGAATGAATGAATAAATGTCTCTATGAAATGAATGAATGTTAAGTTCCTCTTAAGAAAGGAATGATATGAGATACGTTGCAATGAAGCAATGAATGAGAAATGATAAAGCTGGGATCGTTGAGATCACCAAATGAAATGATGGTAATGATGAAAAGAATAAGTCATTGAATATGACTAGTGATGCACTGTTGCCTTTACTTTCCTTAATATATTTTACCATGCGATTATGTTCACAATCGAGTCGGACACGCATTCGCATGGTCATGGACAACTTGTATACAAGGTTTGAGTAATAATTTCCTCGAACAGTTCCTAGGGCCCTGGGGACCGATTCGGCCTAGGAGGAAATAATGATGAGTGCTATGGGAGCACGAATAAGGCGGGGTGGCATAGAGGCTCGCCACCTACTATGCTGACCGCATTATCTTAAAATGAAATGAAATGAGAAGAGTCCATATGGTTTAACAACACCAGTGACCATGTAGTCATGATGCATGCTAATGAATGTTTTGTGCAGGCAGAGTAAGTATATCAGATAACCTGTAATTGATACAGGTACGAGGAGTCGGTTATCGGTAAGAAATCACATAATTGTGATATTGTATAAGTTGGTTTAACTTGCCTGCTTAACATGTTCCATTTAGTATGCTAGAAAGATGCCTTGCTATAATCATTGCTCAAACACAACATATATGCTAAGTGATGCTTGAAGTGAGAACTGTTATAACATGTTTAAAATGTTAATGTTAACGATGCCTCAATGATGCCTTTTCATGATAACACCTAGTATGCCTCAATGATGCCTTTGCATGATAACACCAAGAATGATAAATGATATGTCCACATGAATGCTACTAAGAATATGTTTACATGCTTCACTCTGATTATTGCCCATGAATTGTAAACTGATGTTAGGCCCCAAGTAGAAAGATCACCCTAAGAAATGCTTGCTTAAATGATCACTTTAATGTTGGTTTATGCGAGTGGGTTGGATTCTGTTCGCCAGTACATAGATGATGTGCTGACCGACGTTTTGTGGGCAGGTGCTCGTGCTTGGAATGTTCTACACACGAAGATTGGCTTGATTGGTCCCGTGGCATCGAAGATTTGTTGGGCATACAGAAGCTCTTCTTGTACAAGATGATGTCTTCTGTTTATAAAGGGCATACTGTATGGAACATTGTAATCAGTTGCATCAGTGAGATTGTGAGCCAAGTCAGTATATCGAGTGGTAATCCAATGTATCCAAATATCAAATGTAAGCTGTATAGCATTGTTCAGTTGGTTTCCAATGTAAAGTGAGATGTGCTGTAATCATTGTACTTTAATACAAGTCTTGTACTCTTCTTCAATTATCAATAAAGAGAATAAAGTTCTACATATCTCTGTGTGGCTTCAAGTTACTCTTTTTCTCCGCTGCTATAAAGAAGTGATGTACTTCTATTCAATAAGAGAGATTGTCCTCATTAAATTCAATTTATCTGCTTCTGCCGCTGTGATGTGTTCCTATTTGAAGAATAATCGATTATGTACCATCTTTGCCTTGTACAAGTACAATACCAAACTTGTACGGCATCACGCCCAAGCGAGGACGATCGATTCCAAGAGATAAAATATGTGAATAAATGACTCCATGAATCGGGGCGTGACAAATTGGTATCAGAGCACGGCTTTACGTCCTTGGTCTCTTCTTTGGTTCGTTTCAAATCAAAGTTGCATCGATGATTGACCAAAGTTGCTTCTGCGATCACTCAACGTTGCTTCCGCGATTAAATCAAAGATTGCTTCCGCAATTATATTGTTGTTGTTCTATAATCATCCTATGTTATTCGTATCTGAAAGATCATTGACCCTCTTGGCTGCTCACTGGATGTTCCATACAATAAGTCTATATACATTATGATGCCCCTGAAAGAATGATTGTTGTTGGTTTGGACACAAATAACCCAACAATGACTCGATGCCATAGTATGCTATATTGTGAATGCTGTTAGAAATGTGGGAATATAGAAAAGTGGCTGGGTATGCCGTAACAAGTTGAGAATTGCATGTGATGCAGAAAGATTTGGGAATGAATAATTGATGAATGAGTTCAGCAGAACTAGTGAGTTGACACATATGTGCTCGCTAGTACTTTCGAGACCTAAGAATGTTGGCTTGTGATATTGAGACACCAAAATGTTGGCTAAGTGTTGTGATCATCATAGATCACGAAGGTCCGGAATAGATTGAGTTGGTATTGTTTAAGGATGGCTTCGTTTCTGAGTGGTATATTGCCTCTACCACCTCAGAACGAGATGTTGTTTACCTTTCCATAGAATAGCAATGAGACTATCTGTGGGTACTGGGTAGTGCCGAGACTTAGCTGGGAGTCATGTATTATTGCTAGATGACTCGAGTGTCCCCTGATAGTGATGCTATGTTGGATAGCGAGATTGTAGAAATGATAACGGTTGGCTTGGTTAGAAATTGTTTAGTCGAGTGATGACTCGAGCTAGTAAGACAGTTAGTATGCTACGGGTAAATAGATGGCTAGAGAATATTGTGGCTTAGAACATCTGAATGTTGACTTCGATTGGTTGGATACAGATCAAATGTGGCTAATACAAAGTTGGTTGCTAAACTGAAAGTTTAAAAATATTGTTGGTGAATCAAAGGGATATTAGAAATTTGTGCCTTGATCCTAAGGTGTAATAGATGTCAATCCATCTTGATCACCAAAAGATAGTCATTGCATAGATGCATGATGCTGAAGAATTGAATTGTACTAGAAAAATAACAAGTAGTGACTCAGAATACTGTTGTTGCCTAGAGGATGGTTAAGTGATACATAAATTATCGGATTGAATGGGGTGAACTACTTGACCATTACTGCATGAGATTAAGAATGCCGTAAGATAGTTTGATGATTGAGAAACAAATGGAAACGAGAAATTGCAAACATGTTGGATAATGTCGGTATAGGTGATTGTTGGTTGGGATATAGATTGTTGGCTTATGACTTAGTGGTTTGACTCTGTCATACGGACCGAATAGTATGATTCCATAACTATGTTAAGACTATCGGAATCGATGACCCTTGAATAGTTAGCATTGGCTTATGGGTTCGTGTGGGTACAAAGGAATTTGAATAGAAATATGGATCATTGGGAATTTACTTGATGGATTATTAGAACGATGAGAATCATATGTCGGGTTAGAATTTGACCGTAATGTTGATAGATCGATCTTAGTCGATCGTTGGGTAAGTCTAGAGTGAGCCTCTGTGGGAATTATTCCTTGAAGAAGACACTAGATAGATAGACTTGACCCTAGAAACTGTGGGCTGCATGACCAATTGTTGGCATAACCAACAATGGCGATTAGTTATTCAGACTGAGTTAAAACCCATAGGTTTGGGTAGAGTTCCTTAGAACTGTTGGTTGCTTGTTGGCCTTAAGAATAAGAAACTAGTATAACCCTAGTAGCCGTCCACTCTAGGGAAGTCACCTGAACGATTAAGTTTAGCTATCAGTGTAGCTAACCTTAGAGACTGACTGAATAATAGGTGACCATTGGAGACCCATAGTATGACCTTGTGGCATTGAATGAGAGACAACGATAATGAGTATTGACCTAAGGGAATGTATGCTTCAACTTGTGTCTTAAAAGATATTTGACCCTTGAGGATTATTTGTCGGCCATAAGTGGGAATTGCAATCGTAAGGTAAGACTCGAGTGTACCTATAGTCGGGTAGCTAAGTTAACCTTGACTGTTGCATAGAATTATACCCTAACTCGGGTAATCAATAGTGGGTGACGTCGGATTGTATCTTTTAGAAAAGATGAATTGCCTCGGTGAGAAGTATCGTTGGATTCAGAAAGGAATGTGATTGCATGTTGTGAACTCTTAATATGATCAGCTCTAAGTTAGACCCTTGATCGAATGTTAGAAATGTTATGCTTGGGTATAGAGCTTAACCAAGTTGTCCCTGATATTAAATATTGTGGCCGAAAAGATACTGATTGTGGCAAAGTGAATAAAGTGATAAGTCGATTGAAAGGATGCTAAGTCGGATTTAGAAAAGAGAGTTATATCATGGCTGATCGAATCGCACTAGCATAGAAGTTGGTTGAAGTACATATGTTTTGGGGACGCCTAAAATATGTGTATGGATCCAGCCGAAATGATTAGTTGCGACTGAGATAACATTATGGGAAGAATCTATCGCACTAGCACGGACTTTGGCTGAAATGCATATGTTTTGGGGACGCCTAAAATATGTGTATGGATCCAAACGAAGTGATATGTTGCGACCGAAATAGAAATGTAAGGAAAATGTTGGCGAATCAATGAGAATTTACAAGTAATTGAAAAAGAGATAGACAGATCGAATCGTAATGGATTTAAATGGTACAGTTGGATAGATATTTTGAAATGACCGAGTGGGCTGAAATGAATATTGATTTGAAGCTGAATGAGTAAACTCATGATGATTAAGTGAATCTTGTAGAAGACTTGTTTCCTTAAGTTTAGAGGACGAAACTTTTTCTGAGTGGTATATTATGTAATGCCCCGCTCCGCACGAGGCATTTGGTTGGCTTATTGGATGGGATCAGAATATTGGACCGTGACTTATGTTGGGAATCAGGAGAATTGAGACTGATGCAGTCTCTCTTAGCTGGCTAGAAGGAATGGATATTGGAACGTGGCTCGCTGGTGGAGCTACGCTTAGTAGAATTTTGGGTGAGTGGAACTGTCCTTCCTCCTCCTTACTCTTTCATGCTTAATAGATGAAGTATTGAAATGCTATGAACTGCCCCTAAATGTCCCTTATGTTAGTTGCTGAATAACAGAGATGCTTTTGTTGAGAATTATTGAAATGTACAACACATTGAACTGTTAATGTGATTCGCTGCCTGAGAATGAATTGATAACATTGCCCCTTATGCTTAACACTGCTGGAACAAGTAGACACTTGAATAATGAGATGCCTTATGAATGATAGAATAAGAAATGAACTGGCTATGCTATCGAACCAATGAACTGAATGAAACACTAGAATCATGTACTATCTGTATAACTGTTGTAAGAATATGAAATGTTGCCTGTCCCTTATAAGAAATGAATGAATGAATAAATGTCCCTATGAAATGAATGAATGTTAAGTTCCTCTTAAGAAAGGAATGATATGAGATACGTTGCAATGAAGCAATGAATGAGAAATGATAAAGCTGGGATCGTTGAGATCACCAAATGAAATGATGGTAATGATGAAAAGAATAAGTCATTGAATATGACTAGTGATGCACTGTTGCCTTTACTTTCCTTAATATATTTTACCATGCGATTATGTTCACAATCGAGTCGGACACGCATTCGCATGGTCATGGACAACTTGTATACAAGGTTTGAGTAATAATTTCCTCGAACGGTTTCTAGGGCCCTGGGGACCGATTCGGCCTAGGAGGAAATAATGATGAGTGCTATGGGAGCACGGATAAGGCGGGGTGGCATAGAGGCTCGCCACCTACTATGCTGACCGCATTATCTTAAAATGAAATGAAATGAGAAGAGTCCATATGGTTTAACAACACCAGTGACCATGTAGTCATGATGCATGCTAATGAATGTTTTGTGCAGGCAGAGTAAGTATATCAGATAACCTGTAATTGATACAGGTACGAGGAGTCGGCTATCGGTAAGAAATCACATAATTGTGATATTGTATAAGTTGGTTTAACTTGCCTGCTTAACATGTTCCATTTAGTATGCTAGAAAGATGCCTTGCTATAATCATTGCTCAAACACAACATACATGCTAAGTGATGCTTGAAGTGAGAACTGTTATAACATGTTTAAAATGTTAATGTTAACGATGCCTCAATGATGCCTTTTCATGATAACACCTAGTATGCCTCAATGATGCCTTTGCATGATAACACCAAGAATGATAAATGATATGTCCACATGAATGCTACTAAGAATATGTTTACATGCTTCACTCTGATTATTGCCCATGAATTGTAAACTGATGTTAGGCCCCAAGTAGAAAGATCACCCTAAGAAATGCTTGCTTAAATGATCACTTTAATGTTGGTTTATGCGAGTGGGTTGGATTCTGCTCGCCAGTACATAGATGATGTGCTGACCCACATTTTGTGGGCAGGTGCTCGTGCTTGGAATGTTCTACACACGAAGATTGGCTTGATTGGTCCCGCGGCATCGAAGATTTGTTGGGCATACAGAAGCTCTCCTTGTACAAGATAATGTCTTCTGTTAATAAAAGGCATAATGTATGGAACATTGTAATCAGTTGCATCAGTGAGATTGTGAGCCAAGTCAGTATATCGAGTGGTAATCCAATGTATCCAAATATCAAATGTAAGCTGTATAGCATTGTTCAGTTGGTTTCCAATGTAAAGTGAGATGTGCTGTAATCATTGTACTTCAATACAAGTCTTGTACTCTTCTTCAATTATCAATAAAGAGAATAAAGTTCTACATATCTCTGTGTGGCTTCAAGTTACTCTTTTTCTTCGCTGCTATAAAGAAGTGATGTACTTCTATTCAATAAGAGAGATTGTCCTCATTAAATTCAATTTATCTGCTTCTGCCGCTGCGATGTGTTCCTATTTGAAGAATAATCGATTATGTACCATCTTTGCCTTGTACAAGTACAATACCAGACTTGTATGGCAACACGCCCAAGCGAGGACGATCGATTCCAAGAGATAAAATATGTGAATAAATGACTCCATGAATCGGGGCGTGACATTACCAAACACGTTACATTTACTTTTGTGCACTGTCTATCATTCATTGTCTTTCTAATCTTGCCTTAGGATCAGTTTCATAGCATATGTCGTAACCTATCCCGTGTTGCCAAATTCAAGTGTCGTATGGAAATACATGCACGACTTACCCATACTTACCGTCCGGCCTTCCCTGTCCAAAGTAAACCAAGTTAGTCAACAATTCATGTGTAATAACATAACGTGATTCTTGGAAACATTCAATATCAAGGGCATGTCCCTGCCTCAGTTTCTAGCGTATCGTAGGCACGTTCTAGCGCGTCGTAGGCATGTTTTAGCGCATGTTCAAGATGTCACATTTCCAGCATGTTTAGGACGTTACATTTCAAGCATGTTCAGAGTGTTATATTTCAAGCATGTTCAGGAGTGTTACAGTTCGAGCATGTTCAGGAGGCACTTTATTTTAGTTAACTTAGAGTACTTGTTTCAATATAAGGACTTGTACGTGGATTGCCACCAGCATAGTCCACTTAATCTACATGTATGGGTCGCTGGCTTCACAAGCCATTTTGGACATTTCCCCTTGGTAATTCTCAACTTAGCGTAGGGTGATGGCTGGTACACCCCGTTAAGTCTCTTGAATATACCCTGCACTTACGTCTCCTGGTGCCCAAGCCCGCACCCAGGCAGACCGTAAGCCTCGTTTTAATTCCGCCTAGGCCGGCCACGGTTTTCCCCCCCATCGCCCGTGCCGCAGAATCCTTCCTCATGACGGCCACGGTATTCCCCCCATCGCCTGTGCTGTTTGTCCATGACCATTTCGTATTATCTTGTCATTTTAACTTAACGGCTATCTCCGAGCCGTAGGCTAACCCTTAGCCATAATGCGTTATCGACCAGGTTGGCGTCCGTACAATGCGGGTAGCGAGCCCCGTTGCACGTGCCCGTCACACATGTCGCTAACCATTCTTTTCTTTCTTATCTTTCATGTGTTCTTTCTTTTCTTTCTTTCTTTCACTTGTTCGTTCTTTCATTGATTCATTCACGTATTCATTCATTCATTCATTCGTTCGTTGATTCATTCATTCATTCGTTACGTAACTCCCAGTACGGGAGTCGCCTTGGCGACCCATCGGTCCCATAGTCTTTCAATGTTGCTGTACTCTACTTGGAACGACTATGTTGATAGTCTTCCTATTTCATTGTTGTAAACCATTCATTGTTTTATTGTTGAACGCATAAGGGACATGAACGTAAGCTTGTGCCTTAGCACGAGAGTAGAACACGGTGTGAGAGTTTCTATATTTGTCGAGTTCTTTTCCATGTTCTAAACAAGCATACAAGATGAGATTATTCCCTTAGCTTGGTGCGTTGAGTCATTTATTAGCATGCACGGTGTTATCGCCTAGCAATTCTCGTGATAGTGTCCGTATTATTATGTGTCTAGGCTAAGCAAAGACGGTTTCATCGGAGCCACCCACCTTAGCGATGTTCGCATCGGCCGAGCGATACTCCGAGCGCGCCTTAGAAAGTCTAAGTCTGGATTCATCATGACGGGCCAATGTAAGCCTTGCATCGATTCTTCATCAGGTCGATACCAACTCTTCGGGTCGACGGCTCGTTCGAGTCGTTGCACTTGCCGTTTGAATCGACGTTCCGCTAGGGCGGAGCGGGTCGTTACATAATACACCACTCAAAATAAGTCTCGTCCTCGAGACTTCCTTAGTGCAGGTCATCCTACCATTCCTTAACTTGTGTCGTCGTGTTTCTTAGACAAGTCTATCGAACGGCTCTATCGTTCGATGACATCGAACTATACTCGATACCGTTCCAAGTTCCGTGTCGCATACGTTTGGTCGATTTTATTGAATAACTCTTCATTCATTTTTAGATTTTATGGTACTTATTCAATTCAAGTGTTTATTCGTCTTATTTGCTATTTTTTTGTATCATGGGACTGAAATGGTCGCACGAGGCACGTTGTATTTTGTCAAATGCGAGGGTCATAGGCTGAGGCAACTCACTTCCGTTTATCTCGGTCTTCGAGATGACCCGATTCGCTTCTCAAGCGTTCGTGTCCATGAAATCAATATGATTTCTTCTTAGCGGGGTCGACCAATTCTAAGTAATTTTTGCCCGATTCGAGACCAAGTGTTGTACTATTATCGAGTATATCCTCCTATCAATGGCTCAATTTGTTATACCAACTTTTACTTGCACGATATCGATTCCATATCATTCACTTGTTTAGGGCCAATCTCGTTGTCGTTCACGCACACTCCGCTCATACGTTTCTTGATTCCGAGCCACGCTCGTACTAGTATCATTCCTTTCTTTTAACACGATTTCAAGTTCTCGACACTCATCCATTCCTCAAGTCTCGTTTGAACTCAATGTATCACTTGGCTGGATCGTACACGTATTCCAAGCATCCCCAAAATACATGTATTCAGCCAAGCTGCATGATCTAGAAATTTGTCATTCTCACTCGAGTCACATCGTGCACATACTCAAGCGTCCCTAAAATATATGCATGTCAGCCGAATCTCGTGAGGGCTATTCCTATATTTGTGATTCACATTATCCATCCATGCCAATCCTCAAGATCAAGCTTTTGATTGATAACTCATGAAACAGGACGTCTCGCCTAACCGCTAGGCCATCTTTTCGAGGCTAAGTCAATGTCAGGATTGGAATCATAGTTCTCCAACAATAATGCCAACACTGACCCCAATCCTAGGGTCAAACCAAAGTCAGTAGTACGGGATTTTCTTCCCAAGCTCGCGTCACTCAGATTTCTAAATATCGAGCACGATTACCTATTCGCATCAAGGCATTCGTCGTACACCATAACGAATTCAAATCCATTCAAATCACTAAATCGACATACTTCACATATCCATTCTAACCAATTCATGTATTCGATCATGAGGTTGTCTAGCTTTTGATAATACGTTGCACCCCAATCTCACGCGAGTCCGATTATCCACGGTGGTTCATGAATCACCATGCAACGCTCCCGCGGAATAATCATTCTCATCGGGGCATAACTCTTGCTTGCGTCTAGACTAATTCATTCTCGATATGCGGATTGGACCTACGCAATCCTCAAATTCGATCATCAAACACACTGATTCATTCTCTAGTTTACCTTCGCGTCAAACCACAAGTCGAAGCAATCAAATTGCTACGCCATCCAAGTTCAATCACTCCCGCTGTATGAATCACCATATCAGCGCTCATACGGAGTGATCGTCCTAATCCGGTACGACGCATGTGCGAGGCTGGAGTTGCGCTCGCATAAGACAAGCATGTCGACGTTGGGGTTATTGTTGAAGTAAATCCAAGCATTTCAATTTCATTCCAAGCCAAGATCGATAGTCCATTCGTCATTTCGTTCAACTAGAGAATCCTTGAGCCAAGTCTATCTTTTCCTCGACACATTTTTAACATCCCAAGTATAGCATCCAACGGAACAACGACATTGGCACGATCGTCATTCGCCGAGTCAGAGTACCCCCGAGTTATCGCATATCGATCGTTGATACACCTCAATACCATCGACGATATGCATAACCTGGCGATCTTCCTTTGCAACCGATTTCGAGTCGTGCGTTGATGCTGTTGTCCGAGTTGGCTATTCCACAATTTCATTTAATATTCAAGATCAAGTTCAACTGCTATTCCTTAAGCTAGTTTCAAGATCGTTGTTCAAACACAAGTCACAATTCATTTGAATCGATCCAAAATCGTACGCGCGATCCTCTAAGTTTACTCGATCAAGACCATTCATTTTCATTCATCGTTTCGAGTCATTTTCTAGCTCGCGTTGTCCATTGACAAGTTGTCCAGCGATATCTCGTTCGGGACTTTTGAAGTCACGGCCAACTAAGCGTGACACGTTCTAAGGCTTTGCGCGATATCATCGCTTGCCGACATACTCGTTCTATCCGCATATCATTTAGTCTCGCTTGAAAAATTTCTCTGTTGTCCATACACCACTCAGGGTTCGAGCCACTCGACTAGTCGTCGACACTTATTCTTATTCTTCCTCAAAGCTATCACATACACCACTCGGGTTCAAGTCATTCTATAAATCCTTAATCACATTCGCATCATTTGCTAAGATATTTTTCAGATTCGTTTGACGAATCTCTAGCGTAATCGCTCACGTCGTATCGACGCACCAGGTCGTTCGCACTATTCTTCAAGATCTAAATTAATCTTCCATGCATGCCTAAGCGTGAACTCGATAGCATTCCTATCGACATACACTCTAAGTGTAGCTTGTTCCCGATCGAGCGGTACTTGATATCCCTCGCAACTCGATTGCACCAAAAAGTCGAGGTACACGACACGCGGACTAAGTTGTGCCGCATAACCATCTCGTGCGGACTATATTTGAGTTTGCACGCTCATTTGCTAGGTCGACGCAAGACTAGTCAGGCACACATGCGACATGTTAACTTAGCATGTGTTCTCTATCGAGTCAAGTTTGCGACGTTCGGCACAAAGGCCGTCGCCTATCGATCCCATTCAACCGAGTACTTGTACGAGCTTTTAAAAATATTAGACTTATTGTATGGAACATCCCAAGGCACAACGAGAGAGAGCGTACCTATCTTTTGTTTCCAGCCGAGCTTTCAAAACTGAGAAAATCGAATGAAGTCCAAGGACGTAAAGCCGTGCTCTGATACCAATCTGTCACGTCCCGCTCCCGTAGGAGCGATCGTCCTCGCTAAGGCGTGATGCCGCACGGGCCTAGGTTGCGCCCGTGCAAGGCCAAGTCCAGAAACGGCCGATTTGAGCTAGGCCACAGAGTCGCACAGAGTGTCCCCACTGCAGCGGAAAGTAAATAAACACAAGTAGAAGCGAATTTGAACTCTTTATTGATATTCAAGAAGGTTACAAGCGGCGCTAGACCGATATTACAAATCGCTCGAGCTCTCTCTCTGAAACATAAAAGGCGTGCCAAGTGGCTTACAAGATGGAATGATACATGGCGATGTTCCGATACATTATGTCCTGTATAGGGTGCTTCAGCTTCTACAACGTTCCAAGGCCCCAGAGATAGCTCCGCGCCTTAGCACGTTCGAGGAAAGCTCCGCACCCGCCGACGTTTCCTGCTTTCTGCAAGCAGACTGTGGGGTTATCAGTACATTGTTATGCACTGGTGGGGAGGCTAGCTCGCCCACAATGCTATCATTACCAAACACGTTTCATTTACTTTTGTGCACTGTCTATCATTCATTGTCTTTCTAATCTTGCCTTAGGATCAGTTTCATAGCATATGTCATAACCTATCCTGTGTTGCCAAATTCAAGTGTCGCATGGAAATACATGCACGACTTACCCATACTGACCGTCCGGCCTTTCCTGTCTAAAGTAAACCAAGTTAGTCAACAATTCATGTGTAATAACATAACGTGATTCTTGGAAACATTCAATATCAAGGGCATGTTCCTGCCTCAGTTTCTAGCGTATCGTAGGCACATTCTAGCGCGTCATAGGCATGTTTTAGCACGTCGTAGGCATGTTCAAGATGTCATATTTCTAGCATGTTCAGGACGTTACATTTCAAGCATGTTCAGAGTGTTATATTTCAAGCATGTTCAGGAGTGTTACAGTTCGAGCATGTTCAGGAGGCACTTCATTTTAGTTAACTTAGACTACTTGTTTCAATGCAAGGACTTGCACGTGGATTGCCACCAGCATAGTCCACTTAATCTACATGCATGGGTCGCTGGCTTCACAAGCCATTTTGGACATTTCTCTTTGGTAATTCTCAACTTAGCGTAGGATGATGGCTGGTACACCCCCATTAAGTCTCTTGAATATACCCTGCACTTACGTCTCCTGGTGCCCAAGCCCGCACCCAGGCAGACCGTAAGCCCTATTTTGATTCCGCCTAGGCCGGCCACGGTTTTCCCCCCATCGCCCGTGCCGCAGAATCCTTCCTCATGATGGCCACAGTATTCCCCCATCACCCGTGCCATTTGTCCACGACCATTTCGTATTATCTTATCATTTTAACTTAACGGCTATCTCCGAGCCGTAGGCTAACCCTTAGCCATAATGCATTATCGACCAGGTTGGCGTCCGTGCAGCGCGGGTAGCGAGCCCCGTTGCACGTGCCCGTCACACCTGTTGCTAACCATTCTTTCCTTTCTTATCTTTCATGTGTTCTTTCTTTTCTTTCTTTCTTTCACTTGTTCGTTCGTTTATTGATTCATTCACGTATTCATTCATTCCTTCGTTACGCAACTCCCAGTGCGGGAGTCGCCTTGGCGACCCATCGGTCCTATAGTCTTTCAATGTTGCTATACTCTACTCGGAACGACTATGTTGATAGTCTTCCCATTTCATTGTTGTAAACCATTCATTGTTTCATTGTTGAACGCATAAGGGACATGAACGTAAGCTTGTGCCTTAGCACGAGCGTAGAGCGCGGTACGAGAGTTTCTATATTTGCCGAGTTCTTTTCTATGTTCTAAACAAGCATACAAGATGAGATTATTCCCTTAGCTAGGTGCGTTGAGCTATTTATTAGCATGCACAGTGTTATCGCCTAGCAATTCTCGTGATAGTGTCCGTATTGTTATGTGTCTAGGCTAAGCAAAGACGGTTTCATCGGAGCCACCCACCTTAGCGATGTTCGCATCGGCCGAGCGATACTCCGAGCGCGCCTTAGAAAGTCTAAGTCTGGATTCATCATGACGGGCCAATGTAAGCCTTGCATCGATTCTTCATCAGGTCGATACCAACTCTTTGGGTCGACGGCTCGTTCGAGTCGTTGCACTTGCCGTTTGAATCGGCGTTCCGCTAGGGCGGAGCGGGTCGTTACAGCAAAGCCCAAGAAAATGAGTTAGTTAGTGAGAAAGCTACACCTCTTGAGATTGACATAGAGTTTATTAATTCGGAGAAGTTTGAGAACTTCCCTGAGGTGCTTCAGATGATCAGTTTGGCTCTGGCTATAGATCAGGATATCGTCAAAGTAGACGACTACAAACTTTTCTATCAATGGCTTCAAAACTTAATTCATAAGGCGCATGAACGTGCTTGGTGCATTTGAAAGTCCGAAAGGCATAACAAGCCATTCGTAGAGTCCTTTACGGGTCTTAAAAGCAGTTTTCCATTCATCACCAGGTCGAATTCGGATTTGATGGTATCCGCTCTTCAAATCGATCTTTGAGAAAATTGTAGAGCCAGCAAGCATATCCAACATGTCTTCTAGTCGAGGGATGGGAAAGCAATACCTAACGGTGATACGGTTGATAGCCCGACTGTCGATGCACATACGCCACTACTCGTCTTTCTTTGGTACTAGCAAGGCGGGAACTGTACAAGGACTGAGGCTCTCTCTGATCAAGCCCTTTTGGACCAATTCTTCAACTTGGTCTTGGAGGATTTTGCATTCATTGGGGCTCATCCGATAATGTGGAATATTTGGAAGTCTGGAACCTGGGATGAGATCTATTTCATGTTTAATGTTTCTCATTGGTGGCAATTCGCTAGGCAGTTCATTCGGCATGATGTCGCGGAACTCTTGTAGTAAAGGCTGGACTACTTCAGGAATGTTGGTATGGAATACTTCTGCTTTACCCGATACAACCAATGCATAGAGTTCTTCTTGTTTCTCAAGACCACTTTCAAGTTCTTGACCGTCAGCAATCATTACGGTCTTTTGTTGTTGTTGTGGACTAGTCTTAGGAATATCACCTGGTGCTAATGGATGAAGAGTGAGATGTCGTCCATCTTGAAGAAAAGAATATGTGTTGTCTCTTCTCTGGTATGTGAAATTTTTGTCAAATTGCCATGGCCGACCGAGGATGATGTAACAAGAGTCCATGTCGACAATATCGAACATGACTTCATCTTTATAGGTCTTTTCGATAGACAAGGGTATGCGACAAACTTTAGAGACGACTATGTTTTGTCCCTGTTGAATCCAGACAATCTTATATGGAGCCAGGTGTGCTTCTTTGGTCAGTCTCATCTTCTCTACCATTGCTCTTGAAACAATGTTCTCTGTACACCCATTGTCAATGATGATGTCACATAACTTGTCTTTGACCTTGTATCGGGTTCGGAAGACATTGTGGCGCTGGGGTGGTTCTTCAATCTTTGGGGCTAGTATCAGACGCCTAACGACACACACTAGTTGTTCACCATCATCTTCGGGAAGGACCTCTTCTTCTCCTGAGTGTTCTTCCCCTCCATCTTCGTCTTCGTAGTCAGCAAAGGCAACTTGTGCTCTAAGGGGGCAGCTGTTGGACAGATGTCCGACTTCGTTGCAACGGTAGCACTTGTTTCCTCTTGGTTTGCTGTATGGATTGGCAGTTTGCTGAGGTTTGGCAACTTGTTGTGGAACCTGCACTTTTGAAGGTGTCGTCAGGGAGAGAGAATTCGGGTCTGCTGGTTCTTTTCCCTTTTTGAAATAGTTGGCAGCTTGATGTGGTGTCCAATCATCCTTTGTTATTGATCCATGGTTGTTAGCACTGAAACGGCTCTGTGGACTCTTAAACTTCTCAATCTTTTGTTCTACCTTCTCTGCAAAGGTGATTGCTTCACTGAGTGTGTATATATTCTGCAGGTATAGTTGATCATGGATGTCTTTCCTTAGGCCACCAAGATAACGGGTCGCCTGTTGAAGATCTGTTTCGTACATATAATTACGGGACGAAAGTCTGAAGAATTCTTCTGTGTAGTCAGGTATAGTTCGTACACCTTGTGTGCAATTTTGATATCGACGATAAAGAATCTGCTGATAATCTGGAGGTAGAAATCTTTGTCGTAGCAGTCGTCGCATCGTTGGCCAACTCCGTACAAGAGCTTTGCCAACTCTCGCACTGATGTGCTCGAGTTGTTCCCACTAAGCAGAGGCACATCCCTTGAGCCTATAGGCTACAAGGTAAACCTGTCTCTCTTCAGGGATGTTCATGTATTCAAAGTAGCGTTCTACTTCTGTGAGCCAGTCAAGAAAGTCTTCAATGTGTAGTCGACCGTTGAAAGAGGGAAGATCCATCTTCATTTTGAAATTACCTCCTCCTTCGTAGTCACCTTGCCCACGTCGTTGGTATGGATGGCTCCGTCGTTGTTGGTTTCAATAGATGGTTTGGGGGCCCTGACGATGGGATCCCTGCAGGCTGAAATCATCATCGTTGTTGTCTTCGGAGTATTCCATGTGAGGGGCCCCACTGTTGTGGCCACGATGCGGACCCTTTTGTGTACGACTGGTAGTAAGACGAGCATTTGCGTCTCTCGCCTCTGTAGGTAATATTCTCGTAATATCAACGACTTCGTTGGATTTGATTCCAAGAAATTCCAGCACTCCATCCAATTTGTCAAACAGGACATCAACTTTTTTTGACAAGGCTTTAATGTTATTAGACATGGCATCAAACTCCTCACGTGTGACAGGTTTCGCCATTGTTGTTTTGAGAAAGAAAGATTCCCAAAGGTTTCCAAACGAATTGGAATCCTCGATCTGTGGGGCTCTAATACCAATTGACGCAACGGGATAGGGGAACGGGCTTACCTTCGTTCTTGGCAATGGCCAAGTCGATCGGTGATGACGATAACTGGACCACCGTTGCTTGGTAAGAGCGAAGCGGTGCACAAAAACTCCGACGGAGGGCCTTGTGAGGGGTCCGCACGAAGGTTGCTTGAAAACCTCAAGCAAGGGGCTTCCGAATCCACGGAACAGTCGAGTCCACGACCAAGAAAATAAGAGAACAAATCTTAAACTTTAAAGAAGAATTTTATTGAATAAAAGTTGTTCTCAATTGCATACAAAATGTGCCTATTTATAGGGCGTTTGTGACAACCTAATCCTAATAAAATAAAGATAAAATCTATCCTAATAAAAGATAAAGTCAAAATAAGAATCATATCATAAATATGATTATAAAAAAAGAAAAGAAAAGAAAAGAAAAAGGAATCCAAAAAGGAAGAGGAAAAGAAAAGGAATCCTAGAGGGACTCGGATTCTACGCTACATCATTTTCCTTACTTATATTTTGACTATCTTATGATGCTAATTTAGCTTTAGTTTTGCAAGCTTATTCTTTTATCGAATTTGTTCACGACATATGTGTTATTGGGGACGCCTACTATTACATTGTCTAATCAGAACCGGTGCATGATGGTCTGATCAACCTAGTACACTTTGGTTCGTTTTTCATATATTGTTTGACGTGGATGGATACATAGTTAAACTTGGCCTCTAGAATTCCATCCGCGACTGCCTTGGCAATTCATTTTGAAAATTTTCAATCGTCTTTGAACCACTTATTCGTATTTGATAAATATCTTCTTCGAACTCTTTATTATTTTCGTCTTTCGCCTATATTAGAAAGACAAACACTCGTACTTGATATCCCCTTAGTTGCCCACCATCTATTGCCAAGATAGTTAACCACTGACCAACCAATGTGACTATATCCCCTTCTTGAGTTACATTTTTCCTCTACCCTAGATTCATTATCTCAACCTTCTAATCGTTCTTGAAACTTGAAAATGATTCAAATCATTTCTTTAACCATACCTTAAACCTAGACGACTATATTCGCTCAAGAAACCATCTCTCCTAAATGTCTAAATTATTCTCTTTGACCTACTCAATTCCTTTCTATTCTCTAATTCGTGTTGTCATAATTTTATTACCTTAACTAGCGACCCTTCTTCAATTCTATAACCATGATGTATTTTTGCAGATATCAAAATCACGATCTTCCAATGCATGTTTATGTCGAACGTCGTTTCTTCGCCCCATCCAAATTTAATCATATTTTGGTATTGATGAACTCTTTCTATCTCCCCTACCCTAGCTATTCCTAAATTTTGAGGATGAAATTCTTGTAAGTTAGGTAGGATATAAAATCCCTAAATTTCTACTACAATATTTTTAATAAATATAGTATTGATTTTTATACTTCGTATTTGTACTTCGCGTACGAGTTTGCGTTTCGTAAATTTCTCGTCAAGTGCGAATAAGTGCGAAGTGCATATTTTTATAAAACGTTTTAATTATATAGATGTAGAAAATATTTCAAAATAATAGACGAAAAATATTTTATATTGTTTGAAGTTGTAAATGTGCCGCGCCGAGGATTGCCAAACTTTATTTTTATTTAAAAAGGGCCATTTTACTTTATAGTACAAGTACAACTAGTAATTTAGAAAAACTTTGTTTTATGTAAGTATTATTTTTGCATGCGAGTGTATATATATTTGTATTTTTGAAATTAATTATTATCATTAATATATTATTTTGAAAAAGGATATATTAAATATGGGTTAATTTAATATGTAATTAATTATGGTGATTTAAGTTGGAAAAAAATATAAAATTATTTAAATACAGTTTAAATTAGAGGTATAATTTATCTATATAGGATTATATTTGATTGAGTTACTTTTAAATCAATTTGAATTAAATAGTGGAAAATCTAAGGGAAATTAAAACTCTTCTTAGTCCTTATCTAGATAAGACTTTTATAAACCCTCTGATTTTTCAAAATAAATATTTGTAAAATTTTTGGATTTTTAAATAACTATTTATTGACTTATTATATAATTTATATTATTTTACATATATTTAGTATAGTGTTCATTAGTGAATTTAGTATAAAAATATATAAAGCTATTTTTCTAATACATTAAGGATCTAAACAATATTATACAAATTTTATCAAAATTTTTGAATTTATTTCATAACTTGTATTAATTTTTACATGTTACTTATATTGTACACTATTTACATAATATAGAATAAATGCCAATTTAGTATTAAATATTTCAGCTTGTATAAATGAGATTGTATGAAGGTTGTTTAAATAAATATTAACTATATTTATTATCTATATTAATTTTAAATAATGTTATAGATAATTTAGATAAATATGAACTATATTTTAAGTTAATCATAATCCTAAGTCTAATAGGAAAGCATCCCTATCTATATTATATCATAACAAAGTAACTCCTATCTATTTAAATCAAATCCTATCTAATTTAGGAAGTAAATATGAAATAAGTACCTATATATCCAATACATTCCCTTCCTATCAACCATAATTCGAAATTATTTTTAGTCCAATAGGAACTCAAAAATTCGTCATCAGAATTCAGCCCCGCTTTTTAGTAGTAAGAGCAACTTGGAACGACGATATCTCCTAGCTCCGAACTCCGTTTTGCCTCCAGTTTTTTTAAAAGAAGCGTATCGAGGTGAGCTTTCCAGAAATATATTTTAATAGACAAAATTTGTTCTTTAGATTTCTGCAAAACTGTTTGAGTATTTAGTGTCCCAAAAATAAACGTGTTTCAGTATTTTTGGGATTTCGGAAGATTCTGAAAACGAAAATGCGATCCGTTTAGTTTTTCGGAAAGCTGATACGAAAACCTATGCCATATCCTAATTTTAGAATCTATTAATTATTATTAGGTAATAGACTATTTTCAGCAGCCGAAGTTGTTCCTACACCTTCTCCTTTGTGCGTTGTTGTTGATTCGTCGCCAAGACATCATCTTACCTCACTTCAGACATCAGGCAATATATCTTGCCATATTTACTGCTTATATTTAGTCTGCATTTTTAGTTATTTGCGTGTCACTGTTTATTTATTTCCAGTTCTTGTAGTTGCATCATTATTACAAGTCTTGATTTATTACCTGCTTAGTGATATTAGCTTTACTTTGCTTATTATCCTTTGATTGCATATGGACCTAGAGTTAAGGTACTACCAACTGTAGTGTATTGCATAAACCTTGACACAGTTGTACCATAAGATATGTATAAGATGAGTAGCATGTAGAGGTAATTGCGTGTTGGCTGATCACCCGTACGCATGCGTTAGGTTTAACTGCTAATAGAGGCATGTTAGGAGACTTAGCAGTTAGTAGAGGTACATGATCGCGGATGCGACTTCGATAGGTACATCGGGTGGGAAGAATATTTTCTTGTCGTATGGACTTCTATTACACATTCCCTTATAACCCGAAAGCTCCGCTGGAGATACGGGTATGCTTACCCCCTCATGTTGGCCACTGAAGTTCTTGAACGTTATGCGCTTGGGGTAAGATGATCCTCTCAGGTTGGCCACTGTCATTTTTGAACGTCATGCGCTTAGATCACTGGTGCCCAAGTGGGGACTATACCAAATCCTATTTACAGCCAGGACTTATGCGATGAAAGGTTTATTCTCAACTGCGTAAACACTTTAGATGGTTAGGTAAACCTAGTCAATGTCAAGTCACCCCCGTTCCTTTATGTGTCTTGTTACGATTGGGACTATTTACTTTACTTGTGGCTTGTGAAATTTACATATTCAGTTTATTATGGCATGTTCTTCATGTATCTTGTTACGTCCCTCTGAGGACCTGATAAATTCTCCAGGTGTGTGTTTGTGGTTTTCGCCGGTGCTCTCTCCCTGGCCATGTTTTTCTCTCTTCTTCCGAGGTGATTACACTTGTATCGTTTTCGCATCGCTCGACAAAATTCCGTTATCATGTATTTCTCTCGTTTTAGTTGGTACTGGATTTGTCTCCGCCCAACGATTGTATACATGACAATTCATGAGTTGATTTATAAATTCTTTCTTCTTATTATGGATGAGATTAGTATTATGGTTTACTGCATTTTACAGCTTATGTATACATACGATGGTTCCATATATTGGAGTATACTTCGTATGTATCCAGCTGGCATGACAACGTACTTAGTTCTAAGTATTTTGGGACTGGGGCGTTACATCGCCGACTTCGTCCCAACAGATCAGTGATCGGCACTTCCCCCTTAAAGCACCTAATAAGGAGCCATCTGGATGCTTGATTGATAACTGTTGTTGTACGTAAACTCTGCAAGTGGCAGATGCGTGTCCCAACTAGTCTTTAAATCTATTGCACACAAACGCAACATATTTTTGAGGATCTGATTTACCCTTTCTATCTGTCCATCGGTTTGCGGGTGCTACACGGATCTAAAATTCAGCTTGGTGCCTATCGCCGCTTGTAGATTGTCCAAAAATGTGACAAGAATTGCCCATCTATGTCCGAAATGATTATGACAGGTACTCTATAGAGTCGGACAATCTCATCGATATAAATCTGAGCTAAGCGATTGACACTCCAGGATATTCTGATAGCGAAAAAATGAGCATATTTGGTCAATCGATCAACAATGACCCAAATTGCGTTATTTTCCCACAACATCTTCTGAAAGCCCACGATAAAATCCATAGAGATGTCGTTCCACTTCTATATCAGAATATCGAGGTTCTGTAGCTCCCAGCCTGGTCTTTGGTGCTCGGCCTTCACCTGTTGACAGGCTATGCACTGTGACACAAATGTTGCCACGTCTTTCTTCATGTCGTGCAACCAAAAGGTCGTTCCCAAGTCCTTGTACATCTTAGTGCTTCCAGGATGTAACGAGTACTTCGTATACTGGGACTCCATCATAATTTTCTTTCTAAGTTCGACATGGTCTGGCACGTATATTCTTCCTTTCATCCGTATCGTTCAGCCCTCGTCCACCATAAAGTCGGTCGCCTTTCCTGTCAAAATCAGCTCGTGCATCTTCTTCAGGAATGGGTCGCCCTTCTGCGCGGTCTTTATCTTGTTGTGCAAGCTCGACTCAAGGTACAATTGGGCTAATTGTGCTCCTCTATATCGAATTCGTACTTCGATGCCCATTTCTGCCAAGTCTTATTATATGTCACGGTTGATAGCCATCCACCCTGCAAACATTTTGCTCAGAGCATCCGCTACAATATTTCTCTTACCCGGCGTGTACTCGATTGTCAGATCATAGTCTTTGATGAGTTCGAGTCAATGCCGCTGTAAGCCACACCATAAAGATAGTGCTGCCATAGCTTCAACGCGAACATAATCGCAGCTAGCTCAAGATCATGCGTAGGGTAATTCTTCTCGTGTTGCTTCAATTATCTCGAAGCAAATGGAATCATCTTATCCCTTTGCATGAGCATCCACCCTAAGCCAGTTCATGATGTATCGTTGAATATCTGAAATCCTTCTGGACCATCAGGAAGTGCAAGAATCGAAGCTGAGACGAGCCGTTTCTTTAACTCCTGGAAGCAAGATTCACAGTCATCGTTCTACTCGAATACGACTCCCTTCTGGGTGAGGCGAGTCAGAGGTGACGCAATCTTGGCAAAGTCTTTCATAAATCTTCAGTAGTAGCCTGTCAAGCCGAGAAAACTTCGGATGTCGCCTGCCGAGGTAGGCCGTTTCCACTCAACTATCGCTTCAATTTTCTTTGGGTCCACCATGACGCCTTCAGCTGAAATAACGTACCCAAGTAACGTCACACTGCTCATCTAGAACTCACATTTACTTAATTTTGGCATAAAGTTGATGTTCACGCAGAGTCTATAGCACCATCTTTAAATGCTCCATGTGCTCGTCCTTGCTTTTCGAATATATGAGAAGGTCGTCAATGAATACGATAACAATTTGTCTATGAACGGTCGGAATACCCGGTTCATCAGATCCATGAAAGTGCCATGAGCATTTGTCAAACCGAAAGGCATGTCTAGGAACGCGTAGTGACCGTATCAAGTTCAAAAAGCGGACGTTGGCACGCCCTCGAAATTGATCTTAACTGATGGTAGCCTGAGCGAAGATCAATCTTGGAAAATACCATTGCCCCTTGCAACTGGTCAAATAAACCGTCTATCCTCGGCAACGGGTACTTGTTTCATACCGTGGCTTTGTTAAGTTCTAGATAGTCGATGCACAGCCGCATCGATCCATCCTTCTTCTTTATAAACAACACTGGAGTACTCCACGAGGAGACGCTAGGGAGAATATATCTGTAATCTAGTAACTCTTATAGTTGTGCTTTCAGTTCCTTCAGCTCCGTCTGCGCCATTCGATAGGGTGCTTTAGATATTGGTCGTGTGTCCAGAACGGTGTCGATACTAAATTCAATCTCTCGATCTAGCGACATCCCTGGCAACTCGTCTGGCAATACTTTAGAAAATTCTGCCATGACTTTAGTCTGTGCCGTACCTGCAATCTCTGTTCTCGTATCTCGAACTGATGCTAGGTACCCGCTGCAACCTGAATGCAACATGCGCCTTGTCGAAATCGCCGATATCACCATTGCCGTCTTCGACGCTGCTCCGCATGCATAAAAGAACTCGATTTCGGCAGGAAGCTGGAAAACAACTCTCTTTTCAGCGCACTCGATGGTTGCGTGGCATGCACCCAACCAATCCATGCCAAGAATTATATCATACTCTTTGATGTCGAGGACAATAACTTCCAAGGATAGAATCCTCCCACCAATGCAGATGTAACCATTCCTACAAATTTGAGTGGCATGCAAATCTACTCCCGATGGAATGCTAATGCTAAGATTCAGATCTAATAATTGCATGGATAATTTATTTTCTTCTACAAAGTCGACAGATATGAAACTATGCGTAGCACCCGAATCGAAGAGTACTCTAGCAGGTATATTTTTATAGTGTAATATATCTCTCACAACAGTGTCGAACGCGAATGCTTCATCTCGATTTAGTGCTTAGACTTGGACTTACGTTCCCTGGCAATTTTGTGGTTTCACGGGCACTACATTTGCGCCATGGGTGGGAGGCGCCATATTCTGATTCTGTATATTCCTTGGTTGATTTTGGTTTGCCCTCCCCATTCTACAATCTGTCGCCTTATGGCCTAGCTGGCCACACTTGAAACACCCCCCTTGACAATCAATTGCCAGATGTCCCATCTTGCCGCACCGATAGCATCGTACTCCGGGATGAGGCCTCCGGTGCTCGATCGTATTCTGGCGCTTTGGCACACCAGATCCGCCCGCATCGTGAGGACGCTTATTACAGTTGTTACGGACGCATGATCCTGCCTTCTGCGATGCTCGACCAAAGATTTGCTCGCTATCAAGGGCAGCATTATAGGACTCTCTGTAGGTTTGACATTTTTGATTCATAACGTCCCTACGAAGATCGTCGTTCAGGCCATGTTGAACGTGCTCGCACCATGCTTCCTTGTTCGACAAGATGGCTCCGGCAAACTTCGCAAGTTTTGTGAACTTTGTATCGTACTCATCGACTGACATATTTCCTTGTTTTAAGGACATGAATTCTTCTTCTTTCTGTCGACGAATGGCATAGGGAATATATTCCTCGAGGAAGGCCTGCTTGAGCGTCTTCCATGAAATCTTGGTACCGGGGTCGGCTTCGTGGAGTTCCTGTTTCTTCGCCTCCCACCAGTCAAGATCCCTCAAGTGTAGCTGCAAAGCCGCGCACCCTACTCTCTTGGACCCCTTAATGTTGAGAAGGTTGAACTGGCCTTCAATTTTTACTAGCCCATCCCACGATCTCGTCTGGTTTTGCTCGCCCATTGTACTCGGGTAGTTCATTTTCTTGAATTCGGTTGCCTTGAACAGCGAAGAGGAAGACATATGCTACATTGTTACTCGTTGCACTTATTCGTCTGATGCGGCAGTCGTTGAATTCTATTGGGTAACTATGCTGCTCACGATCCGGGTTAGTACCTCTATATATTTCTATTGGGCACTAATTTGGGCCTGGATATGTGCCTGTAGCTGTCGTTGCTACATCTCCGTCTGGTGCTGTTAGACTTCCATGAGGCACGGTAATCGCTCCATGGTGGATTTTCTAGGTGCCGCATCCTCGGTACTATCCGTGCTAATCAACATGGCATTAACAGCAGGGACACCCGAATTCTTTGTCATTCCTACAAAATTAAGGAAACCCGTTAGTATTCTCAAAAAGATCTACGGGCTTATCTGTATGGAACGATTATTTCATGCCGCATATGCCGAAAAGCATAAATTCTAAAAAATTACAATAGCATCCAAAAGAAAATATTTTTGAAAGGTCCAAGGTGTGAACCGTGCTCTGATACCAACTTGTCACGTTCCGACTGGCCAAATCGATCACTCTTGTCACGCCCTGCTCCCGAATAATCAGATACGAGTCGGACACGCCCAGCCTTCGTCGATGGACACGACGAAGTAAGCTGTACAATACTAAAGAAAACTCAAGTCACAATGTAATATAAACCAACACAGCATTTTATAACGTTCCCAGAAAATCACCAATATCCCTCAAGTCTTTTAAATACAAACTCAGCCGGAGACAAATCCGGTCAAATAAAATAATATACAATAATGAATATTTAAGATACAATCTCCAAAAAAATAAACTAAAAATGAAAGCTGCAATATCCAAGCAATCACCAGCTCCATGTAATCTCCCACATACCTGCAACGATCCTGTCAGGAAAAGAGCAAAGTACAACCCTTACCAGATAATATACAATGTAATCTGTAATCCAGAGTACAAGGTGAAACCAGAATACTAGAACAGAAAATAAAGCTACGGTACCAGAAATGGAAATGTAAAACTGCAGGCAATGGACGACAATCAATATGCTAGACAATGAACACGGCTATCAATGTACAAGACAATGAATCACGACAATCAATATGCAATTGTGACAATTTGAAATATTAAAACTAATGTGTGACCAGCTTAGGAGCAATCAATCAATCAATGAGGCAATGAGTCAATGAGTCAATTCTACAAGGTCCGGCTTCATCGTACGTGAAGTGTACGATTAGGCTATCCACAATTACCTATGTTGGGTGTGGTCACACAAAAGCTAATATTTCCCCCAATCCCTACAATAAACAATGACTCACAAGCAATGAACAATGGTACAAGACAATCGTGTGTATCTCGTGTCCGATATGAGAACATGGCACATGAATGTAAAAAAGAAAATAAGGTACAAGTCGAGTCAGTGTACTTGCCTCGGTTTGGTTGCACGAGAGTAGTACTGCATGGTTGTAAATTACCTGTTATATGTGTACAATTATTAGGATTTTGAATTAACTACATAACCATCTAATATCTTTCTAACCAATATCTAACTATTTACTATGAAAATAGTTTAATAACCCTTAAAATAGTTTTAGTCACAAAATACTTTTAAAAGAAATTATAGTATTCAATATTAACCAATAATAATTATATATACAATATATATATTTAAAGATCTTAATGTAGAAGCTTTTTATATTAACAAAGTAATATTAGTTATAATAAATCCTTTTTGGAAATATTTTGCAAAATAATAATAACCGCTAATAGGAATTTATATATTTATATGTTTACAAGGTATTTATTTTATGCTAATAAACAAAGTAGTATTTATTCATTTTTGGAAATATAATACATAATAATATACATACAATATTATACATTATACTAAAAATGTTATACAAGATTTATTTAATATTTAAAATCACTAAATACTATACAAGTTAATATTTGACAACACAAAATTTAACAGTAATTAACTAAGCATCCAGCCCCTCCATTTAGCCCAACATATACCCAGTCCACTGTTTAAACCCAAGGCCTGGCATAATCTCAACCAAACCCAGGCCATTCCTATATTTCTTACTGTTAAAATGAATTAAAACTCGAGCCCAACTTACTGGCCCAATATCCAGCCCACCAGCTCAAACCCAGACCAGCTTATACTCTTTGTTATAACAATTAAAACCTTAATTTTTCTTTAATCAAAACAGCCCAACTTACTAACCCACAGACCCGGCCCAGCCCAATATCCTCAATATAATCCCATTAACATTCTCTCTCCTCTCCATTTCCTTAAACTCAACCGTTCTGGACTCTTCTCCCCACTCCGTCTTCTTCACCCCCTTCGTCTTCTCCGGCGAGCAAACCCTAATACGAGCTCTTCTTCCCTGGCCAACTAAGCCCCGCCTTCCCTTCTACATCCCATCTTCTTCTTCGTCTTCTTCACAGTCCAGTCTTCCAAACCCTAATGATCCTCCATGCCGAAACCCTAGCTCGAAACCCTAACCATGTCCTCGCCTGAACCCTAGGAACACCCAGCTATAAAACCCTAAGCTCGGCTTCTTTTTCCCTGTCTCTTCTTCTAACTCACCACAAAAATCTTGATCTCCATAGTTGCTTCCTTCTAGGAGGAACCCTAACCCTATCTTCAGTTCATCTTCCTCAGACCAGTCCCAAACCCTAGATTCCTCTACTACCTTTCCCTTGGGTTAGAAACCCTAGCCCTAAGTTCTTCCTGTAACCACAAACCCTAGTCCCAAACCCTAGAAAACAAGAAGAAAAGGGGTCGAGATGGATCGAGAAGGGGCTCACCGGCCTGAAGGGGACGTCGATCCACGGCGATCCTCGACGAGGTGGAGTACAGCTCTGACGGCGAGACGGTTGGCGCTCCGGCGTCTCGGTGAAGATCTAGTTGTCGGTGGTAGCTCGGCTTCAGGCAAGGGTCGTCAAGATCCGGTGGATCTGGTCGGCGGCTCCTCCTGCTGCTGGATCTCGACGGCGGCGGTGACTACGAGGAGGTGGCTTCTCGGTTCCTAAAGAAGCGGCGCAAAAATCGAAGGGACGGCCTCACGGAGCTCGAAGGGACAGCTCTACTCCCGAGGCGGCAGCGCGGTCTACGGAGTAGCTCTGCAGTCGAGGCAGTGCACTGGTCACTGATGGCGGTGCACACGGCCCAAGGTGCTCAGCGCTGATGGCTGTGCACAATCTCCAAGACGGTGCTACAGTCGAGGCGAAGACTATGGCGGTGGCTCGAACTTCGAAGTAGCTCACTGCTCGAGAAGTAGCACAGCAGTCGAGGTGGTGCTGGCTCCAAGGCGGCGGTCGGATCAGCGGTGTTGGAGTGGCGCCGATCTCGACGAGGTGCGGTGGCGCACGACGGCAACGGCGGCGGTGCTTGGCTGGATCAGTCTCTGTCCAGCGAGGAGAGAGAGGACAGAGAGAGAGTGAGAGTGATATGTAGAGAGAGAGTGTCAGAACATTGGACTGTGTGTGATAATTTAATATTATTTATAGTGAAATAATGAGTGGCAGTGATGTAAATTAGTATAGATCTGGGGGTTATTGTGTAATGGCAGTGTAGGTAAATAAAACTAGATCTAGGGGTGATTGTGTAATGGCAGTGAAGTAATTATATGTAGATCTGAGGGCAGGAATTCGGAATAGTTGTAACAGCTTTTCAAAATTCAAAAATAATAACAATTTTCGAAATCAGGCTTTGCCTCTAATAATTCCAACAGATTTTCAAATATCAATAGTTAAACAGAATTTTAAAACAGTTTTCAAAATAGATTCCCTAATTACAAAATTTCCTACTGTTAATAAAACAGTTACCATTTTCTCCAATAAAATTGTATATTAATAAAATCCGAAAATAATAATTAATCATTTAACAAAAATAACAGTTAATAATTAATTACAACTTAATCAATATTAATAACAATAACAATATTGTAATTTATCTGAAATACGTAAATTAGTATTAAAATACTTTTCAAATTGAGGAAAACCCGAAATTCATTTAATCGAAATTAGGTTTTTGTAAGAAACAATATTTAAATTCAAGAAAAATTAAAAAAACCCTAAAATTTACCAAATATGATTTTGGGAGTTAGAAATCTACCCCCCTTACAAAAATTTCGTCCTCGAAATTTTAAGGATTTTGCAGTGTATAAAATCAAACAAAATTTATTAAAGGCAACAAGAAAACTAAATGATTTATTTATGGAGTAAAAATAACAAGGACTAACAAGTAGTCATTAGACAATAGGAAAAACTGTAAATGCAAGAAAACTCAGAGACAAGCCTCAAAATAGGCAATACAAAGAAATCCAGCTAATACAAACAAGTAAGAAAATAACAGTCCATCTGACTGCGCTCCTACAGCTACTACTGATCCTCAAAGACCGGGTCCTCCTGCTGCTGCTCTGGTGCTGGCTCCTGACGAGTGAAAGCTGCAGGGCAATCTCTCACTTGGTGAGTGGCAGACCCACAAATCAAGCACTGCCCTAACTTCTTGCGGCATTCACCGACATGGTGTCCCGGCCTCTTACAATATGCTCAAGAGAAGTACATCGGAGTCTGAATCTGCCTCTGCTGTCTCGACGATGTCGGTGCTCGAACATGATGCTGATGTTGAGGTGGCCTCTGCTGAGTGTCGGCCTGCTTCGGTGGACCCTGGGAACTGCTGGTGCCAATATCTCGGTCCCGCTTGAGCTTCGGGTCCATCTCCTTCTCCACTTCCTGAGCAACTTTAAGGATGCTCGCATAGGTAGTGGCCTGACCGATAGCTACTGCATGTCGCAGCTCCCTGGGGAGGCCCTTCTTAAACTTCCAAGCCCTCTCCTTCGACGTGCTGACTAGGTTCTCTGCGAACCTGCTGAGTCGGGTGAACTCCGATGTATACTGGGCCACTGTCATACTCCCCTACTGCAATGCTTTAAATTGCATCCGAAGCTCATCCCGCTCCACATCCGGGAAGAACTTCTCCTAGAACATTAGTGTGAAATCCTTCCAGGAAACTTCGGGCTCTGCTAACTGGGGCTCCTCTCGGTACCAAGCCCTAGCAATGTTGAAAAGTCGTATGCTTGCAACTTCGACCTGCAAATCATCCGGGATTCTCGCAATCTTCAATGACCGTTTAGCATTCTCCAGCCACTCATCTGCGTAGACTATCCCTTCATTGCCCCAAAAATCCGTCGAGCAGAGGAACTGATAGTCCTTGGCAGACCATGGCCTCGGTGCTGCTGGTGCCGGCGGTGCTGGCGGTGCTGGTGGAGCTGGCTCTCTGGTCCTGAGTGCGTTGACGATGGTCGCTCTGAACTGTGCGGCCTGCCGATTCTGGGCCTCCATGAATTGCTGAAACATGGCCATCACCTGCGTGCCATCGAACATCATCGTCGAAGGAACCGGCTGAGGCGGAGGTGGTGGAAGCTGCTCCTGTGCACTGGGTGCATGCTGCTCACTGGTCCCAGCGTTCGTCGTGGCGACCGTCCTGTAAAAGAAAAATAAACTGTTGATTGCTATATCCTAGAAAAATCGTAAACTATCCTAAAAATTATAAGTAAAATCAAATTTCAAATTTTTTTATACATCAATAACCATAAACCATAAACCATTAATCATAAACCATAAACCATTTTCCCGCGGTTCCTATGCTGTGATGAGTTTTCCTTAGCTTCCACTGGTCCCCTAATAACACTTTATTGCCTAAGTATCATTAGGATAGACCTGCATGGGCCACCACTAAAAACATGTCACGCCCCGCTCCCGAATAATCGGATACGAGTCAGACACGCCCAGCCTTCGTCGATGGACACGACGAAGTAAGCTGTACAATACTAAGGAAAACTCAAGTCACAATGTAATGTAAACCAACACAGTATTTTATAACGTTTCCAGAAAATCACTAATATCCCTCAAGTCTTTTAAATACAAACTCAGCCGGAGACAAATCCGGTCAAATGAAATAATATACAATAATGAATATTTGAGATACAATCTCCAGAAAAATAAACTAAAAATGAAAGCTGCAATATCCAAGCAATCACCAGCTCCATGTAATCTCTCACTCACCTGCAACGATCCTGTCAGAAAAAGAGCAATGTACAACCCTGACCAGACAATATACAATGTAATCTGTAATCCAGAGTACAAGGTGAAACCAGAATACTAGAACAGGAAATAAAGCTACGGTACCAAAAATGGAAATGTAAAACTGCAGGCAATGGACGACAATCAATATGCTAGACAATGAACACGGCTATCAATGTACAAGGCAATGAATCACGACAATCAATATGCAATTGTGACAATTTGAAATATTAAAACTAATGTGTGATCGGCTTAGGAGCAATCAATCAATCAATGAGGCAATGAGTCAATGAGTCCATTCTACAAGGTCCGGCTTCATCGTACGTGAAGTGTACGATTAGGCTATCCACAATTACCTATGTTGGGTGTGGTCACACAAAAGCTAATATTTCCCCCAATCCCCGCAATAAATAATGACTCACAAGCAATGAACAATGGTACAAGACAATCGTGTGTATCTCGTGTCTGATATGAGAACATGGCATATAAATGTAAGACAGAAAACAAGGTACTAGTCGAGTCAGTGTACTTGCCTCGGTTTGGTTGCACGAGAGTAGTACTGCATGGTTGTAAATTACCTGCTATATTTGTACAATTATTAGGGTTTAGAATTAACTACAATAACCATCTAATATCTTTCTAACCAATATCTAACTATTTACTATGAAAATAGTTTAATAACCCTTAAAATAGTTTTAGTCACAAAATACTTTTATAAGAAATTATAGTATTCAATATTAACCAATAATAATTATATACACAATATATATATCTATATATATATATATATATATATATATATATATATATATATATATATATATATATATATATATATATATATATATATATATATAAAGATCTTAATGTAGAAGCTTTTTATATTAACAAAGTAATATTAGTTATAATAAATCCTTTTTGGAAATATTTTGCAAAATAATAATAACCACTAATAGGAATTTATATATTTATATGTTTACAAGGTATTTATTTTATGCTAATAAACAAAGTAGTATTTATTTATTTTTGGAAATATAATACATAATAATATACATACAATATTATACATTATACTAAAAATGTTATACAAGATTTCTTTAATATTTAAAATCACTAAATACTATACAAGTTAATATTTGACAACACAAAATTTAACAGTAATTAACTAAGCATCCAGCCCCTCCATTTAGCCCAACATATACCTAGCCCACTGTTTAAACCCAAGGCCTGGCATACTCTCAACCAAACCCAGCCCGTTCCTATATTTCTTACTGTTAAAACGAATTAAAACTCGAGCCCAACTTACTGGCCCAATATCCAGCCCACCAGCTCAAACCCAGACCAGCTTATACTCTCTGTTATAACAATTAAAACCTTAATTTTTTTTTAAACAAAATAGCCCAACTTACTAACCCACAGACCCGGCGCAGCCCAATATCCTCAATATAATCCCATTAATATTCTCTCTCCTCTCCATTTCCTTACACTCAGCCGTTCTGGACTCTTCTCCCCACTCCATCTTTTTCACCCCCTTCGTCTTCTCCAGCGAGCAAACCCTAATCCGAGCTCTTCTTCCCTGGCCAACTAAGCCCAGCCTTCCCTTCTACATCCCATCTTCTTTTTCGTCTCCTTCACAGTCCACTCTTCCAAACCCTAATGATCCTCCATGTCGAAACCCTAGCTCGAAACCCTAACCCTGTCCTCGCCTGAACCCTAGGAACACCCAGCTATAAAACCCTAAGCTCGGCTCCTTCTTCCCTGTCTCTTCTTCTAACTCACCACAAAAATCTAGATCTCCATAGCTGCTTCCATCTAGGAGGAACCCTAACCCTATCTTCAGTTCGTCTTCCTCAGACAAGTCCCAAACCCTAGATTCCTCTCCTACCTTTCCCTTGGGTTAGAAACCCTAGCCCTAAGTTCTTCCTATCACCACAAACCCTAGTCCCAAACTCTAGAAAACAAGAAGAAAAGGGGTCGAGATGGATCGAGAAGGAGCTCACCGGCCTGAAGGGGACGTCGATCCACGGCGATCCTCGGCGAGACGGAGTACAACTCTGACGGCGAGACGGTGGCGCTCCGGCGTCTCGGTGAAGATCTAGTCGTCGGTGGTGGCTCGGCTTCAGGCAAGGGTCGTCGAGATCCAGTGGATCTGGCCGGCGGCTCCTCCTGCTGCTGGATCTCGACGGCGGCGGTGACTACGAGGAGGAGGCTCCTCGGTTCCCGAAGGAGAGGAACAAAAATCGAAGGGACGGCCTCACGGAGCTCGAAGGGACAGCTCCACTCCCGAGGCGGCAGCGCGGTCTACGGAGCAGCTCTGCAGTCGAGGCAGCGCGCTGGTCACTGATGACGGTACACACGGCCTAAGGTGCTCAGCGCTGATGGCTATGCACAGTCTCCAAGACGGCGCTGCAGTCGAGGCGAAGACTATGGCGGTGGCTCGAACTTCGAAGTGGCTCACTGCACGAGAAGCAGCGCAGCAGTCGAGGTGGTGCTGGCTCCAAGGCGGTGGTCGGATCAGCGGTGTTGGAGTGGTGCCGATCTCGATGAGGTGCGGTGGCACACGGAGGCAACGGCGGCGGTGCTTGGCTGGATCAGTCTCTGTCCAGTGAAGAGAGAGAGAGGACAGAAAGAGAGTGAGAGTGACGTGTAGAGAGAGAGTGTCAGAACATTGGACTGTGTGTAATAATTTAATATTATTTATTGTGAAATAATGAGTGGCAGTAATGTAAATTAGTATAGATCTGGGGGTTATTGTGTAATGGCAGTGTAGGTAAATAAAACTAGATCTGGGGGTGATTATGTAATGGCAGGGCAGTAATTATATGTAGATCTGAGGGCAGGAATTAGGAATAGTTGTAACAGCTTTTCAAAATTCTAAAATAATAACAATTTTTGAAATCAGGTTTTGCCTCCAATAATTCCAACAGATTTTCAAATATCAATAGTTAAACAGAATTTTAAAACAGTTTTCAAAATAGATTCCCTATTTATAAAATTTCCAACTATTAATAAAACAGTTACCATTTTCTCCAATAAAATTGTATATTAATAAAATCCAAAAATAATAATTAATTATTTAACATAAAAAACAGTTAATAATTAATTACAACTTAATCAATATTAATAACAATAACAATATTGCATTTTTTTTGAAATACGTAAATTAGTATTAAAATACTTTTCAAATTGAGGAAAACCCGAAATTCATTTTAATCGAAATTAGGTTTTTGTAAGAAACAATATTTAAATTCAAGAAAAATTAGAAAAACCCTAAAATTTACCAAATATGATTTTGGGAGTTACAACTCTCGCATTGACTCGAGATAAATTGATCAACAAAGCCATGGCGTGATGCCATACAAGTCTATATTGGACCTGTACAAGTCAAGAACGTGCACTTGATAGTTCTTTTTAGACAATGAGTTGAAATTAAACAATTTAGAGAATTGAAGACATAGAATAAGAAGAAATTTAGCTTTTCATTCATAAAACTTAAAAAATATATGCAATATCATTTTTACAATTCATATGCCCTTGCGGCTATATCTTTGAAACACAAAAGAAAAAGTCTTGACAAGCTGCCATGAAATAATCCTTATCATTCCATACATTCATGCCCCTTTATACATTTAAACATAAGCCTTCGATCTGAATTGGGCTTCAAAATACTTCAAAATACGAGAGCTTCGAGCCGCCTCCCGTTCTTCATCTTCAGTCTAGTCTTGAACTCTAGCGCACGTTCGGCACCTAGAGAGTTGGGGGTTAGCACACTTGCTCGTGGACAGGACGAACTCACTGGTCTAAACCGACACTTCTTATTAAGGATTTTAGCATACGAAGTGATCTTAGAACTATATGATTTTGCCATTCATATCAAAGGCAACATTTTAAGCAGTAAACAACATAACCAATTTTAACTTATCTTACCACGGCCATACTCTTTTCCTGTATTAAATAGATATAATACTTACCACATGCACAAGACAATAGGTGAGCATACAATCTATCTTATATGCGGTCATTGGTGATATCGTCACCATGAATGACGATTACGTGGCATTGCGATGCGTCCTACTAGTAGGGTTGCAAGCCTAATTGGAGGTCTCTCAATGCCTCACGCCGAAGCACTATTCCATAATTTCATCCTAGGCCGATTCGGTCCCAGCGCCCCGGGTACTGTTTCGAGGAAATCTAACCCGGTGCACAAGTCGTCCATGACCATGCAAATACAAGACAGCTATGTATGAAATAGATAGCATAGCGCGGACAGTATTAATCAGCATAATTATTTTTACTCGTACTAGAGTTCTTTTCCTCAAAGTCGTACGTTTTGATTCAGCATCCCGTAGGCACCAAATTCTCCGAGGTACCATATGTCGCAACCAACATTTCATTTCATTTTCATTTTGCAGACCCTGAAATAATTCTCTCTTTTCTAGAACCTTATATTTTCTCTTTTTGGTGTGAAACTTATATTTTTGGATTAAATTATCCTAAATCGATACAGTTATCCAAAGTTCTTGATCATAGTGCTAAAGCATACATTCAGTTAATATCATCGATTTAAACGTTAAATTTTAAGAATTCGTTGGGGAAAAGAGTAGAAAAGAAGGGGCCAAACCACCCACCTAAAGAGATTGCACCGAGAGTAGGAGATCGATTTGCGACGGTCAAGCATCAGTTACACAAACTCCTGCAATGGCACGAGCAACATGTTATAATCCCTTCTTCAATCCTTCCCCTTCGAAATTCCCAAAGACGCATTCAGAAATCTACTCGAAAGCACACCATCAAATCCAAGCGACAATTCATTCAGAAAGCGAAGAAAACAAATAAAACCAACAGCAGACCTGTCATGTCGCTCTCATTAGAGTTCATTCGCCAAGACACAGTTCGCTGCATATCTTGGACTTATTTCAACAGTAGACGATCCATTAGTTGGAACGGTACTTATATCATTTGTCCAAATTAATTTTATTGACGATATGGTTTTCGTATACCAACTCATCGCTGAGTCAGACTAGCCATCTATGTTCCCGACCGTATCTGACTTGCCACGAGCCTATTACATAGTGCTTCGCCCCAACGGGAGCGAGGTACTACATATACCCTATAATTATTTTATGTAGAATTCTCATCACGCCAACTGGTATGGCTGCGAGAATCTCTAAACTCCATAATTAAGATAAGTATACACCAAATCAGGCTCTATGTTTTTGTCATACCAACTAGTATGACTGTGATAAATTCTAGACTCCATAACTAAAGCAGACATTTATCTTTCACACTGTCCTCATCGAATATGTCATCAAAATATACCTTAATTTAGTCCATATAATTCATCTCGATATCAAATCAAAGTTAACAACGAACACTAAGGTTCAATCAACGAACAAGGTTGGTCAAAATTTGAAATTCCTTAAATATAGCCTAAAACAATTCTCAACCTTCATATATAAGATTGACTAATCATCTTTCTTACCGACCTAAATGGTTATAAGTTCAACGTTCTACTCTTTTGCTCCTTCTAGAGTCCCTAAAACTTTTCTAATTGCAAGAATAGGGTTCACAACAGACATGTGTTTCGAAAATTAGGATAAAAAAACAAAATGAAAATAGACTCAATATAATTCGAAGTAAGATTCTCAGGGATCATCCCTGGAATCTACAAAGAGTTCCTAATATGTGATTGAGTACCAAATCACCTAAAATATTCTATGATTCAATCCTAATCCTATGGCAGGCTTGTAGTAGTATGGCTAAGCTTAAGTATTACCACGACTTCGCGTTAGTTACGAAGACAGACCTACATGGGCCACCATAAAAATGTGTCACGACCCGCACCCGAATATTCGGGCATGAGTACGTGGGCCACGCCCAGCCTATGCCATAGTATCGACGGTAGAACGTTGTCAAACAACTAAGGAAGATATGAAATAAGAAGATAGTAGTAACACTGAATCAACTAGAGTCTAAAAATGATCATATATGACAAGAATGTATCGAAGACAAATCCGATAACGAGACATAAATCTAAACAAAAAATAATGGCCAAGAGCTCTCTAGAGGTCAACTCACGATCCAAAGTACATCGAGATCTGTCCTCACGAAGTCCAGGGTGTGGGACATAATATTACCTAAAAAATAGTTATCCAGTCATGATTGGAGCGAAGTACATAACTCTAAAAGCAGTTCTATTGCATGGTAGGAAATATATAACTCGCAATAAAATAATATGTATGATGTACTGGATAAAAATACAAAGAAATAGAAAAATGGCATTATAAAAATATATATGGAAACTGAGTACATGAATACGATAGAGAACATGTTAACTTAAAATGAACACAAGTGATTTAGAGCAAAATTTAGTTATATGATTGGTTTAGGATGCACATGATTATTCTACGGTAACTCGATTATACGTGAATGTATAATCGACATACATATGATCTACATTAAGGGATATAATCACATAACTATATTCTACTCCCCCGCCCTAATCAATACACATGGATTTAATCACGATACGTTACGTACATGATTTTTAGTTTGCGCATAAAGCACATGTAAGCACATGAGAGTACATGAGAGCACATGAGAGTACATGAATAATATGAATATAAGGAGTATACGATGCATATAAAAAAGTACATGAACATGAAATACCCCATGTACCTAATAAGGGATAACATCTCCTAACAAGATCCATTTAGTACCAATCTGTGTAACAATGTGCCAGCATCAAGTAAAGTTGTCTAGAGCAGGTAATATAGATACTACCATGATAAAAACAATCAGAGAATGTACTCGCTTGAATTCGGTTGGAGTCGACGTGCACGACATAAACTTGTCGACATGGAATAGATACGATGCTATGCTTCACAAGATAGTCCCAAACGATGACACGGGTGGTTTCATTGAGTCCAGAATTTTCCAAATAGTCTAGTTTGTTATATTAAGCCCAAAATCAGAGTTCGGCACGATAATCGAATCAAAGAATAGAAACGACTAAACTAGTCCCGATTTATGATTTTGAGAAAAAATATAACTAAATAAATATAAGTAATTTGGAAATCATTTATAAAATCTAGAAATTATATTTTTATGAATCAAGGCATTTTTAGATAATATATGAAAATATTGAAAACCATTTCAGGACTTAAACTCTTAATTTGCCAATTATAAAATATTAAGGAACAGCATAACTAAATACGTATAACTTATTTTTGAAAAATATTTATAATATTTAGAAACTATATTTCATAAATCAACTATTTTTAGATAATATTTCAAAACTTAGAAAATTATTTATTTGGAAACTAGGTTTTGTTTAGACAACATATTTAGAAATAACGTTTTGAAAATTCATTAAAACATTATTTGGTAAATACTACTTTATGTAAAATATACTAATAATTTTAAATAATCTAATTACCCAAATATTATCGCTACCATTATAATCGTATAAAATAGCTTTACATGTAGGAAAAAAAAATGAGCTTGGCCTGTGCGATGCGGGGCATCCAGAATGTCGGAGGACTGACGAAAAATGGCCACGATCTGAGCTGGCGTGGGACAGAATGGGGTGTCTCGTGCATGAAAACTCAACAGCTATGGACGTCGCGCGGACGGTCGAGGACCGGCACCATTCTACCACGGGTATAAACGACGGCCGACCATACAGCCCGTCGTGCGACGCCCAAAGGACGTCGAAAAGACGTCGTAAGGGCGTCGTGCACATAAAACGGGTGGCTCGACGACATCGGCTGTCGTAGGCATCGTGAAGAGGTCGGGGGCGCCTTCGGTGTCGTGGACGAAGCGAGGCATTGAGTTGCCGGCGTCGAAAGACGTCGGCCGTCCCGTGAGGCTCGGGAGCACGCGAAGTGCGCGAGACGTACGTATGGGGCGATGATGAAGAAGCCAGTGCAGAAAAGATCCGCACGAAGAGTCCGAAGCGACATGACGACTGGCTAAAAAACGTGTGCGGGGAGACACGATTAAACTGAGCCCGCACGTGCTTGACTTTTTAATAAAAATTGAAAATAATAATAATAATAAATATATATATATAATAATTTATATATATATATATATATACTATACCCCTTAAAATATTTTTTTTACTATTACCCCTTAATATATATATATATATATATATATATTTTATATATATATATATATATATATATATATATATATATATATATATATATATATATATTTTTATAAAATATATATATATATATATAAAATATATATATATATATATATTTTATATATATATATATATATATATATATATATATATATATATATATATATATATATATATATATATATATATATATTTATATATATATATATAAAAATATATATATATATATATATATAAAATATATATATATATATATATATATATATACATAAAAAAATAAAAAATATATACATATATATACACACATATGCAAATACGTATATTAGGTACATATGCAAAATATGCCCAACCTACGAAATTATGAAAATATGATAATTATCCTTTAAAAAAGCCATATAACCCAAGACCATATAATGCATAAAACTTAGCAAATAGCCCCCAAAAGTTTTATAATAATAAAATAAAGCTCATAAATAACTCATTGTTCTTAAAAGCCAAAACTAATTATACATGTAAATTTATATAAAAACCCAATATATAAACCTACTCACAGTTGTTACCACCCAATTATCCTAATTAAATTAAAACCCAGTCCTAGTCCAAATGCTAATATTAACTGGGATCACAAATTGATATACAAGCCCAAACAGTTTAATCCCATGGCTTATAGCTCATACTTCAAGTCTAACTAAAAAAAACAAATGAAATTATCTATTCCCATTTATAAAGAAGAAGGAGAGAGAACATCAACATTTTAACAAAGAAGGGGAAGGAAAGGAAGAAAGAGCATGAGAGTGAGAAAACAAGGGGTTCTCACCTAGGGTTCCGGCAAAGCGCGGAGGGGCGGATCCAGCCGGAGGAGGCAGCGACGGTGATGCGGTCACAGGGGAGAGTGGGGGTCGATGGAAGAGAAATGTTGAACGGCTACTGAGACCTCGAGGCCTTGACCATTTCGAGGTACGGGTCGGGGAGCTGTCACTGTGGTGGTAGTCGGGGTGTTGATGATCTGGACGTAGATGGTCAGGTGCTGGCCAAGTTGGCCGGGCGAGGGGTCGGGCTGGTAATGGCCAGCCGGTGGGAGAGGGAGGTACTGGCTATGGTGATGGTGATTTTGATAGATGTGGTCGGGACGGTGGTGCCAATGGTGCTGGAACGCAAAGTAGTGGTGGCAAGGGCAGCGCCACGGTGGTGCTTGGTAGGACGATGTTGGTGGTAGGATGGCCGGTTGGGGACGGGTCGGGATGGCGATGGGGTTCGGTGACAGTGAAGGGGAGTGGTCATGATGGGTATTGGACTGGAGCTATGATGGCCGATGTTCGTAGCCGCAATGGTGGTGGTCGGGAGGGGTTTAGCCAATACGGGGGATCGTCGGAGCCGAGACGGGTCAGGACTGTAGGTGGCGGCTGCTTTGAAGAGTGTAGGAATTCTAGGAAATCGCTTATTCTAAACTATTGGAAACCCCCATGTATATAGGGTAGAGTGGAAAAACCCGGGAAAACTTGTAAATGTAATTGGAATAGGAAAACTATAGTGAAAAACTAACTACTAACCCTGATTGCTAACCACTAACACTATTGCTCTCCACTAGCTTAATTAGTTATTAGTTAATAATTAATTTCGTTAAAAGTTAGTAGATAATTACAATTTAGCTACTAATTACCTATAATTGGCTAAATCCTAAACTATAGCCCACAATCGAAGCCAATGGCTTGGTTGGCTAAACTAGGACCGAAACGACCTTAGTCCGATAAGAGGGGAATCGAATAACCTACCAATTATCAAAAACCTTTAACTAAAATAATTAGTAATAAATTATTTCTATTTACAAAACATGACTCAACAAATATTTTCTATATATAAAATATAACTTATAGATTTTTCTCGAAATGGACAGAAAATTAAATTAGGGCAAAAATCTCACATAAAATAGTTTCTACAAAACCAATGACCCAACAAAACATCGATAACAAATTACGATCAAAAATATTTTCTCAATATTAGAATTGCACGATTTTCAAAAATTTAGGAAAAATTCAAAAGAAATAAAAATTTTAAAAAAATATATTCAAAAAATCAAGAATTTGGTTATCGGATGTTATAATGGCATAATAAGGAACGAAAGATGGATGCAGGAGAATTATCTCATCCTTCTGATGGAGAGGCATGGTAGTATTTTGATCATTGTCATCTTGAATTTGTTGTAAAGCATCAGAATGTTCAGTTGCCATTATTTTTTGATGGATTCACTCCTTTCGGGCAGTCGCGATATTAGTACTCTTGTTAGACGGTGATTTTAACCCCTAACAATCTACAACTGTGGATGTTCGTAAGACTCCTTATATGTGCTTGACACTTATCTTATCTGGTCCAAAAAATCTAAAGAAGAACATCGATATCTACTTGCAGCCATTGGTGCATGAGTTGAAACAATTGTGGCAATTCTGCGCTCAGACGTATGATATATCGATGGAGGAGAACTATCAGATGAGAGTGTCACCGATGTGGACCATCAATATTTTTCTAGCATATGGGATGCTATCGGGTGGAGTACTCATGGTACTATATCTTGTTCAATATGTATGAGAAAGAGTAAGACATTTTGTCTTCAAAATGGAGGAAAAACATGCTTTTTTTATTGTCATCGTCAGTTCCTTCCTATATCGCATCCGTGGAGAAGGATCAGAGATTCCTTTAGAGCTAGTAAACGGGAACAATCTCCTCCCCTGCTGAGATTGACAGTCAACAAAGTTTGGGAAGATATAGAGGATTTGCTGACTATGATGGAAGATCCGATATCGGACCTTCACTTTAAAGGATTCGGACACAGCATAATTGGACAAAGCATAGTATCTTTTAGGATTTACCTTATTGGAAGGACAATCTTATAAGACACGATCTTGATGTCATGCATATCGAAAATAATGTATTTGACAATATCTTCAATACAGAGATGGATATCAAGGGGAAACGAAAGACAATCCCAAAGTGAGAAGAGACTTGGAATTATTTGCAGGCGTCTAGATTTGCACCTAAAACGAAGTGCTAGTGGTAATTTGATCAAGCCTCCAACACTATTTACATTGAGTAGAGACGATAAACTGATAACATGCAACTAGATTTTAAAGTTGAGGTTTCTAGACGGATACGTATCGAATCTGGCTAGATATATCTATCTCAATGAACGAAAGCTGACAGGGATGAATAGTCATGATTGCTACGTATTTATGGAGTGGTTACTTCCGATCACTCTGGGAGAGATGTTTTCTTTTAAGCGTGGACTCTGTTGATCTATTGTCTATATTCTTTTGAAATTTGTGTTCAAGCAAGTTAACTGTGCAACTTAGGTTAGATCTTGAGGAGAAAATTGTATTAGCATTGTTCAAGTTAGAAATGGTATTTCGCCTGACTTTTTTGAAAGTATGGAACATTTGTCGATTCATCTTGCATATGAAGCACGTATCGGTTCTCCCGTCCATTTGTTGGCCCATTGGTCATAGTCACACCTATTTTTGATAATCAATGTAAACTTTGGTCGATATGTAAATAATACGCTGCTACAGGTACCAAAAAAGAATGTCTACTTCCAAACTTCTACCATTTATCGTCTTCATCTAACAAAGACTACAGATGCTAATGAAGACTTATTTTTATATTTTATTCTGTATTTTTATTGTATTGAGTCTAGGAAAAATGTAAGGTCGATCGGATTGGCAACAGACAATTCTACTAAACCCCACTCTCAAAATAGCCTACCTATCTACTCCACATTCCATACTACCCTATACCTAACATCCAATACCCTTACTAGCCCAATACCAAACATACTCAAAGAGCAATCTTCATTAGAATACCAGTAACTGGTCAGAAAACTCAACCTAAGAGTTCGGCCAGAACTCTGCCCAAGTTCGGTTAGGTTAGCTTATGAACTTTAGTGGTTTTCCTAAAGATCTGCAACCGATTTTTGAATTACGAAAAATCTGCACTCGAACTCATGTCGACTTATGCCCACAAAAATAATATAAATAGGTGAGAAGTTTCCATTCCAAATCACTCATTCATTCTTCTCTTCTCTATCTATTTAGAAGCATTCGAGAGCTTTACACTTTCACATCTAGCCTTTAAACTCCTAGCCAAGCCAAGTGTCATACCAGTTCAATCTAGAGTTTGGTTCGAGTTAGTAAAGAAGACTTTCCGTAAACGTTTTGGTTTTCAAGTTTGTCTTTTTTGAAGTTGTGAGTCCTCCGAATAAAAAATCATGGTTGTAAGGAGCTACAAGCGCTTCATATTCAAAATTTGCGCCATAGCGGATTAACATCAAGCAAGAGTACTCGAGACTGGGCTAGTCCTCTCAGAGGGAAACCCATATACATCACTATGTCATGAGCTTGCTTTTTTGATGGACATTACTTTACGTATTTAAATTTTGTATATAGTTTATTATCATCTGCCTAGCACTTATCACCTGTGATACTCTATATATTTTTAATTTGGTGATTATATTTTTGCTACATATACGTATACTATTCACCCCCTCTAGAGGTGCTCAACGTTTCTATAATTGGTATCAAAGCAAGCTATATTCAAATATAAAACTCTAGAGAGTATATATGGCAGCCATGAAATCTATATTCACAGGTGAAGAAAAATCCACAAATAGACCCCTACTATTTGATGAAACAAACTATACTTATTGGAAAACACACATGAGTTTCTTTCTTAAATCACTTGACTTTGATCTTTGGTCGATAGTTTTGGACGGTTAAAAAAATAGGCCAAAATTATGATTAATGATAATCTTGTAGATAAGCCACACGATAGATACACTGACCAAGAAAAGAAACAGCCTAATCTAGATGCACAAGCCATCAATGCTTTATTCCGTGCAATGGACAAGACTGAATTCAATAAAGTATCTACCTATGTTACTTTGCACGAGATCTGAAAACTTCTTGAGGTAATCATGAAGGAATTTCACAAGTAAAGGAATCCAAGATCAGCAGACTGATATAAGAGTATGAGGCTTTCAAGATAAAGCCAAATGAATCAATCACATAAATGTTTACTCGTTTCCTAGATATAACTAATCCTCTAGCTTCTCTTGGTAAAGATTAAAGTAACCATAAAAAGATTAGGAAGGTGCTCAAGGGATAGACCAAGAATCGGAACCCGAAGGCTACCATAATCATTGAAGGAAACAATCTCAATACAATGTCACTAGAGATGCTGATGGGCAAACTTATAACTCATGAACATGACCTACAAGACTTTTACGAGGCAAACCCAAAAGAAAAATCTATCGCCTTAAAAGTACAAGCCAAAAGGTTCTCCAGTGAAGACACTGACGATAAAGATTCAGATGGTGATGAACAAGCCCTACTAGTCAAAAATATCAAGAAGTTCTTGAGGTTTGAGAAATCAATTGAAAGAAAAACGACGTCCAAGAAAGCAATAAAGAAGAAACTATATGCTATGGATGCAAAAAATATCAGGAATATCAAGAAGGACTGTCCAATAACCAAGAAGAGTAGTCAATACGACCGATCAAGCAAAAAGTCAACAAATGGTCGAAAGTATGTAAATACTAGTATCTGACACGAGAACGAGCCCAGTAAATCAGAAGAAGAGGAAAAACACAACAGTTCAACGAATGTCTGCTTAATGACATTTGATCAGGTATCAGACAATCCTCTATAGGATGACTTTACTTTTGATGAACTCTCTGATGCTTTTATCTTGGCAAACTCAAAAATGTATTAGACAAGTACAAGCAATCTCAAAAAAAGGTAAAAGTATGAACAGCCGAAGTGGCTAGATTGTCTAACTTTTTGTAAGAAACAAAAAAGACATCTACACAAGTAACACGAAAGACGTAGCTAACTTTAAGCTAAGTCTTCATGAGGCTCAATGCACGATTGTTCAGATAGCGAAGGATTATAAAAAATGTTGTCTCTATATAACTTTGAGAAGAGATTACAAATCGACACTGAACAAAAGCTAAAAGACATGACTGAGAAACATATAGCAGCTTGTTCAATCTCAAAAAAGTTAGAGATAAAGTTAGATAAATAGATTATTCCTGTTACGCTGCCTAAGATCTTTCCTACTACACTTATACCAAATAGGACACAATCAAAGAAAGCACGAAGACAATATGTTCCATATAATCATGCTTTTACTTACAAGTATCCATGTAAGACACAAAGGACTCATGTCTATAATGAAATAAAGGACACTCACTCTATAATTATATGTACATACTGTGGTCAATATGTGCACATATCACAGTACTGTAGAATTAGAAAGTTAGTAGACATGAATAAATACACATGGATACCCAAAATTAAATAATGCTGGACCCTCAAAGAAATGGGTACCAAAAGTCACATATACTCGTCTTATAGGTGGTCTAACCCTCTCATGCTAGAAGTAAATGGATCCTCGACAGTGGATATTCGCAGCACATGACTGGTGAAGCATCTCTATTCGCGACGCTATCGATAAAAAGGGAAGAATATGTCTTCTTCGGTAATAATATGAGAGGTATCATAATATATAATGGTACTGTTGGTATTTCTCCTTATCCAGTAATAAAAGATGTTTGTCTTGTAATTGTAACTGAATTAAAACATAACCTTCTAAGCATTAGCCATCTTATTAACATGGTTATGACATAAATTTTGTTAAAGACAAATGTTTTATATATGATATGTCCACTGTTAATCCCGTCTATGAGGGAATCATGGAGGATAACATTTATTTATTCTTTTTAGAAAGTATTAACTGTGCAGGTTAGTGCCTAGTAGTCAACCAGGATGAAAGTTGGCTATGGCATATGAGACTAGGATATGCAAACATGGATACCATTTCAAGGTGTAACCTTCATTTTCTAATGAATTAAATCATTTTATCTAGTTAGTAGGTAGTGTACTTAAATCATAATTCCATGTCATGTATATATATGTATTATATGTTATATAAATAATATTTGTATAAGTATATATATACCTTTTTTTAACCAAACCCCCCATTTTATTCATATGAAGGCGCAAAATGCCGAAACCTTTACAAGCAAGCACAACCAAAATAAAAGTGACAAAAAGGCAAGATGATAAAAAAATTAGGAGAGCACGGACTGCCAGAAGTCCTCGTAGCCGTGTATGCAATGTCTGCTGACTTTGACAATTTGGCGGAGAACCTCCCGGATCAGCTGGTTGGACGAGTATTGGTGGCCTTCGTATATGTATTTGTTGCGGTTCTTCCAGATGACCCACGTGATGGCGGCTGCGATGATCTGGTGGCCCTGGAAAGTGCTCGCCTAGTTGGCCATAAGATTGTTGAAGCTCCCACCGTTCTAGTTAATGTTGCATTAGTGAGATAGCGTTGTCCACACCCTAGTCGGTAAATCCTCGGAGTAGAAGATATGGTCCACCGTTTCTGATTGTTTCTCCATACAGCAATGACATACAGATGCTAGGCTGAATCTGATGGTGTTGAGGGCATCGTCTGTAGGGAGTTTCCGGCGAAAAGCTCTCCACACAAGAACATACCATTTATTGGAGATGCATGTCTGCTAGAAAAGTCCCAAGATGGGGGATGGCATCCCAATTTCGCGAACAACCCTTCTGGCCGAGGCTACGATGAATGATCCACTGGGCTCAATTGACCACCGCATGACGTCTGGTTCTGTATTAATCTTCAGTTCAGTGTCGATGAGTGTTGCAGCAGCCTCTTCTCCCACCCATTCACGAATCCTTTCCCGGTTCTAGTCGCCCGAGTGATCCTACAACTCTCTGATAGTACTGTTAGAAGGGGTTGCTGGTAATTGGTGAAGGAGATCTTCCCCGGCCTAGCGTTTGAAGAATATAGATAATTCGCCCGAGCCTAGCTGGAGGCAGATCATAGGCTCAGAGATGTTTCGCCCATGGAGAATACGTCTCCAAGACGCTGAGGATCTGCAGTTGTAGTCAGCGGTGGACGGATGACTATGCTTGAAGTATCTGGCCTTCATAAACTGTGCCCAGAGGCCTCTGCTAACTCTAAGCTTCCACCACAGCTTCATCGAGTAGGCATCAACAACATGCAACAGCCTACTAAAACCCAGTCCTCCCTCCTTGGTGGGTCTGGCCATGGTATCCCAGCTCGCCCAATGATGTTTGTCCTTGCCGTCGTAGTGGCCCCAGAAGAAGTTGGCAAAAAGGATTTCAATTGATGTGAGAACCTTATTAGGGAGGGGGAGCATGCTGTTAAGGTGCATATGGGGATAGATGAGAGCACATGTTGGATCAAGATAATCTTTCTACCAGATGATAGAATGGCGTTGTGCTATCCCTCTAGTTATTCCTAATTTTGCCTACCAACCCTTAGAAGATGCCCGTATTAGATCTGCCATACACCAACGGGCATCCTAGGTAGGAGAAAGGTGGGTAAACAATATTGAAGGAGGTGATGTTGGAAAGAGTGGAGGCGTGGTCTCTGTTGGTCTTGTGGTAGACGTAGATGACACTCTTGTTGGGATTGACGTGCTGGCCAGAGCATCTGGAATATCTCTGTAGCGTGTTGTGGACTACCTCTACAGATCCCACGTCCCCTGAGGAGAAGATGAGAATATCATCAGCGTACGCCAGGTGGGTGATTATCGGGCAACCGCTTGTGGTGTGGAAATATTGGAAGTTCGGAATGCCCACCATTCTGTTTAGATTTCTGCTCAGGATTTCCGCGGCGATGATGAAGATGGTAGAGGATAAGGATCTTCTTGCTTGACCCGGCAACTAGATTTGAAGAAGCCATCGGCTTGACCGTTAATAACCGTGGAGAACCACGAGTTGCTGATCGATCTCCACACGATATTGGTCCAGATTTTCGAAAACTCGAAGGCCCTGAACACCCAAATCATGAATTGCCAGTCTAGCCTATCGTAAGCCTTCTCCATGTCCAGCTTGATATCAATATTCCTGCCCCTGGCTGGTAATTTCATGCATGTGACCATTTTTGGGCCATCAGAATGTTCTCTAAAATGTTTCGGCCGCAAACGAAGCCACTCTGCTCTTCGAAAATAATTTTGGGAAGGATCTCAGTAATGCGATTGGCAATGATTTTGGAGACGATCTTGTTCGTGAAGGTGCACAGGCTTATAGGTTGAAAGTCTTTGAAGGTTTTCGGATTTTTCTATTTGGGAATGAGAATCAGATTAACGCATGAGAGAGATCTGGGGTACCTGGCTCCTTGGAAAAATGCGATGGCCGCCTCGTGAATATTCGATTTGATAATGTCCTAGCATGATATGAAGAATAGACCGTTGAACCAGTCGGGTCCTGGTGTGCTGTATTCGTCGAGCACCAACACGACATCTTTAACCTCTTGTTTGGAGGGGATGAGCTCCAGCCGGTTGTTGTCTCTCGCCTCAATCAGGCGAGGGATATTCGTAAGGAATTCCACGTCTCTGAAGATGTCTTCTTTTGTGAACAGCCGGGAGTAGAAGTCTGCGGCAGCCAATTGGATCCCTCGTTGGTCTTTGATTATGTTCCTGTTATCATCTGCGATCTGGTGGAGGTTGAGCTGCTGTATGTGTCCCTTGATGCAGGCATGGAAGTAGCACGTGTTTTTGTCCCCCTCACTATCCTAAGTCAGTCTCGCTTTCTATTTCCAAAATTCGGTCTCTACCTTCAATCTGAATTTCAGCAACACTCTGGTAAGGTTTAGGGAGGTCTTGGCCGCTGTTGATCTGTCTAATATAAAGAATGCTTCCGTGCAAGTGACGTCATCCTCAGCGGTGCGGACAGCCTGGAAGATGTCACAAAATGCTTCCTTGCTCCATGCGGTGAGAGCTTTCCTTGTAGCCTTGAGTTTGTTTGCGACATGGGCCAGGGGGTCAAGGGTATCGTCTCTGCTCCAAGCATTGGCGACGATGTTCTTGAACTGTGGATGGTGGCTCCAAAAGTCAAGGAAGCAGAAGTTTTTCTTGATTTGGTTCGATTTGTTGCTGATTTCGATGAGGAGGGGTGAGTGATCCGACTCGGTGGCGTTGAGGTGTGAGAGATTAGAGATGATATCTAGATCAGCCCACTTCGGGTTAATGATGGCGCGGTCCAGGCGAGAGGATTTCTTCGAGCGCCTTATTGCATGTTTCACTAGGTGAAAGCGCAGCCGTTGAACTGTAGGGGTAACAGGTAGGCATTAAAGATGAAGTTGGTGAAGTCGTGAATGGCCGACGGTGGGGGGATGGCCTCCTGATTTTTTCTCCCTTCAAGTGATCGCATTGAAATCTCCTATGCATATCCAGGGGAGGTTGCTATTGTTAAGATAGGTGTTCAGCAGGTCATCCCACAGCTTTACTTTCGGTAATGTCGCAACTGTCGTACACGGCTGACAAGAGGGAATGGGAGTTGAGCATGGGATGTTCCACCCAACACGAGAGGGCTTGTCTCGAGTCATGGATGGTGTCGATCTTAACATCATTATTGGAGATGATCCAGATATCATGACAGCTGGCGATAGCCGATGCGAAGCCTAACTGCAGCTATATGGATCTGAGCTTGTTTGGGGAAATTTTGGGTTCAATAATCATAAGGATGTCAATTCTGTGAATTTTCTTGAGGCTGTTTAGTCTTCTCAAGGTGGGTTTATTGGCAAGGCCCCTAACATTCCAAGAGAGGATGTTAAGCATTAAGTTTCTGTTTAGGGGATTTTTCTTGAGTTTTGCGACGGACCTGGTGGTCCCAGCCGTGACCTCTTTGTTACCTCCTTTGTATGATTTTTTCGATGTGGAAGCTGCCTTACCGACCACCATCGTAAAATTGTCTCTCTTTGTTCGGATGCAAGTATACCTCACCAGCAATTTCAGCTACGGCTCCGAAGAAGCTATTGGTGGTATTGATTTCCGCGTTTAGGCCTTATTGCGACCTGCGACTGCTTGTCCAATGTTAGCCAAGTCAATCGCCCAGATATTGGTCACATTATGGGTTGAGGAGGGGGCAATTGTCGGTAGGCTGGGGCTCTTTATTGGTCAAAGCGGACGGGTTTACTAATGATGTTGACTCCACGTCGGTCGTGTCCTCCCTTTCAGTATTTTTGTTAATCCCTGTTTCTTCTTCTGTAATGTGATCTTCTGTGGGTGTGTCTTGCGGGTCCTCTTTGGCCTCTGACTGTAGAATGTCAAATTTGTTGGCAAGGTTGATGCCTATGGGACTATATGGTACGATGTCTTTTCCCTGGGGAGCTTGATCTTGTTTATGGGCATTACCTGAGCTGGCTTCGAATCTGATGTGGAAGTTGGGTAGGGTTAGGATGGGTGATTGGAGGGATTTCTTAGGTGCAAGAGTGGATACCACCTTTCTATTAGCTTTCCGCTTCAGTTCTGGATGGGCGTGGAAGCAATGTTCAATTGAGTGGCCACGTGTATGGCAGTGCTTGTAGAATATAATGTTATTGTCATAAATAATTTGTTGGGTGTGAGTTTTGTTGCCGAGCGCGATTTGGATGTGGTTGGGGAGATCCTTCGATAAGTCCAGTTCCATGCAAAATTTGGCATAGTTTCCTTTGGTAAGGTTGCGGGTTTTTTCTGTCGGTGCCACAAACATCTCGAAGGAGTTAGCTATCCTCCTCAAAGCTGCCGGCGCAAAGCATATGAGGGGAAGGTTCGGGAGGGTGACCCACGCAGAGACAATGGCGGAGTTCTTTAGTGTTAAAGTCTGGAGTCCATTTGTCACGTCCCAGAACCAGAATACTGGAGAGCGGGGGCAGACATAGCCAGCTACGTATAATGAAATGGAATACATCTCACCATACGGTCACGGCTGTCTAGATAAATGAGGGTTTATCTACAAGCCATCAGTCTCTTAAGTCATAAATTATCCTATTGTCTCAATCTCAACCAACTAATAATAATCACAAGATATCAGATCACCAAATATACAATTGTAAGGCGTCCCAAACATTACATATCCAGATGATCATGAAGCTAGTCGTACAAAATATAAGGACTAGCAAGAGTTAAGTCATACATGATCAACCTCGAGTTGCCAATCATGATTACAGCCCGTAGGCAGACAGAAGTAAAGTGCATCGAGCTAACAAGTGCTCGTCGGCTAAACGCCTCAAAGAATAATGTACAATAGAGTGGAAGGACAAAAGAAACCCACTCGTTGCCCTGGTTACGTCTGGCGGTCACCATCGGGCTGGAAGACAGGTAGATCCTTTGCTGCTGCTCCGGTATCTGGCCATACAAAACCAGCTGGGTCAGACCCCAGAAAGAGCAAGTGCCACAAAGGAGGCCACAAAATAAGAACTAAAGCCAGCAAATTAGCACAATAATATAATTACATAATAAAAGGCAGTAAATTAAGAAAAGCATGATAGATGAATATAAAAGACAATCTTGTACAGAATCGATAAAAGACAGAACATATGGAAAAAGCATGACAGGATGATATACGATGAGATAACCATGGGACTATTCAGATAACCAGGTTAAAACCCGTAACCCAAACAAGGACCGAGGTTGTAACCCTTCGTCTGAACAGAACTTGGTTTCTCCCACCATTTATCGGCAAGGTAAATATAAGAAATCCGGTCATGCAATTATTCATGATATAGAATTAAGATAAAGCACGAGTAAGCATGTCATGTCAGAAATTGTACAGGATCAGGACGAGACAAGGCTGGACTAGACTCCATCCAATCAATCACGGCCAAGCAATAATTACGGCTTGCTACTTTAACTAACTAGCGTTATCACAGGCCTAGTTACTAGCAAGATGCAATGAGAATTCAAAGTCCGATTACCTGTTTGTTACTACCTGAGTGATCCCAGCAAGAAAAGGAAAAGATAGCAGGATATAGCAGACGCACTGTAGTAAGATACATGTGTCCTAAGGTACCACACTCGACGGCGGGCTGGAAGTGCGCTCATCTCGACGGATAGCAACAAATCCCAAGTATATATATATATATATATATATATATATATATATATAAGGCCGGGACCAAAGGGGCAACGGGTAACTGGAAAATTCTTCATGAACTATTTGATCTATCTAGTCATTAATCCTAGCCATATTCAGTATGAATCCCTGACCGTGGGAAACCAGAGATTCATGTCCTAGACATGATGCAAGACAAGACAGGTTCATTTGTACAAACACATTCACCCACGGTGTCCAGGCCATTTATTCTTGTCAAGTCGTGTTAGTCGTCGCAACAGCATTTAGTTATCAAGTCATGTTACAAGTTACAAGTTACAAGTCAAGTCAAGTCAAGAGTGCACCGCCACAGGCCACTATCAAGTTATCAAGTCACAAGGATTAAGTACAAGTTACAAGTTAGGTGTGCACCCACTGGGTCGTTAACAAAGAGATCAGAGAATACCAGGATCATAATTCACAGAAAATCCCAAAAACTGTACTAGTCATAAACAATTACTTGAAAATCGTGTTCGGCCGTGTCGGGTCAAGATAGTCGTGCTGTGTTGAACAGATCTCAGAAAAACCCAATCCACAAAAGAGAAACCAAGTCGAGAAATAAAACCAATATTCCAAGAGCCAAAGGGTTAAGCAAGGGGTCAGGGGGTTGGGCATACGTGCAAGAGCACGCACGCAGGGGAGCATACACGCAAAAGCACGCACGCAGGGGAGCAGCGTACGCACAAAAGCACGCACGCAGGAGAGCTGCGTACGCACAAAAGCACGCACACAGGAGAGTTGCGTACGCACAAAAGCACACACGCAGGAGGAAGCATACACGCAAAAGCACGCACACTGGAGAACAGCGTACGCACAAAAGCACGCACGCAGGGGGAAGCATACATGCAAAAACACGCACGCTGGAGAACAGCGTACGCACAAAAGCACGCACGCAGGGGGAAGCGTACGCTCAGGACATGCGTACGCTCAAGCCAGGGCATGCTCAAGTTTGCGTACCAGGGCTCGCTCAAGTCTGCGTACCAGGGCACGCTCAAGTCTGCGTACCAAGGCACGCTCAAGTCTGCGTACCAGGGAACGCTCAAGTCTGCGTACCAAGAGACACGCTTCCAACAGGAAGCGTACCCAAGTCTGTGTACGCTACGCTAAAGAGCGCGCGCAGCTCAGTGGCATAAGCTAAGAAGCTCTGCACACTGCTCACTGTCTTCTCCAAACAACAAGAACTCCATGGTTGAACCCAAGCTTCGAAGTTCATAACTTGGCCATCCGAGCTCCAAATCCGGATTTCCGAAGTTCTAACTTGGGTGAAATTGAATTCTCTTCCACATAGAAACATCAAAACCCATAAAAATCCAACTTAAATAGATCAAAACCATACAAATCCGAAAATAGAGAAAACTTAGATCTAGAACAATGGAGACTCCAAATCACAAAATGCCAAGTTCTAATATTGATCACCATGTCCTAATCTAGCAAATGGACAAATAAAATAGGGTTCTCATGTGGTGGCAATGAGCACTTGCCTATGGGTTGGGAGAGTTGTGTGGAGGAAAAAGAAGAAGAAGAAGAAATTAATGGAGGTTTATGAGGAGAGAGAGAGTTAGGTGGGGATTATAAAGAGGGTGGGTTGTGGTGGAATGATGGTGGAGCATAGGCTAAGGTGTTCCAACACACATTAAACCAAACCAAAACAACCCAAACCGATTAAAACCGAGCCAAGTCAAAACCCACAATACGAGAAATACTGAAATTCCACAAGTTGAGAAAAATAAAAAATACATGCCAAAATCCAGATATGAGTATAAATACGAAATACGGAAAATACGAAAAATAAGGGTGACAACTCTACCCACCTTAAAAGAATTCCGTCCTCGGAATTTAATCAAGGAGCTAGAGATTGCCACGACAAGCTACACTAAGCACAGACAAGCTACACTAAGCAGTTCAATCATACAATCATACAATGCAAGCAAGGAAAGGAAAAATGTAAGGCAAAAGAAAGATATTATACCTCACGAGTCAAACAGGTAGGGATATCGTGATCGGATGTCATCCTCACACTCCCACGTTTGACTCTTCCAAGGAGCGATGAACTCAAGCAACATGAACTAAACTGATAGTCTTGCGCTTGAGGTCTCTCTCCTTGGTTAAACAGGGACACGGGCCTTTCCTCATACAAAAAGGTTGGTACCAATAACCGTTTTTGAATGATCTAGGACATGGCTCGGGCCCGGGATATACCGTTGTAATTAGGACACATGAAACATGACATGTGTCCCGCATAACGACGACGAAAAGTAAGATAATAGGACACAGATACCTCTCTGCCGATTCTGGATCTGGGCCTGGGCCACGGCGAACTACTGAGGCCTCTGTTGCTGGAAGGCTTGGGCCTGAGACGGCAATGGACCCGGGAACGGAAGCTGCTGTGGTTGGTGAACTGGAACTGGTTCTGGTGCTGGTGCTGGTCCCATAACCGAGGGACTAGTTACTGTCGACGATGATCTGTTTCTGAACGGACAAGATCCTATAATGTGGCCTGGCAAACCACAAACCAAGTACAATCCATGTGCTCTACGGCACTCAGTAACAACATGCCCGGGCTTCCCGCAATGAGAACAACCCGTTGCGAAAGGCTGCTTCTGCTTCTGCTGCTGGGGATAGGTCGGGGCAGAATGTTGTAAGAAGGTAATCGAATCTGTCCTCGTAGCTCCAATGGTCAAGGTCCTAGCTGCTGGGGCCGGTGCTGAGGATTGGTTCATCTGGTCGTGAGACCGCTTCCGACCTCCGGTCCGGTCCGCTATCCTTCGGGAAGTGTACTCATGCCTCCTCGCTGCTCGCAAGACGGCATCAAAAGTTTTGTGCTCGAACTGCTCTACTGCCAATATGATCTCCAAGTGGAGCCTCTGCTGAAATCGCTGTGCTCTATCTAGCTCGGTTGCCACCAAGGTGGGAGCAAACCGACTCAACCTTGAAAACTCGGCCGCATATCCGTCGACCATCCTGCTCATCTGCCTGAGATTACTAAACCTGGTCTGCAGGTTATACCTAGCTACTGCGTCAAAGTACTTGGTCTGGAACATATCACTGAATACCGCCCACATGACAGGCGTACCCAAACTCGCTGCTTGCATAGCCACCAGCTGCGGGCTAGATCTAGTAATTGCAGGCGCACCACCGCCACCTTCTCTGCTTCAGGGGTCCTGGCTGCCTCCAAGATAACTTCAATGTCCTGTAGCCAGGCATCTGCAGCAATAGCATCCTCGCTGCCGTCGAAGAAGGGAGGGTTCAGGCGCTTGAAATTGTTGACCGCACTATTCCCTCGAGGACCACTTCCGCTCATAGCTTCTTGTACTGCTTGCTGCAAGGCATCCCCTCGACGGTCCTGATACGCAAGCAACTCACGGATGAGTCCTATCAAGACCCCATCTTCTGACCCTACTGGCTGAACTAGCTGGACTGGGGGCACTGGTTCTCCAGAAGGCATGGCTCGAGAGGCGGCTGCTGAGGACTGATCTTGATCTTCTTGCTGTTGCTGGGCTGCCGGTCGAACTTCTTCTGGCTGATCAACAGGAGTGATGCCGCTGAAGTAATGACATCAGGAATATTAAGGAAGGACCAGGATAGAACAATGATGCAAGCATGTTATCAAGTCAGGGATTCAAGGAGATAAGAAGATACGAGTGGAGATCAAAGGCGAGTACAGATTGAGACATCTATCTGGTAAACCCTCACATTTCTTGATTGACAAGACCTGCATGGGCCACCACTTAAACCATGTCACGCCCCAGAACCAAAATACTGGAGAGCGGGGGCAGACATAGCCAGCTACGTATAATGAAATGGAATCCATCTCACCATACGGTCACGGCTGTCTAGATATGTGAGAGTTTATCTACAAGCCATCAGTCTCTTAAGTCATAAATTATCCTATTGTCTCAATCTCAACCAACTAATAATAATCACAAGATATCAGATCACCAAATATACAATTGTAAGGCGTCCCAAACATTACATATCCAGATGATCATGAAGCTAGTCGTACAAAATGTAAGGACTAGCAAGAGTTAAGTCATACATGATCAACCTCGAGTTGCCAATCATGATTACAGCCCGTAGGCAGACAGAAGTAAAGTGCATCGAGCTAACAAGTGCTCGTCGGCTAAACGCCTCAAAGAATAATGTACAATAGAGTGGGAGGACAAAAGAAACCCACTCGTTGCCCTGGTTATGCCTGGCGGTCACCATTGGGCTGGAAGACAGGTAGATCCTTTGTTGCTGCTCCGGTATCTGGCTATACAAAACCAGCTGGGTCAGACCCCAGAAAGAGCAAGTGCCACAAAGGAGGCCACAAAATAAGAACTAAAGCCAGCAAATTAGCACAATAATATAATTACATAATAAGAGGCAATAAATTAAGAAAAGCATGATAGGTGAATATAAAAGACAATCTTGTACAGAATCGATAAAAGACAGAACATATGGAAAAAGCATGACAGGATGATATACGATGAGATAACCATGGAACTATTCAGTTAACCAGGTTACAACCCGTAACCCAAACAAGGACCGGGGTTGTAACCCTTCGTCTGAACAGAACTTGGTTTCTTCCACCATTTATCGGCAAGGTAAATATAAGAAATCCGATCATACAATTATTCATGATATAGAATTAAGATAAAGTACGAGTAAGCATGTCATGTCAAAAATTGTACAGGATCAGGACGAGACAAGGCTGGACTAGACTCCATCCAATCAATCACGGCCAAGCAATAATTACGGCTTGCTACTTTAACTAACTAGGGTTATCACAGGCCTAGTTACTAGCAAGATGCAATGAGAATTCCAAGTCCGATTACCTGTTTGTTACTACCTGAGTGATCCCAGCAAGAAAAGGAAAAGATAGCAGGATATAGCAGACACACTGTAGTAAGATACATGTGTCCTAAGGTACCACACTCGACGACAGGCTGGAAGTGCGCTCATCTCGACGGATAGCAACAAATCCCAAGTATATATATATAAGGCCGGGACCAAAGGGGCAACGGGTAACTGGAAAATTCTCCATGAACTATTTGATCAATCTAGTCATTAATCCTAGCCATATTCAGTATGAATCCCTAACCGTGGGAAACCAGGGATTCATGTCCTAGACATGATGCAAGACAAGACAGGTTCATTTGTACAAACACATTCACCTACGGTGTCCAGGCCATTTATTCTTGTCAAGTCGTGTTAGTCGTCGCAACAGCATTTAGTTATCAAGTCGTGTTACAAGTTACAAGTTACAAGTTACAAGTCAAGTCAAGTCAAGAGTGCGCCGCCACGGGCCACTATCAAGTTATCAAGTCACAAGGATTAAGTACAAGTTACAAGTTAGGTGTGCACCCCAGTGGGTCATTAGCAAAGAGATCAGAGAATACCAGGATCATAATTCACAGAAAATCCCGAAAACCGTACTAGTCATAAACAATTACTTGAAAATCGTGTTAGGCCGTGTCGGGTCAAGATAGTCGTGCTGTGTTGAACAGATCTCAGAAAAACCCAATCCACAAAAGAGAAACCAAGTCGAGAAATAAAACCAATATTCCAAGAGCCAAAGGGTTAACCAAGGGGTCAGGGGGTTGGGCATACGTGCAAGAGCACGCACGCAGGAGAGCATACACACAAAAGCACGTACGCAGGGGAGCAGCGTACGCACAAAAGCACGCACGCAGGAGAGCTGCGTACGCACAAAAGCACGCATGCAGGAGAGCTGCGTACGCACAAAAGCACGCACGCAGGAGGAAGCATACACGCAAAAGCACGCACGCTGGAGAACAGTGTACGCACAAAAGCACGCACGCAGGGGAAAGCATACACGCAAAAGCACGCACGCTGGAGAACAGCGTACGCACAAAAGCACGCACGCAGGGGGAAGCGTACGCTCAGGACATGCGTACGCTCAAGCCAGGGCACGCTCAAGTCTGCGTACCAGGGCTCGCTCAAGTCTGCGTACCAGGGCACGCTCAAGTCTGCATACCAAGGCACGCTCAAGTCTGCGTACCAGGGCACGCTCAAGTCTGCGTACCAAGAGACACACTTCCAACAGGAAGCGTACCCAAGTCTACGTACGCTACACTAAAGAGCGCACGTAGCTCAGTGGCATAAGCTAAGAAGCTCTGCACACTGCTCACTGTCTTCTCCAAACAGCAAGAACTCCATGGTTGAACCCAAGCTTCAAAGTTCATAACTTGGCTATTCGAACCTCAAATCCGGATTTCTGAAGTTCTAACTTGGGTGAAATTGAATTCTCTTCCACATAGAAACATCAAAACCCATAAAAATCCAACTTAAATAGATCAAAACCATGTAAATCCGAAAATAGAGAAAACTTAGATCTAGAACAATGGAGACTCCAAATCACAAAATGCCAAGTTCTAATGTTGATCACCATGTCCTAATCTAGCAAATGGACAAATAAAATAGGGTTCTCATGTGGTGGCAAGGAGCACTTGCCTATGGGTTGGGAGATTTGTGTGGAGAAAGAAGAAGAAGAAATTAATGGAGGTTTATGAGGAGAGAGAGAGTTAGGTGGGAATTATAAAGAGGGTGGGTTGTGGTGGAATGAAGGTGGAGCATAGGCTAAGGTGTTCCAACACACAATAAACCAAACCAAAACAACCCAAGCCGATTAAAACCGAGCCAAGTCAAAACCCAAAATATGAGAAATATCGAAATTCTACAAGTTGAGAAAAATAAAAAATACATGCCAAATTCCAGATACGAGTATAAATACGAAATACAAGAAATACAGAAAATGAGGGTGACACCATTTGACAATTTTTATGCTGTGGTTGTCTACCCTGCTTGTGCCTCTAGTCCAGACTTTCTTATGATCACATTTCGATGAGAGGTGGAGGAACATATGCTTAGGATCCATCGGAGACACCCTGTATCCGGAGGTCAACCCCCAACCAGCTATCACTTCCTGGACCCTAGATAGTTTCGGGCAACCGGTGGAGAATTTGAGGACGAGAGTCTAAGCAAAGGTGACAGATAGGGTGGAGATTTCTGCAGTGGAGAAAGAAACCCTAATCTCTTGATTGTCGTTTGGGCCTAGGAATTCGACATCCGGAAGCACAATCTCTATGGTAGTGGGGAAGGTATTCTTGGCAGTGGTATCCGCATAGGACGCGGTGGTGTGCACTACAGAAGGAGGGTTGAGATGTGCCATGCCAGCATGGAGTGACGCGGACACCTCAGGTCAGGCAGGAGGCACGGGAAGAGGGGGCGAATAGGGGAGCGACGTGGGGAGAGCTTGGGCTATATCCGGGAGTAAGGGCGCCAAGAATAAAAGGTCCGCAGGAAGGGACGAGCTGGGGAACATGGTTATGGCTGAGGGGTGCTCCCTTCGGGTGGGGAAGGTGAAGTGCCAGGCGCACGGTAAAGTTGGGGGCCCAATCCGGATGGCGCGGGAGGCTCGCACAGAGGTGGTGCCAGGAGGCACGGGGAGAGGGGGCGAATAGGGTACGACCTGGCGAGTGCCAGAAGCTAGATAGGGGTCCCCTCGGGTACCCGGACATGCGAGAGGGTCCACATGGGCGCCGAAAGGCTGAAGGTGGAGGTGCGCCTGTGCGCCCTGCAATATAAAGGAGTGTACGCCACTGGGAGCTGTGCCATCCGTCGGTGGGTATTAGGCGCATATGGCTAGACAGGCAGCAGGAGCTGCTGCGCCTTCAGAAGCGGCGCCATCTAGCGCGGTCCAATGGGCGCCAAAATTCGGAGAGAAGGTGTCAGCGGAGTGGCGCCCAGATGTAATAGAAAAGAATCTGCATCCATTGTACTGCGCATACCCTAAAGGGGGAAGTGCGCTCACAAGCGGTAGGGGGTCCGTAACCCGAGGGTTGGGGTCAGCTGTCGGGTTCGGTGCGAAGACCGAAGCGGCATTCAAATTTCGAAATTGCATCGAAAAGAGGGCATGCACGGAGACCGACGACAATGAGGCTGCCGAATGTAGGGGCGGAGCCTCCCCGGCAGTCCGGCCAACCGTATCGACCGCTGCACCGCTCTGTCTGAGCGGGGAGGGTGCGGTCGGTGTCGCCGAGGTACAGCTGGATCGTGGCTGGCGAACGGAGGGGAGGGTGGGACGAGGTGGCGACGAGCGGAGGGGAGCGAGGGTGGAAAGTGGAGCAAGGAAGAAAAACGGGACGGGGTACAGGGTGGAGCAAACCGGGATGGGGTGACGGGATGGACGGCTCGGGCGGGAGGCCCAAGAGGGCCAGACATTCGACTGGCCAGGGTGCCGGCCGACCGGAGGCTCGGAGGGAATGAGGGGATTATAAGTATATATATATACTTGTTTGTATGTTTATATATAAATATATATTGTATTATGTCTAAGGTTAATAATTCATACATAATACTATGTGTGACATAGGTTTTGACTTGGCTTCGTGCATTTTAGCAATTTTAATTTTAACCTAGTTAGGGTGGCGCTAGTGACTAGTGTAGGCCACTCAAACCTATCAAAATCAACTCTGATCAAGCCCAAACTTGGTCCACACTTGCACAAGACCTAGTAGACCTTAACCAAGCCATTACTTGGCCTATGTGGTGCACACATAAGTGTGTGGACAACATACAACTTTATCTTATATGTATTTTCGGAATTAAGTGGTGACAAACACATTTAGTTACCAAAACCACCTCCCCACTACCCCATTTTTTCTAAAACTTTGTCACAACCTTCCCCCCCAACCCCGTACATCCCTATGTATAATTTTTTCCTCATTCCATTCATTTTCTATCCCAAAACTCCCTCACAAACTCGTTGGACTGAAGATAATTTCAGAATAGGACTGCTGGATATTGCTGACTTGAACAACGTTTTGCACGACGAAAATAATACGTACGAACCTCGAGTCCTTTATGAAAAATCTTTCTCTATCTCTTAGCTTTCAATTCCATATTTTTACATAATTTTTTATGGAGTTTTGACCCCTCAAACCTCTGTCGCCCGACGATGTGTCTAGAACAGAGTGTTGTCCACGAATTCTGTGCAAAGAATTGGATGTGCACACCAAACCATTTGGTAAATCTCTACGAAACTTTTTGCGAACCTTTGTTCATTCCCGTCATTTTGGTATATAATAATATATATGTTCTGTTCATATTTTCCTCCGTACAGACATTTTTCGAAGAGGTGCACGGGCTGAATTTTGCAACACACAAGCGGCCCACATTTCGTACATAGGTAAGTACCTTTATTTTTCGTCGTATATTTTTATATGACATAGGTAATAACTAGATAGAACATCCCCTAGGTAGAAACCATATATAATAATATATAAAGGTTTGGATTCATGATAAGACATTACACTGAAATTATTTTCCTAAAATTATGTTTTCGTCTAATTTGTGGTAATATAACTTTTTTTGTAGACCATATTTTACGATTCTAGAAGTTCGTATGCAATTTTGGATATTTTGTCTACAAAATTTTTGTTGCAGTTATGTCCTAAATGTTTCGCTTGATTAGTACAAATTAGGCTCAAACATGGCATCATAAACTCTGCATTCAGAAACTGTGGGTTACTTCCACCTTTGAATATGCATAACTTTATGTGTAATAATTATTTTCCAGAGCTACTTATTGGAATATAAAGTATGATATTTTTTCTATCAATCATATATTAAGTCATGTCCAGAATAGTTAGTTTTACTAATGTAAAATAAGACCAAAGTAAGCATCATGAGCAGTTATTTTCTAAGTCTGAAATTATTTTTATCAACTTTGGACATGCGTTATTTTCTATGTATACCATATTCTTATATTTTAATGCCATGTATGTATTCTTGGTTAAGTTTTTAATCATTGTAATAGGTTTTATGACTTAACTGTTGGCACATTTTATTTTGAGTAATTAACAGCATCTTCGTAGTTTAGTCTTCTGTTCTTCAGATTCAAACATTCTCACAAGATCTACTACATGGAGTTCTTCCGTTCAAGAGCATTCTCCTTCTTCCTTGAGGACTGTAGCAGTTACCGGCGTTTCCTGCATAAGACGGCATCTTCCTGCTTAGAGACTTCGAGTCTGTACTGGTCTAGATATACCTGTAAACACCTAAGGACGGATGACAGTAAAAAGAACAAATCAAAAATCAAATAGCTACAGAGCGGCATACCGGCGGTATGCTCCGGCATACCGACGGTATACCGTTTTTAGAATACAGAAAGTTGCTGTGACAAATAGTCGGCATACCGACGGCATGCTTCGGCACACCGGCGGTATACCGCTTTTCTTGTCCAGAAAGTTGCTGTGACAAATTGTCGGCATACCGACGGCATGCTCCGGCATACCGACGGTATACCGTTTTTAGCAACCCAAAAGTTGTTGTGACAAATTGTAGGCATACCGACGATATACCGTTTTTAGCAACTCAAAACTTGCTGTGACAAATTGTCGGCATACCGGCGGCATGCTCCGGCATACCGGCGGTATACCGAGTTTCAAATATTTGGTTTTCGAATTGCTCTGACTAGCATTAATGGCCGCATTTAATGCTCTCAAACGGTCATTAATATGACCGTTACTATTTGGTCGGTATACCGACGGTATGTCGCTGCATACCGACGGCATGCCGGTCTGTCTGTATTCAGAGCATTAAATGCCACCAACTCTTGGTTCTCTTATAAAAGAAAGCTCTCTCTCTCTCTTGAGCTTTCTTACCAACTCTTCCGTAAATTTTCCAACAACCAAGAGCTCCACCATTAATACTCTTCCAAGCTTTTCATTGTCATCCTCTCCCAAAGTGCTAGAATATTAAAGAGTTGTACATTTCGATCTTCACGTGTTAGAAGATCAACAAGTTCTCATTCTCTTTTGTTTGAAGTTGGCGAGCCTTCGTAAGAAAACTCGTGTGTAGAAGTTGGCGAGTCTTCGGATCCAAACTCGTGTTGAAGTTGGCGAGTTCTTCGGATCCAAACTCGTGTGTACTATTTGGTTAAATAGTGGATTAAAGCCGGAGAGAGTTCCGGGACTGGACTGCCTCAAAAGAGGATACCAGGATACATCCTTGCGTTTGCGTTTGATCTTTCTACTCTTTACTTTCAATTGTCTTTATTGCATCAATTGTTGTAGTTAATTTTTAATTTCCCTATTCACCCCCCCTCTAGGGTTCTACAATTGGTATCAGAGCTTCGTTCTCTTAATTTGGATTTACACCCTTGAGTGATCTATGGCCTCTAACCCTAGCATCAACACGTTTCACAATGAGGGACACTCCACAAATAGGCCTCCCCTATTTGATGGTACCAACTATAACTACTGGAAGATTAGGATGGGCATTTATCTAAAATCCATAGATTTCGATTTATAGGATTGCGTGATAAATGGCCTTCCTACTCCTTCCAGAGCTATTGAGGATATTGCTTCTGACACCCTTCGGGAGACACTTGCTGAAAACATCAAGAAGCTTGCTTGTGGAGATGCCAAGGCAATGAATGCTCTTTACTGTGCTCTCGACAGTAGTGAATTCAATCGAATCTCTACTTGCAAGACTTCCAATGAGATTTGGAAGTTACTTGAAGTCACACACGAAGGAACTTCACAAGTGAAGGAATCCAAGATCAGTAGACTCACGCAAGAATATGAGTCTTTTAAAATGAAGCATGATGAATTTATTGCTAGCATGTTTACTTGCTTTGGTGACATCATTAACCCTCTCTCTTCTCTTGGAAAGGAATATTTTGCTCATGAAAAGATAAGGAAGATTCTTAGAGGATTGACGAAAGCTTGGAGTCCTAAAGCTACCGCAATCATTGAGGGGAACGATCTAACCGTCATGAACCTAGAGACCCTCATGGGTAAGCTAATGACTCACGAGCTTGACATGAAGGATTAAGAGGAATCCTCCATTCAAGAGAAGGAGAAGAAGAAGACCAAAGAAAAGGAGAAGACTCTTGCTCTCAAAGCATCAAGGTCCTACTCCAAGGATAGCTCCGACGACAATGAGTCGGACGATGATGAAGAAATAGCTCTCACAGCTAAGCACTTCCGGAAGTTCTTAAAGTTCAACAAGGCCAACCGCTCTAGACGGGACAATGAAGAAGACCCGGCATGCTATCAATGCAGAAGACCCGGACACATCAAGAGGGATTGTCCGATGATACGAAAGGACTCAAGCAAGTACGAGAAGCCTAGCAAGGGAAGCTCGTCCTCCAGAAAGTTCGCCAACACTAGCATTTGGTGTGAAAGCGACGTGAGCGACTCCGACAACGACAAGGAGTGCAAACACAATGCCAACGTCTGTCTCATGGCAACCGATGAGGTACTTGATGATTTTTCCTTAAACACTCTTACCTATGATGATTTGGAGAAAGCCATTCTTGAGTTACATGAAGAACACAAAGGTGTTCAGAATAAATACAAGAAATCTCTTAAGGAGGTTGAGGCTCTTCAACTTGAAGTAGAGAGGCTCTCAAGTATCATTATTAATGTGAAGAGAAAATCTCCTATTTTCGACACGGATGAAATGGAGTCTTTGCGACTCAAATTTCAAGAATCTCTTGACACCATCAAGAAAAAGGATGATGAGATTCAATCCATGAGAAGCTCTTATGAATTTGCCATGCACAAATGTCAAGATGCTAATAGAAGAGAATATTCTACTTCTATTAAGTATAATGATCTTCTTACACGAAGTAAGAATTTAGGTAATAAGAATACCACTCACATGCATGCTCCAAGACACCCTCACACTCATCACAATGCTAGGCATAACCATTACATGAACACTACACACAACTCCTTTTCTAACACAAGAAAAGGACCTTTTGTTAAGAAGAACACCTCTCATCATGCATTTTACTATCATCATAACACTCATGGTAGAACTTCTCACACTAGAAACTCACATATGCACAACACTCACACTTCCTCTTGTAGATCTTCTTTAATGTGCAATTATTGTGGTTTGTTTGGTCATACTTCAAATTTCTGTTATACAAGAAAATAAGTTGACATGAGAGTTCTTAAATGGGTTCCTAAGACTAACACTCAAGGACCCATAAGATCATGGGTACCAAAATGTTCATCTTCAACTTATGTTGTAGGTGACGAATCCTTCTCATGCTAGAAGCAAGTGGATTCTCGATAGCGGTTGTTCACGGCACATGACCGGTGATGCTTCACTTTTTACAACGCTATCGATGAAGAAGGAAGGACACGTCTCCTTCGGTAACAATCTTAAAGGTTATATTATTGGAAATGGTAATATCGGTTCTCCTCCTTATCCTTGTATTAATAATGTATATCTTGTTACTAATCTCAAGCATAACCTCCTTAGTATTAGCCATCTTACCGATAATGGCTATGATATCAAGTTTGTTAACTCAAATGCTACATTACCGATAGCTCCAATGGAACTATTGTGTATGAAGGCATTAGAGAAAACAATATTTATGTTCTTTATCTTGTTGAAGGTACTAACAACGACAGGTGCCTAGTTGCAAAGAACGATGAGAGTTGGCTTTGGCACATGAGGCTTGGACACGCCAACATGGATACCATCTCTCGCCTCGCCTCCAAGAAGCTTGTACGAGGACTTCCTAGTATCCCTTTCAAAAAGGATATGGTATGTGAAGAATGCGAGAAAAGTAAGTTGACCAAGTCATTCTTCAAATCCATCAACTCTGTGAGTACCACTAGACCCCTTCAACTTATTCATATGGATCTTTTCGGGCCTAGTAGAGTAGCTAGCCTTGGTGGCAAACTTTATGCTTTTGTTTTAGTTGATGATTTTTCGAGATTTACTTGGGTCATTTTTCTTGCTTGCAAAAGTGACATTTTTCGTGAATTTGCTGCTTTTTGTAAACATGTTCAAAATGAGAAAGGTTTTTCTATCAACAAAATTAGGAGTAATCATGGAGGAGAATTTGATAATGTTGATTTCAAAAGATTTTGTGAAAAGAATGGTTTTGGACATGATTTTGCTTGTCCTCGTACTCCTCAACAAAATGGTGTTGTGGAGAGAAAGAATAGAACCTTTGACGATATGGCCCGGGTTATGTTAAACCAATATAAGCTCCCCCAATATTTTTAGGCGGAAGCCGTTAATACAGCGTGTCATGTTATTAATAGAGTCTTAATTAGACCTATTACTAAGAAGACTCCTTATGAGCTTTGGTTCAACAAAATTCCTTCTATTTAATATTTCAAAGTTTTTGGTTGCAATTGTTTTATTTTGAATACCAAGGATAACCTAGACAAGTTTGAAGAAAAAGCCTATGAAGGAATATTCCTTGGATACTCTACTCATAGTAAAGGTTTTCGTGTTTTTAACAAAAGAAGTCTTGTTGTCGAAGAGTCAATCAATGTCTCTTTTAATGAACTCAACTCTTCTACATTCTCCTCTTCCGAGGATATTGATGACATCTCGTTTGGGTTGGAGAACTCCTCTATTGAGGATCGTCCTTCTTCATCTAACAATGAAGTTGTGACCCCATCTAAAGAGTCTCCTCCTCTCGAGCCTCCTCCAAAGGATCTCCCAAGAGAATGGAGATTTGTCACTAATCATCCTAAGGAGCTTATCATTGGGGATCCTTCCTCAAGTGTTAGCACAAGATCCGCCACTCGTGATCTTTGTGCCAATGTGGCTTTTATCTCTCAAATAGAGCCTAAAAATGTTAATGATGCTTTTCTTGATGAATTTTGGATGATAGCTATGCAAGAGGAGCTAAATCAATTTGAGCGAAACAAGGTTTGGGAACTTGTCCCAAAACCTAGCAATCACCCCATTATTGGAACTAAATGGGTGTTTCGCAACAAACTTAATGAAGATGGGTTAGTGACTCGTAACAAAGCCCGATTGGTTGCTCAAGGCTATAACCAAGAGGAAGGCATTGACTACGACGAAACCTATGCTCCGGTTGCACGTCTTGAATCCATTCGTATGCTTTGTGCCTTTGCTTGTTTTAATGACTTTAAGCTATTTCAAATGGATGTTAAAAGTGCTTTTCTAAATGGTATTATTAAAGAGAAAGTTTATGTTAAACAACCTCCCGGTTTTGAAGATTTTCAATTTCCTAATCACGTCTTCAAACTCCATAAAGCCCTTTATGGCCTCAAACAAGCTCCACGTGCTTGGTATGAGCGTCTTAGCTCTTTTCTTGTTTCTCACAATTTTTCAAAGAGAAAAGTTGACACCACACTTTTTATTAAATCCCTTGATGGGACTCTCTTATTGGTTCAAATTTATGTTGATGATATTATTTTTGGTTCTACTAACAACACACTTTGTGTAGAATTTGCCAAAGTTATGCAGAAAGAGTTTGAAATGAGTATGATGGGTGAACTCTCCTTCTTCTTGGGATTACAAATTAAACAAGGACCTAAAGGAACCTTCATCAATCAAGCAAAATATACAAAGGACCTCCTCAAGCGTTTCGACCTTGCCTCATCCAAATCAATGAGAACTCCTATGGCCACAACGACAAAGCTTGACAGTGATGAAGATGGCACATCGGTCGACATTCGTAAGTATAGAGGTATGATCGGTAGCGTACTCTATTTAACTGCTAGTCGTCCGGATATCATGTTTAGTGTTTGCTTGTGTGCACGATATCAAGCCAATCCAAAGGAATCTCATTTGAGTGCCGTTAAGCGCATTTTTTGTTATCTCAAAGGCACCATTAACATGGGTCTTTGGTATCCGAAATCCTCATCCTTTGAGCTTCACGGCTTTTCGGATGCAGATTTTGCCGGATGCAAGATTGACCGCAAAAGCACTAGTGGCACTTGTCAATTCCTCGGGAAGTCCTTGGTATCGTGGTTTAGTAAGAAGCAAAACTCTGTTGCTCTTTCAACCACTGAGGCAGAGTATATTGCGGCTGGTTGTTGTTGTGCACAAATTCTTTCGATGTCACAAATACTTTTAGATTATGGCATTTCTCATTCTTGCACCCCTATTAAATGTGATAACACTAGCTCTATCAATCTCACGAAAAACTCGATTTGTCACTCACGCACGAAGCACATTGAAATTAGACACCATTTTCTTCGTGACCATCAGCAAAAAGGAGATATCCGTCTTGAATTTATTGATACTACCTATCAATTAGCCGATATCTTCACTAAGCCTCTCCCGGAAGATCGCTTCTCTTTCCTTTGTCATGAACTAGGCATTTTGTCCTTTGATCCATAGTTCCATTCGGCCGGCACACCGACGATATACTACGGTATACCGGCGGCATGCCGTTTTTCCAAGCAGAATTATGTTCTGTTTCGAAACTCGGCATACCGTCGGTACACGTCGGCATACCGCCGGTATGCCGGATGGAGGCGGATAGGACACGTACTCTGAGATCCGGGCCCACTTTTTCATCTCTCTTCTATTATTCTTTTTATCATATCTTTATTCCCTCTCATCCATCCCATCCCTCTTAACTACCCATCTCCTCAACTCCCTTCCTATTTATTACTCTTCACATCACTTTCCCCCTTTCTCTCCTCTTTTTACTCCACTCTCATTAATTCATCCCATCACCTTTTCATCTCCCCACTTTAATCCTCCTCTACAACCGTTCCCTTCCTACCCCCCTTCAAACTCATCTCTTCATCTTCCTCCTCTACTTTAAAAACCCTCTTTCTTCCATCTCCTCTCTACTACTTCTTCTTCCACACCCAAGCACCAAATCCCTCTACATGGCAAACCCTAAGCGCCCCGATCCTCCTCTTCCTCCATGTTCAACCCCTTCGTCCCGGTGGCGCTACCTACCGGCTATGACCAACGCGTCTTCTCCAACTCTCTGGCGGCCGACCTTTGGTTCCAGCACTTCGTCCATCACAACATGTTCAAGGGACGGGCGATCAACTGGAACCTCTTCCCCGGTCACGTCCCTTTGTTTGACGACGCCGGTCTCTCCTCTCTTCTTCGGCACCAAATTTCTGTCTATCCCGCTGCTGTCCGACTTTTCTATTGTAACATGCGAGGGGATGACGACGATCCATCCGCCATTCAATCTATGGTCAATGACCGCTACTTCCGTCTTACTTTTCGGGAAGTGGGGAACATCTTAGGCATCCCGGACAAAGGGGAAGCGTTACCATCTTTGGGTGCTATCAACTCCTCGGCAGCGTCACCTTTCGACGAATTCTGTCGTATCATCTGCAAGGGTCCCAACCCTCCTGCCATCCCGGCCCTTTCTGTCCAGCTGGAGCCATTTTACTACGAGCTCCATCGGATCGTGTGCCACACTCTTTTTCCTAAGGGCGGGAAATATGACGCAATCACCGGTGATGCCCTCGTCTGCATGTATCATCTCTATGCCCGGAAGCGATTCTCCTTCCCGAAGACTCTTCTTCTACAATTCCGGCATGTCTTGCCTTCGGGGAAGCCGAATCTCTACTATGGCTCTTTTATCACTCTGCTTATGGAGGCCAAACAGGTTGACCTGTCTCTCTGCTCCTCGGATGGCGTCCCCTCATATCTTGCTGTCTCCCGTACCCTTGCTGGCGCCTCTACTTCCCGGGCCTCATCTTTCCAAGAGCAACCGGCATCCACTCCTGTTGCTCCCACATCTACCTCTCCTACTTCGGGCCGTTATATGCCACTCACTCAGCAGCACTTTGATATGCGGATGGCCCAGGCGGAGGAGCAGATGCGGGCCCACACTCGTGGACTTGGCACCCTGATCCAGTCTCGTTTCCACGATCAGGGGTATTTTATTCAGCGCACTCTGCAAGACCGGGATGCCTTTTTGGATCTTAATCTTCAGGATCCCATGTACACGGCCCCGCGTTTCTCTGACCCTAATGCCTATGGGTTTATGTACCCTGACGGCATTGATCCTTTTGGCGCCTTCCAGCAAGCTCAGGGTGATGATGATGATCCGGCTGAGGATTAGGAATGGACTTCCTTTTGGTGATGGTTTCGGTTTTTGAGTGTTTCTAGTTTTTATGTGTTTGTCTTTATGTTGTCTTTTGTGATCCTTCGGGGACCGGTGTGTGGTTGTTACTAGTTGTTTGCTGTCCTTTCGGGGACTTTATCTTGGTTGTCTCTAGTGTCCGGCTCTCGTTGTAGAGAGTCTTTTATTTTATCACTATGATATGTATGGGTCCAGCATGTATTCACTTCATACTTCAATATATTAATGCATGCTTCTCTTTATATACTCGTGTCATTTTTATTATGCACTGTTTCTATTGATTATCCCCATCTTTGACTAAGTGACAAAGGGGGAGAAATCGTATTGAGGGGGAGCTGTCTACCTACGGGGGAGCTGTCTACCTACGGGGGAGCTACTCCCTGAAGATGCTATCTCTCTATTTTGTCAATTATCAAAATGGGGGAGTTTGTTGGCACATTTTATTTTGAGTAATTAACAGCATCTTCGTAGTTTAGTCTTCTGTTCTTCAGATTCAAACATTCTCACAAGATCTACTACATGGAGTTCTTCCGTTCAAGAGCATTCTCCTTCTTCCTTGAAGACTGTAGCAGTTACCGGCGTTCCCTGCATAAGACGGCGTCTTCCTGTTTAGAGTCTTCGAGTCTGTAATGGTCTAGGTATACCTGTAAACACCTAAGGACGGATGACAGTAAAAAGAACAAATCAAAAATCAAATAGCTACAGAGCGGCATACCGGCGGTATGCTCCGGCATACCGACGGTATACCATTTTTAGAATACAGAAAGTTGCTGTGACAAATAGTCGGCATACCGGCGGCATGCTTCGGCACACCGGCGGTATACCGCTTTTCTTGTCCAGAAAGTTGCTGTGACAAATTATCGGCATACCGACGGCATGCTCCGGCATACCGACGGTATACCATTTTTAGCAACCCAAAAGTTGCTGTGACAAATTGTCGGCATACCGACGGCATGCTCCGGCATACCGGCGGTATACCGTTTTTAGCAACTCAAAACTTGCTGTGACAAATTGTCGGCATACCGGCGGCATGCTCCGGCATACCGGCGGTATACCGAGTTTCAAATATTTGGTTTTCGAATTGCTCTGACTAGCATTAATGGCCGCATTTAATGCTCTCAAACGGTCATTAATATGACCGTTACTATTTGGCCGGTATACCGACGGTATGCCGCTGCATACCGACGGCATGCCGGTCTGTCTGTATTCAGAGCATTAAATGCCACCAACTCTTGGTTCTCTTATAAAAGAAAGCTCTCTCTCTCTTGAGCTTTCTTACCAACTCTTCCATAAATTTTCCAACAACCAAGAGCTCCACCATTAATACTCTTCCAAGCTTTTCATTGTCATCCTCTCCCAAAGTGCTAGAGTATTAAAGAGTTGTACATTTCGATCTTCACGTGTTAGAAAATCAACAAATTCTCATTCTCTTTTGTTTGAAGTTGGCGAGCCTTCGTAAGAAAACTCGTGTGTAGAAGTTGGCGAGTCTTCGGATCCAAACTCGTGTTGAAGTTGGCGAGTTCTTCGGATCCAAACTCGTGTGTACTATTTGGTTAAATAGTGGATTAAAGCCGGAGAGAGTTCCGGGACTGGACTGCCTCAAAAGAGGATACCAGGATACATCCTTGCATTTGCGTTTGATCTTTCTACTCTTTACTTTCAATTGTCTTTATTGCATCAATTGTTGTAGTTAATTTTTAATTTCCCTATTCACCCCCCCTCTAGGGTTCTACATTAACTACTTGATTTGGGTTATATAAATTGAGCGCAAAATGAGCTACATAAACAATATTTCAGCATTTAAGTCTGAAACTGTTTTTGGAGGTCACTTTGAGCTCAATTTCTCGAAAATCAAACCGCTGGATTTCTATGTAATTTTTTTGTAGCATACTCTAGTTAACTTTATATTATATTCTAGAATTAGAGCCACCAATAAAATTGTTTGTTTACTCAAATGTTACTTCAAAACTGAAGATATTATAAATTTCAGTACTAAAATTATTTCTAAGTCTGAAATCAGTTTTTCTTGCAACTTTGTGCTTCGATTCTAGATAATCCAACTGTTGTATTGGTTTGAATTTTTCTTCTACTATTAGACAAACTTTATTCTTCTAAATCCTTGAGTTTGAACCATTCATCGTTATTTATGACCACTCTTTCACTAGTCTAAATTCAAGATAAAGTAAACTTTTTAAAAACTTCTCTTTGGATAAACTATGAATTAAATATTATAGGCAGGTGTACTCTCTACCCATATCAACTTGACAATACTAATATATGCATTAATAGAACGATTTTATAGCCTAGCTTGCATAGTATGATGATATGCATTCATAATATAGATTTTGGACACCGATACTGACTTGATTGTTACTTTCTGCTCAGGACCGCAGATCGATGAGTACATTCTTTGATAGTTTTTATTACTTTGATGTTTTCTATAAATTCAGTTATAATATTTTACTTGATTCCTGACACGAGAATGCACGAACTAGTATACATTAGATCCCATCATGAGATGTTATTCCCGATTTATCCAGATATATTGGTACTTGCTTGTTATTGTTCTTGTACTTGTATATACACCAATTTAGGAGTGGACGCTGGCCCCCTGCTTCTTGAATTCCATGTCATAACGTGACATGGTTGGATCCATTATACTATTCGGGAGATTGGGGAGCTATTAGAGTTTATGTGATCATACCCAAACTACTTGTGCATAGCTCACCCTCACCACACGTAGGGTGTAGCCTGATCTTATACTACTTGTGAATTGCTTTCCATTGTGGCCGGCCTGATCCATTATACTTGTACTTGTGCATAGTCGATTATATGGAATAGCCTGATCTTGTCCCCAGCTCGCAACATCCCAACATGCATATATCTACGCAGGGCCGGCCCTGAGTTAATGGGGGCCCTAGACAAATTTTTAAAATGGGGCTCATACATAATATAAAAAAATTGAACTAAAAAATGATACAACCAAGGCTAGAACCTAGGATCTCTTATGTACAAGTATAACAAACTACCACTACACCACAAATGTTTTGTGATAAAGAAGGATCATATTATATATTAGTTCTATTTTCAATATAAGATTACTAATATATATATACATTTAAATTAATTATTTTGGGCCCCCAAATTTCATGGGGCCTTGGACGGTCGCCCTGGCCGCCCTGGGCCAGGGCCGGCCCTGTATCTACGATGAGTAAGATGAACAATCAATATCCAAAAGTTGTGGTTATAATAGTAGCGAAGAACAGTAAAAGCAAACAAACATACATGCATGTATAGACAAAAAAAATTTAATTCCAATCTTCAACTTTGGACATCAATACAATTACGATATAAAACTTGTCCAATCTGAATAGCATGAACAACAAGTGTAAGCCATCAATTTTTGTTACAATCATTAGTTCATTTTTTGAATATATTTTCCTACTGACTACCAGCTCCAAAAGATTTTATAACATCCATAAAGAAAACTGCTGGGAAGATGAACCTTCAGAGCTCATTATCTGAACACCATTATGCAAAGTTCAAGGATGCATGGTATAGTTAGAGACTTTTATAGGGTAAAGTGCATTTAAACCCTCCTTAGATTTGTCTCATTTGCAAAATAAGACCTTTTAGAAAACTTAAACAATTTACACCTCCCGTAAAACCGTTTTTGTTCGGAATGCCCATTTCCGTCAAAATGACGTTAGAACTAGCCGTTAGAGCCCATATTTTGGATTAAAAAAAATTTGCACTCCCCAAAATACTCCAAATGCTAACGGTTACATTGTGGCTGCTGGCTCTCTTTCATTTTCTATATATAAGAATGTTTGTTTGAAACATAAAACCTACGCTTTATATTTTCTACTTTTTTGACCGGTTGGTTGGAAGGAAAAATAATATTTAAATTTTTTTATATTCCTTTTTTTTTACTTATTTGCTCTCATTTAATGTATTGAAACTTTTTCTTACCTACAGATCTCAAATCCAACTGCAATTTTTTTTATATTTCCTTTTTTTTTTTTTACTTATTTGCTCTCATTTAATGTTTGAAGCTTTTTTACTTATTCTTTTTTTTTCTCAAGACGTCCAAATAGAAATTATGGAAGAACAATTTATTGCTATTGTGGATTAATTAGCCAATTGAAAACTTTATTGACACCAACAAATTCTGGAAGATGATTCTACGGGAGTGCAAATTTTTTCAACAAATTCTTGTAATTTTCTACTATGGGAGGATGAGAAACTTTCAGAACACTATCAAATTCTAATGTGAAATTTAATGAAAGAATTAAAGGAGCACTTACAGTCTATTCCTAGAGAATCGACAACGGCGGTGACAGCCACTGAACCCGGACCATGCTTCGACATACATGTTTTGCAATTTTTTTTTGGATTTTTGACACGTTTAGTAATATTTAAGTTATTTGTTTAAGGAATACATGTGATGAAAATAAATTTGTAACAAGGTTTACAATTTCAGTTAGAATTAATAAATAAATAATTACGATAATAGTCATGACTAATAAATTATTAAGTAAGACTATAATGATGATTATAATGATGTTTACTAAATTATTAATTAAAATTATTATAATATATAAATTATTAACTATAATTATAATTATGATTAAATTATTATTAATTAATATTATAATAAAATTGTAATTAATAAATTATTAACTAAGATTATAATTATTAATTAAGATTATAATTATTATAAAATATTAAATAATATAATATTAGTTACAGTTATCTAGCTCCAAATACGGTTTACCAAACATGTCCTAAGTTAAATGGCTGGATAGTTCAGGACTAACCGGACATTTGTTAAAAGATTTCTTTTTTCAGAAAAAATTTAAGATGAAAACCTACTATTTAGATTATAAACATTTATTTTCGAAAATGACGTCAAGCATGAGAATTCTATCTTTTAAGAACGAGAGGTTATTTTTTTGTCCCAGTCAACTTTCTTGTCTGAGTAAATTCTTTTTTGCTTTTTGTTTAGTTTTCTTGTCTTTTTAATGTTTTGTTTTTTGTTTCCAATTTTTTAGTTCTTATTTCATATTATTTTTCATCTTTTTAATAATCTTTTCTAGTTTTTTAAGAGTGGCTTTTATTTTTTTTGGTAATTTTTTTTATTTCTTAAATATTTTTTGGTTTTTCAAATTTGTATAGTTTTTGTTTTTGTCTTTTTTCATTGTTTAAGATTTATCCTCATTTTTTGGTTTTTAGGAATATTTTGTTTATTTTTTATTTTTTTCATATTTTAATAGTATTTTTTTGTTTTTTATTTGGTATTTTTTTTCCAGTTTTTCATCATTTCTATTTTTTAAGAATTGATTTTTTTTGTATTTATCATTTTTGTTTTTCCCAAAAATATTTATATATTTGTTAAATAAAAAATAATTTATGACAAAATAATTTTAAATAATATTTATCCACTTTTTTGACGGAACTAACCGTTTTTAACAAGTTAATATTTATTAAAATAATTTTAATAAATAATTTTACTAGCAAAGACCATTTTTCCTTTGTTAATATTTATCCACTTTTTAACAAGTATTTTTGCGTAACCGTTTTTAACAAAATAATTTTAGAACTAACCGTTTTTAACAAGTTAATATTTATTAAAATAATTTTAGATAGCCCTGGGGTAAAATGGTCAACACAACCCCATTTTAATACCCGTTAACAGAAAAGTTAGATTATGGGATGATTTGAGCATTTTTCATAACTATTTGGATTTTTCAAATCATGGAGTCTTTAATTGTGTTTTCGTAACATCTAAGGAGAGTTTAAATGCACTTTAAACGACTTTTATACCAGCTAACCGACCAATATCTTTTCTTGCAAAGACTTGTATGAGAAACTAATATGTACTGACTTCTCACTTATGACTATCCAATTAATGTCCTCACGGGCTATACACCTTATATTAAGTTGTGTTGTCGCTTAAGAAAATGGGAAGCTTTTCACATTAGCATTTGAGAATGGATGGATTAGCCTTTTAGTGATTTATTGTTCATGGGAGTTTTTACATAATGCTGGAACATTATTTTGTCAGGTTACGTCTAAGATAGTGAGGTATCCTAATACATTATAAACATGAACTCATCTTTAATTTTCTCTAAACCCATCCTTGTGCTGAATATCCTGTTTAATGGTTCTTAGAGGTCTGGATTGGTTTCTTTTATTTTTGAGCTTAAAGATATGAATCTGAGGAAAAGTAACTGTCCACCAGTAAACATATATATATATGATGAAAAGATATGTTTCCTAGGAAAATAAGTTGTCCAATAAATATACATGACGAAGTTGTAACTAATACTAGTCTACTATGAGGAGATTTGACAAGATATATCTTTATTCCATCACTTTACACCAAAGATTGGTGTTACTATTTGCTAAAGTTGTGGATGAACTTACTGCAGCAAATTTAGCATGAAGTACAATGTTGTATCTTTATAAAGGAGAGCTTGGTCTAAAGTCTTTAGTGCTACTAATAGCAACACCAAAATCCTGATAAGTGATAAGTTTATAAAGAAATTTGACAAATTTATGTAACCCAAATAAAAAGACACGAGTTGTATTTGAAAGAGTTATTTGTATTTACCCCCCCAATTGCTAATCATATTTCTAATTCCCCCCAATTTTATTTTAATTAGTGTAACCCCCCAATCCTATGGTAAAGTGCAAAAAAATCCTCTTTAGATTTTTGTTTTTGCATTTGAAGACCTTTTGTTTAAAAAAAAATTCACATTTTAATTTTTGTTCAGTTTGCACCACTGCCGTTAAAAGCCGTTAAAATACGTCTAAAAGTATGATTTTACCCCTTCTCCCACTCTCTCCCCCCTCTCCGGTGGTGGGGGCTTGTCAAGCGGGGCCGACCAGAGGAGAGGGGAGGGTGGCCGGCCAGCGGAGGGAGGAGGGGCGGGTCGAGCTAGGGGTGAGCATCCGGTTAATTCGGTTCAAACCGAACCGAAAATCGAATTAAACCGAAAATCGAACAAGCAAAACTGAAACCGAACAGAATTGGCCCATAACCGAATCAAATCGAACCGAATTAAATCGGTTTGATTTTCGATTTATTCGGTATATTCAATTTTTTTGGTATATTTGCACTTTTTTGTTAATATATATAGTACTTAAATATACCTAAATTTATTTAGTATATATATCTTTAGTATATATATCTTTAGTATATATATATATATATATATATATATATATATATATATATATATATATATATATATATATATATATATATATATATATTCAGTTTTCGGTTTTTGACCGAAATCGAATAAATTTTTTTAGTATTTTCAAAACCAAAACCGAACCGATTTTTTTTTTAAAATCGAACCGAATCTCTTATTCGGTTCGGTTCGATTTTCGGTCCAAAACCGAATAATGCTCACCCCTAGGTCGAGCATGGCTGGCCAGCGGAGGGAGGAGGGGGATTGGGGGGGGGGGGGGGGGGCTGGCCAACGGAGGGAGGAGGGGGCGGGTCGAGGGGGCCGGCCAGCGGAGGGAGGAGGGGGGGTCGAGGGGGACCGAATAAGAAAAAATCGAACAGAACCGAACCGAGATTCGATTCGGTTTAAAAAAGATTCGGTTTGATTTCAATTTTGAAAATACTAAATTTTTTAAAATCGAATAAGAAAATTTAGTTTATATAAAAAAAAAAAAAAAAAAAAAAAAAAAATATATATATATATATATATATATATATATATATATATATATATATATATATATATATATATATTAACAAAAATGTGCAAATAAACCAAAAAATTGAATAAACCGAAAATCAAACCGATTTAATTCGGTTCAGTTTGATTCAGCTATGGGCCAATTCGGTTCGGTTTCGGTTTTGCTTATTCGATTTTCGGTTCAATTCAGTTTTCGGTTCGATTTGAACCGAATTAACCGAATGCTCACCCCTAGTTCGACCCGCCCCCTCCTCCCTCCGCTGGCCGGCTACCCTTCCCTCTCCTCTGGTCAGCCCCGCTTGACAAGCCCCCGCCAACGGAGAGAGAGGGGGGGAGAGCGTGGGGGGAGGAGTAAAATTGTATTTTTAGACGTATTTTAACGGCTGTTAACGACATGGGTACAAACTAAACAAAAATAAAAATGTGAATTTTTTTTAAACAAGGGGTCTTCAAATGCAAAAACGCAAATCTAAGGAGGATTTTTTTGCACTTTATCCGAAGATTGGGGGAGTAATACTAATTAAAATAAAATTGGGGGGGAAGTAGAGATATGGGTAACAATTGGGGGGGGGGGGGTAAATACAAATAACTCTATTTGAAATAAAGTGGTTCAAAATCTGCTCATGATGGAATTTGTATAAGTGTTCTATAAATTAACATCTAGGGAAGATTTATGAAATGTCCAAAAACTAAAAAAGTTTTATGTAAAACCCACCGCTAAAAAAACTTTTATCGCGTGCCCAGAATTAGAGAAACTTATCCAAAGCGGGTTCCAAATGACCCTTTTGCCCTTCCTTTTAATTTATTGGAAACATCCACAAAACTGCTCTTAAAAAAACGTTTCAATACTCCATCTTCTTCCATACGCTGCTCACTTTCGAATCTAGGTTTTCTCCTCAAAAATCTTCAAAAACTCGTCGAAAAATTTCGGAAAGACCGGGACGAACGACAAAAGTGCTAAAACGGAGGTCCAAACATCATTTTTTTGCGAATCTAAAATTTCGAAAGGCCGTCTAACTATGAAGCTGTTACTTTCAGTCTCCTCGACGATACGCTCATTTTGCGACAAACGGGACCTCGTTTCGACCTCCCAGTCAAAAGTTATGGCCCTCCAAAGTTTCAGCTAACCATAAAATGCAGGAGAATGGCATTCTCCGTCTTAATTTACACGGAGAATGACCATTCTCCGTCTTAATTAGGACGGAGAATGACATTCTCCGTCTTAATTTACACGGAGAATGGTCATTCTCCGTCTTAATTAGGACGAAGAATGACATTCTCCGTCTTAATTTACACGGAGAATGGTCATTCCAGTGTTAAAACGCAGGAGAATGACCATTCTCCGTGTTAGAAACACGGAGAATGCCATTCTCCGTGTTAAATGAAACGGAGAATGTCATTCTCCGTGTTAAATAAAACGGAGAATGGCATTCTCCGTCCTAATTAAGACGGAGAATGGCCATTCTTCGTGCTAAATTAAATGGAGAATGACCATTCTCCGTCTTAATTAGGACGGAGGATGCCATTCTCCGTGTAATTTATCACGGAGAATGGTCATTCTAGTGTTAAAACGCAGGAGAATGACCATTCTCCGTGTTAGAAACACGGAGAATGCCATTCTCCGTGTTAATTAGGACGGAGAATGCCATTCTCCGTCTTAAATAAAACGGAGAATTCCATTCTCCGTCCTAATTAAGACGGAGAATGACATTCTCGGTCCTAATTAAGACGGAAACGGAGAATGTCATTCTCCGTGTTAATTAGAACGGAGAATGGCATTCTTCGTCTTAAATAAAACGGAGAATGGCATTCTCCGTCCTAATTAAGACGGAGAATGCTATTCTCCGTCCTAATTAAGACGGAGAATGGTCATTTCCAGTGTTAAAACGTGTAATTTAGTTTTTTCAGGAATAAAGAGTTTCGTTCTTCTTTCAAAGCGATGATAATTCTTATGGAAAAGAAGAAGAAAGATCTTCTCTCCACAATTGAAGATCTGAGTTCAAATGTCTCCACGATGAAGATGATGATGATGGTGATGATGATGACGAGCGATGATCTGAGTTCGACTGAAGAAAAACACACCGAACTACGAACGATCTTTGCGATCTCTGCTGAATATGAGAGCAATGGAATTCAGATTTCCCGTGAAGAAGAAGAAGACGAAAATCGCAATCCAGATCTGAGTTTTTTGAATTCAAATACATATAGATGACCAATTCGCGCGGAGGGGTAGTTTCGGTATTATAAAAATAGCAGTTTCTAGCGGGTGGCATCTAAAAGGGAATCTTGAAATATTTAACGTGAAAATACTTAATTCTGGGTATTTCATAAAACTTATCCAGCGGGTGGGCATTTCATAAAAGCCCACCCCGAAATTGGGTTTCTCAGCAATTTCCAGTAACATCTATGTATCCTCCACGTGAAGATGAAAAATTTCTGATATATAGATACTTTATTGCAAAAATAATGATGTAGGATGACACACCTAGGCTTTTAATGCTGGAAGAGATTTGGCCTTTAAAATGTTGGAAGAGATTGAAACTGAATGCAACATATTATTGGGTTTAGCTATGTTGTATTTCATAATTATAGAATATTGAGTTGAGCATTGTTTGTGTAGTCCACTTATGTATTAAATAGGTAGAAAAATAACTTCATTTATCAGCATGTCTTGTATTAAATAGGTAGAAAAATAACTTCATTTATCAGCATGTCTTGTAGTTGGTCTTCAGAATTTAGTTGTAGTTAGTTGAATAGTCCTAATTTTAATATAATAACAAAAAATTCAGAGTGTAGTAACTCATTTTTTTGGTACATCGGTTACATCTAAACTATTTTTACGTGTAATTTTTGCATAGTTTATCTGCCCCCCTAATAAGGTGAAATAAAAAGGAAAAACGGAATTTATGCCATAAATATATAGTTCTTTTTACTGCACCTAAAATTTAGGTGAGAGGACAAAATTCAAATGTTGGTTTCTGATACTTTAAGACATAATTATTCATGTACCTATCAATTGCCATGTCATATAAACTGCTCCCATATGCATCTTTAAGTGATGTATCACAGATAAAATCCTGTCTTAACTAGAAAGTTTTTAAAACCATTATTCCTTCGACAAGTCTGCTAGGTACAACGCTCTCCATGCAGCCATTTGTTCAAAATGCCTTATGAGCTGAATTTAACTAATATTTTCTTTTGAAGTTATGTTTTGAGTTCTGGTATTGTGGAACTATATAGGAAATGTATTTTTTAGAAGTTACATTTCTATATATCATTCTAAAGAAATAGGCCTGCTGTTTTTTTAACTCCAGTAGAATTCCTTATGAACCATTCTTCTTATTGTGTTTGCTATCAGTTGTACTTCTTTTTTTGCACACTATGATGTGCTAGCAATTTCATGTCCTGGTTATTTAGACAAATTTGTCGTTTAAGTTTGAACCTGCCTGAAGGCATGGTTAAATTAACTGCCTTTGGAATAGTTCTTTTATATGACCTATTGTAGCTCATAAGTTGTATAGCCAAGAATTACCCCCATTCATTTGACTCTATTAACAGCCTCTTGAAGTAGTTTCTTTTAATTGAGGGCAGGGTTATTGTGAACTGTTTAATTTCTTAACACAAAGTAACATGGATATCTTACTACTATGAGATTTTCTTCCAGATTAATCATAGAGTTGTAGATTCTTAAATTTGTAGGCTGTAAAAATGTAAAAGGACAAGAAAGAGAGGACCCAATGGAGAGGAGCCATTTGAAGTGGATATGTTTGTTTTAGCAAGGAAGAGGAAGGATGGGACGTAAAAACTTGATGAGGATACTAGAATAAGTTGTATGTGTCAAATATAGATTTTTTTTATATATTTCATTTTCTTTGCTCATAACACTTACGATAATGCTTACTATTTCTCTTAGCTAAAGCTAAAGTTAAACCAATATATACTTAGCTAGGTGGATTGGCTTAAGAGGCACAGGAATGACACACTCAGTTCCAGATATAAACACACACACACACACATATTCAATTCCTACAGGACACACATTACAACTGCAGTTCAGTCCTAGTTTCACTCTGCAGTAGCGTCCAGCAAATACACATTCATATCAGCTACAGTACTTATTCTTTCTAAAATATCAATCATGAAATTTTTAGTATATGTTGCCTTCTAGTACATAGAATAAAGTAAGTGAAAGGATAAGAAAAATAGGTTGGGAAGCCATCCCCCAACTATTTGACTGTAAAAAAAAGAGGCACACAAGAAATAAAAAATTGGCCAAAAACATGTCAAGTAATGTATATATATCTGGAAATTGCTGAGAAACCCAATTTCGGGATGGACTTTTATGAAATGCCCACCCGCTGGATGAGTTTTATGAAATGCCCAGAATTAAGTATTTTCACGTTAAATATTCCAAGATTCCCTTTTAGATGTCACCCGCTGGAAACTGCTATTTTTATAATACCGAAACTACCCCTCCGCGCGAATTGGTCATCTATATGTATTTGAATTCAAAAAACTCAGATCTGGATTGCGATTTTCGTCTTTTTCTTCTTCACGAAAAATCTGAATTCCATTGCTCTCATCTTCAGCAGAGATCGCAAAGATCGTTCGTAGTTCGGTGTGCTTTTCTTCGGTCGAACTCAGATCATCGCTCGTCATCATCATCACCATCATCATCATCTTCATCGACGTCAATTGTGGAGAGAAGATCTTTCTTCTTCTTTTCCATAAGAATTATCATCGCTTTGAAAGAAGAACGAAACTCTTTATTCCTGAAAAAACTAAATTACACAGAGAATGACCATTCTCCTACGTTTTAACACTGGAAATGACCATTCTCCGTGTAAATTAACACGGAGAATGCCATTCTCCGTTTTATTTAAAACGAAGAATGACATTCTCCGTGTTTCTAACACGGAAAATGGTCATTCTCCTGCGTTTTAACACTGAAATGACCATTCTCCGTGCTAAATTACACGGAGAATGGTCTCCGTTTTATTTAACATGGAGAATGACCATTCTCCGTGTAAATTAATAGAAACACGGAGAATGGCCATTCTCCTGCATTTTAACACTGAAATGACCATTCTCCGTGCTAAATTACACGAAGAATGACCATTCTCCGTTTTATTTAACACGAAGAATGACCATCCTCCGTTTTATTTAACACGGAGAACGTCATTCTCGGTTTTATTTAAAACGAAAAATGCCATTCTCCTGCGTTTTAACACTGAAATAACCATTCTTCGTGCTAAATTATACGGAGAATGCTATTCTCCGTTTTATTTAACACGGAGAATAACATTCTCCATTTTATTTAACACGGAGAATGGCATTCTCCGTATTTCTAACACGGAGAATGGTTATTCTCCTGTGTTTTAACACTGGAATGACCATTCTCCGTGATAAACTACACGGAGAATGGCATTCTTCGTGTAAGTTAAGATGGAGAATAGTCATTCTCCGTGTAATTTAGCACGGAGAATGGTCATTCTCCGTGTAAATTAAGACGGAGAATGCCATTCTCCGTGTAAATTAAGACAGAGAATGACATTCTCCGTGTTACTAACACGGAGAATGACCACCCTCATGCGAAATTAACATTTTTCGTGTTCTAACACGGAGAATGACCATTCTCCTGCATTTTATGGTCAGCTGAAACTTTGGAGAGCCATAACTTTTGACTGGGAGGTCGAAACGAGGTCCCGTTTGTCGCAAAATGAGCGTATCGTCGAGGAGACTGAAAGTAACCGCTTCACAGTTAGACGACCTTCCAAATTTTAGAATCGCAAAAAAATGATGTTTGGACCTCCGTTTTAGCACTTTTGCCGTTTGTCCCGGTCTTTTCGAAATTTTTCGATGAGTTTTTGAAGATTTTTGAGGAGAAAACCTAGATTCGAAAGTGAACAGCGTATGGAAGAAGATGAAGTATCGAAACATTTTTTTAAGAGCAGTTTCGTGGGTGTTTTCAATAAATTAAAAGGAAGGGCAAAATGGTCATTTGGAACCCGCTTTGGATAAGTTTCTCTAATTCTGGACACGCGATAAAAGTTTTTTTAGCGGTGGGTTTTACATAAAACTTTTTTAGTTTTTGGGCATTTCATAAATCCTCCCTATATATATTGTGCACTTTAAAACTGTTGCATTATTAAAGATATAAGTAGCAGTAACATCTGGTCATCTTTCAAACCTATAAAATTTTAAAAAGTAAAAAACAATGATACAATAAGAAAATAATCGAGTGTGGTGTTACGTTGTTAAATCCAGGAATTTCTTCTTCCCCCTTTCAAATCCATGAAATTTTTCAACAGGTCTATAAAGAAACCAAGAGAACCCATAAAAAAAAAAATATCTTTTTCACACATTACTAAGAAAAGAGGAAAAAAAACTTACGAGTATTATAAAATGGTGGGAGGAGGCGGTGAGATGAAGGAATAAAAGTTTTAACTCCCAAAAAACCAGATCAACACCATGTTCATCGTCTTCATCTACATGAGCATCATTTTGACCTAATTTTTTGAGAGTTCGGAGGAGATTGAGACTTCCTAGAAGAGAGGAGACTCATAAACCCTAAATTTTGTTATTTAACAATTTGGGGCAGAGATGAGACCGTAAGGGCGGCATTAGAAATTTGGAGAAGGAAACCTAATTTTTGGATTTTAGGAATTGGTGAAAGAGTGGTGGATTTGTGATAGAAAATTTTCTTTTGCGGGCTACTTCAAGAGAGAGAGAGAGAGAGAGAGAGAGAGAGAGGGGAGAGCAGGTAGTTTTAGGAACATAGTTAATTTGGAATTTGATTATTTCAGTGGCCTTATAACTTACCATATACGGCCGGCCACAAATGAGCAGTAAAAAATAGCACAATTTAAGGCCTTCTATATAGGTTGTGAAAATCCTATAATTTATGGTTTGCACAAATACACGCCATAATTTATAAACTTTTATGGTGCTAAAAAATATGCCATAATAAAGAGAGAAAAAAGAAATTTACGGCTCGCAATTCAAATGCGCCATAATTTTATGTCTTTTATGGCATGCATCTATTGCACGCCATAAATAAGAAGCCGTAAATGTCCTGATTTGGTGTAGTGATAACTTTTAATTGTGGCCGGCCTGATCCATTATACTTGTAGTTGTGTATAGTTGGTTATATGGAATAACGTAATCTTGACCTAAGCCCATCACATAACACTCTAATATCTCAAGGCACTAGTTATATTACATGTTATATTCAGATTACCTGTGATACATTATATTTCAGTTTTACTTTCATATTCACATACCATAATATTATTACCTTCTTATCCTGTACTTCTTACTATTCAGTTTTGCTATCCATTATGTACCTCATTACTTACTGTTTATTATAGCACTTGTCAATTTAATGAAACTGCTGTTAGTGTTTGTACTTCGCTCCAATCCTGACTGGATAATATTTTTCAGAGGACTTAGAGGCCTTTCAGGATATGTATTATTGTCTTGGACTTCTAGACTTATTTCTGTTGTGAATTCATGCTATTATCCAGACCTTACCTTCATTATCTTCTATCAAATTATCGTGCTTATCTTCCTTTAAAATTGTAATTGAGTTATATATTTTATAATTGTTAGATGTTAGATATTATAGACGACCTATACAGCGTTCTACCGCCGATACTGAGGCATAGGCTGGACGTACCCACGTCCTCGTGCTCCTAAATCGGGTGTGAATCATGACGCATTTTTTGATGGCCCATGCAGGCCCAAGTCGCAATTAGTACGATTTCGTAGTGGTGCTCAACTTAGAGTACTATTATAAGCCTGCTATTAGGATATATGTTCTAGATTATAATAGAATATTGTCACGACCTGCACCCAGTGTAGGGGCACGAGAAGTGGGTACGTCCAGCCTACGCCGCAATGTCGGCGGTAGAACGCTATTCTAGGTCGCATACATTTAATACAGCATAAATGTACCTGTACAAGTTATACTCTCCAATAGGAGGACAATACAAAAGGTACAACTCAATCACAAATTCTAATGTAGAAATAGTACAAATAGATAGATATAAAATCTCAAATGAAGATACAAACAGAAAGAAATAAGTCTAAGTGTCTAAACAACACAATATCTCAACATCCAGAAATAATACAACTCATAAAGTCAAATACAAGATATAAAAAAATAAGATAAAGTCTAGCTATCTAGCCTAGGCAATAGGGATGATGTCCTCAGCTAGAGCTGGATCCTCCTGTGGGTCCAATTCACAAGTGTCGTCTAGATATCTCCATAGTAGTAGGACAAAACTCTTCAGTATTATCTGTAATATTTTTAACAGGTTCAGTCATGACATGAGCGAATACATAACTCTCAGGCAGTTCATATCATGGCAGAAAATATAAAACAAGCAATAGAATAATATACATGAAGTGCTATAAGAAATATACATGAAAGATAAAAGAGATATTTGTAAACTGGAGATATTTATACGCTAAGTAAGAACTATACATGACGAAGTGATTTAGAGTACAAGATGGTTATGTAGTCGGCTTGGGTTGCGCATGCCTAAGTTAACTGAGTTGCACATGAATAAGTAACATGATTACACATGATGGAAAAAGATCACATAACTATTTATACTCATCCCTACCCTCAATCAATATACAAGGATCCATTCAAGTTACGTTACGTACATGAGTTTTTGGTTACACTACTAAAATCTTCTCAATTGACGACATATATTTAGTGACGTTCGATTAACATCGCTAAATTGTGTTCATTAGCGACGTTTTCTCTATACGTCGCTACTGGTCGCTACTAGCGACGACCTAAGCAACGTAACAACGACGTATATTAATCACATGATCTAGTCGTCGCGAAACGTCGCTCTGACGTCGCTAATAGCGACTAACTTAGCGACGATAATGACAGCGTCGCTAAATTCTAATTATATTCCTCCCCTACCGATTCATTTTCCTCCATTTTACTCTCTCACTCTCTTTCCTATTCTCCTCCGGCGCTCTCACTCTTTTCGACGCTCTCACTCTCTCCAGCACTCTCACTCTCTCCGGCGACTCTCACTTTCTCCAGCAACTCTTCTCCCTCTCTGGTACGTGACTCTCCCCTCCCTCTCTCTCTCTCTCTCCGGTTGTTTTGGTTGTTGGTGGTTGGGGGGTGCGAGTGGCTTGGGGGGAGGTGCAGGGGGATGCGGGTGGTTGGAGGGTGAGTGGGGAGTGGCTGGGGGGGTGGGGCAGGGGGGACGAGGGCGGCTGGGGGAGGGGAGCTAGGGTTAGGGTTCGGGTTATGGTTTATTTTCTCCCATTTTACTCTCTTACTCTCTCTCCTCCCCCCTCCGGCGCTCTCACTCTCTTCGACGCTCTCACTCTCTCTGGCGACTCTCCTCCCTCTTCGGTACATGGTACTCTTCCCCTCCCTCTCTCTCTTGTTGGCCCATTGGTCATGGTCAAACCTGATTTTAATAATTGATCAAACTCTGTCTCAATATAAATGCAAGTCTACTCAGATGTTCACCTACAACGTTTTAGACAATGCTCAACAATGGTTATAACCAATGTTCAAGACTGAAGCCGTTTGCCATTCAGAATGTACTTCCTGGTATGCAATATAATTTTTCTTTTTATTGAGTCTAGGAATATATTGTACACCGAGTCGTACTGGCAAATAGGCTATCCGAAAATATTTTTCAAAACCATCATATTCTTTTACAAATGATTCATGTTTTTGAAAAATATTCTGTTTACAAATAGCCCTTGAAGGATTGTTCAAAAGCCAAAATTTATTTTCTCCAAAAATGAACTGGCATAACCTCAGGAGAACTCGGCCCGAGTTCGGCCATGTGGAACGTTAGTGAACGTTGAGTTTTTGAACTTGGTCATCCTTCAGTTACGGATTGTTACAAAGAGTTCTGTCCGAATTCTGCCCGAATTCTGTCAGAGTTTTGTCTTTGGAAAAGCTATAAATAGAGAAGCATTTCGATCATTTCAATACACCAATTTCTCTTTCAATCTTCCTTCTTAAAGCTTACAGTCTTCCAAAGAGTTCTTAAAAAGCTTTCATTTTCAAATCCCAAGCCAGTTACAATCCTCTAGGCGATTTGCCAGTGCGGTACAGTCTAAAAGTTTCAGAGTGATTGTAATCAGAGGCTTGATAGAAGATTCAACTCTTCACAATTGAAGTTGGACGAGTTCTTCGTATCAAAGCTCACGTCTGTAGAAGTTGCAAGGACTTCGTATGAAAACTTGCAGGATTTTTCAATAGTGGATTCAACTGGAAGCTAGAGTTCTTCCGACTGGACTAGTCCTCACCAGAGGAAAACCAGTATAAATCTCGGTGTTTGCATTTGCCTTCTGATCACTTTTAAATTCTGTTATTTACTTTTGTGATTATTATTTTATCTGTGATCTAACTGCTAACAAGCTTTTAATTAGCAATATTTTGCAGCCTACTCTATTTACCCCCCTCTAGAGTATTCTGCTTTACGATTTCGTTCCTACAATTGGTATCAGAGCGGGTTATACAGGTAAAGCAAGGTAAAACAGCAGTTATATTCAATTTTATATAGATCACAGCTCTACGCATGGCAACTGTAAAATTTACAAATGAAGGCCAAGCCACAAACAGACCTCCACTGTTTGACGGCATAAACTACACCTATTGGAAAATACGTATGAGTTTCTTTTTGAAATCTCTTGATTTTGATTTATGGTCTGTGGTTATTGATGGCTATAAAAAGTCACCTCGTATAAATATTGATGGAGTTTTAACTGAAAAAACCCATGACAAATATACAGAGGAAGAAAAGAAAAAGGCCAGTCTTGACGCACATGCTATTAACGCTTTATTTTGTGCTTTAGACAACTGAATTTAACAGGGTATCTATCTGCATAACTGCAAATAAAGTATAGAAACTTCTTGAAGTCACACATGAGGGCACAACTCAAGTCAAAGAATCAAAGGTCAGCAGACTTACTCAAGAGTATGAGGCGTTCAAGATGAAGCCCAACGAAACAGTTACTCAGATGTTCGAAAGATTCTTGGATATTGTAAATCCTTTGTCCTCCCTAGGCAAAGATTACAGTAACCATGAAAAGATTCGCAAACTCCTGCGAGCACTTACAAAGAACTGGATTTCGGAGGCTACTGCAATCATTAAAGGAAACGACCTCACTACTATGACACTTGAAGTACTCATGGGTAAGCTACTCACTCATGAACTAGAGTTACAAGACTTTGAAGAGCCTGCACCAAAGGAGAAGACGATCGCTTTCAAGGCTCAGCACAGAAGATCTGCTAAAGATGATTCAGACAAACAGTAAATATGATGCTGAAGATCAAGCACTCCTTACAAGAAAATTCAAAAGATTCTTGAGATAAGAGAAGAAGACAAAAGAGAACAATGGCGGCAACAGCTGGTATCAAGATGACGCTGTCTGCTACGGCTGCAAGAAGAAAGGATACATGAAGAAGGACTGTCCTACAAACACATCAATAAGCAAGAAGAGCAACAGATACGAGAAAGGGAACCTGAAAAGATCAACATCTCGGAAGTATGCCAACATCAGCATATGGCATGAAAGTGAAGCCAGCGACTCAGAAGATGAACAATCAGAAGACGCTGCAAATGTATGCTTTATGGCATCTGATCAGGTACTCTCTGAACCTATAGTTGATACATATAATGACTTCACCTTTGAACAATTAGGAGAAGCCTTCAGTGAACTGTTAAGTGATTACAGAAAACTGCGTAGCAAATATCAGACCTCTAAGATGGTACTTAAAGAGTACAAAGGTGAAATAGGAAGACTTACCGACCTACTAGCTGAGGTTAAAGATAATGTTAGTGAGTCTGGTGAGCTTTCTTCCATTAAGCTCTTATTACACGAGACTACCAAGTCATCCGAAGAAAAAGACAAGGTTATTGACCAACTGAAAGAAGAACTTTCTAAAGAGAAGAAAAGTCTTCAAAGTGCACAAGTCAGAATGGAAGCACTCACTTCTGACTATACTAAGTTATACGACACTTCCAAAAGATTGGAAATTAGGTTAGGAAAATAGCCTGAGACTGATGCTTCCTACCCTAACACGTGTCACTTACCGAAAAATCGGAACATTCCCAAACCGAACACTGTCCGACCTAACCCTATCAAACCTTTATCTAAAAAGGTTATGCCCAAACAGGATAATAGGTATGCTTTCTTCTATACTAGAAAACCTAAACCTACCAACCATGCACACCACTCAGCTTTCAACACTCAACATGCTAAATGTCATTATTGTGGCCTCATTGGTCATATATCTTCTGCTAGAATCAGAAAGCTAGTAGATCTAAATATTTATGCATGGATACCGAAAACTAACCAGTCAGGACCCTATAAGAAATGGGTACCAATAGTTTTATCTGTAAATTATTTTGTAGGTGGGACACCCTTCACATGCTAGAAGCAAATGGATCCTTGACAGAGGTTGCTCACGGCACATGACCGGCGACGCTTCATTATTTACAACACTGTCGAAGAGGAATAAAGAAGGATACGTCTCATTCGACAATAATTTAAAAGGGTATATAATCGGTATTGGTAATATTGGTAAAGCTTCCTATCCAGTGATTAAAGATGTTTGTCTTGTTACTGAGTTAAAACATAATCTGCTCAGCATAAGCCATTTAGCTGATCACGGTTATGGTATTAACTTCGTAAAAGACAAATGTACTATTATTGATAGTTCAACTGGTAATACTATATTTGAAGGTATTAGAGAAGACAATATATATGTTTTCTATTTGTTGGAAGATACTAACATTTCAGGTAGATGTTTAATGGCTAAAAGCGATGAGAGTCATCTGTGGCATATGAGACTCGGTTATGCAAATATGGATACTATTTCCAGATTATCCACGAAGAAGCTAGTACGTGGTTTACCGGACATTACATTCAAAAAGGATTCGGTATGCAGTCAATGTGAAAAGAACAAAGCTACTCGATCCACTTTCAAGTCAATAAACGCTGTATGTACTACTAGACCTCTACAATTGCTACATATGGACTTATTTGGTCCTAGCAGAGTTGCTAGCCTCGGAGGTTATGCGGGCAAAAGTAAAGGATACAGAGTCTTCAACAAAAGAACCATGATCATCGAAGAGTCGATCAATGTCACCTTTGATGAACTAAATCAAACGACAATCGATAACAATGACGAAGATCTCAATGTACCCAACAAAGCACCAGCTGATCCTCCTAGAGAAGATCCAGGAACCAGCTACCTTCGAAGTCTGCCAAAAAGATTGAAGTTCACGGCTGATCATCCAAAGGACTTGGTAATTGGTGAGATTACCAAGGGTGTAAGTACTCGCTCCTCTAATAAAGATATAGCTTCTTGTGTTGCTTTTGTTTCTCAGTTTGAACCCAAAATTATTGATGAAGCATGTAGTGATAATTTTTGGATAGATGCTATGCAAGAGGAATTAAACCAATTTGAACGGAATCAAGTTTGAGAACTTGTTCCCAAGCCTATTGATCATCCGGTCATTGGCACCCGATGGGTATTTCGAAATAAACTGAACGAGAATGGTTTAGTGACTCGTAATAAGGCTTGACTCGTAGCTCAAGGATATAATCGAGAAGAAGGTATCGAATACGATGAGACTTATGCCCCAGTTGCGAGATTAGAATCCATTCGCATGTTATATGCATTTACATGTTTTCATAATTTTAAATTATTTTAAATGGATGTCAAAAGTGCATTTTTAAATGGTTTTATAAAAGAAGAGGTTTATGTAGCTCAACCACCCGGTTTTACTGATTTTAAAATTCCTGAATATGTTTTCAAGTTGAAGAAAGCTTTATACGGTTTGAAACAAGCCCCTCGTGCTTGGTATGATCGTCTAAGCTCTTTTCTACTTGATTACGGTTTTTCAAAGGGAAAGGTTGACACTACTTTGTTTATAAAGTCTTTGAATAATAATATTCTTTTGATTCAAGTCTATGTAGATGATATTATCTTTGGATCTACTGATGAATCTCTTTGTCAAGAATTCTCAAAGTGTATGCAGAATGAGTTTGAGATGAGCATGATGGGAGAGCTGAAATTCTTTCTCGGACTGCAAATCAAACAAACCAACAATGGGACGTTCATAAATCAAGCTAAGTACACAAAAGATCTACTAAAGAAGTTCGATATGGAAGCAACAAAGCCACTTAGCACTCCAGTGGTGACTTCAACCAAGCTTGATATTGATGAACAAGGCAAACCTGTCGACATACGTAAGTATCGAGGTATGATCGGTAGCTTACTCTATTTAACTGCCAGTCGACCAGACATTATGTTTAGTGTTTGCTTATGTGCTCGTTTTCAAGCCAATCCTAAGGAATCACATCTGTGCGCAGTTAAGCGTATCTTTCGATACCTTAAAGGCACTTTTTTTGTCGGATTATGGTATCCCAAAACCACGTCGTTTGACCTAACCGGTTTCCGATGCTGATTTTGTCTGGTGTAAAGTAGATAGAAAAAGCACCAGCGGCACATGTCATTTCCTAGAAAAAGCTCTAGTCTCTTGGTTTAGTAAAAAGCAAAATTCTGTTGCATTATCAACAACAGAGGCTGAGTATATCGCCGCAGGACATTGTTGTGCACAAATTTTGTGGATGAAACAAACCTTAAAAGACTATAGATTATATTTTACACATATACCCATTTTCTGTGATATTACTAGTTCTATTAATTTAACTAAGAATCCAGTATGTCATTCTCGTACTAAACATATAGAGATTCGACATCATTTTCTTAGAGATCATCAACAAAATGGAGATATAGACCTTGTATACATAGACACACAGAATCAATTAGCTGACATATTCACAAAACCTTTAGCGGAAGGTCGTTTCAACTATTTACGTCGAGAATTAGGAATTTTAGATATCAATAATATTAATTAATTGTTATTTTATTAATTATTTATTCGATACTCATAAACTGTTTTCGAGACAAGCTTAAAAAGAGTCTGTCTGTCACCACGACTACGATCGAAGCGAAGCGGTATTTAAGAGTTTCCCGGTGAACCTCCGTTAGCTGGGACAGTACTCCTACAGCTAATCTGAGACAGATGCTGAGTAAAGAATATTAATTTATAAAATAATATTAATTATATTATTTTAAGATTTAAAATTACTAAACTTTGAATTAAGCATTTGAAACAAATTAATGAAAAAGAATGTGGTCTCATTTGATTTTTTATATATATATATATATCCAGGCAACCCTAGGCGAATTTAGCCCGAGTTCGGTCCGAATTTGGCCAGAGTTCGGCTGGATGTTTATATATAATAGCAGCAACCCGAGGCCTCCTTCTTCTTCATACTTTCCCACATCCTCATAACAGCAGCTCCGCCCCTCCGAAACCCTAGTTCTACTCCCTCTTTGTTCTTCCAATCCTTGTGGAGTTTTTCATTATAACTTTGGATTCGTGCGGAGATCGTCATCCTCTACAACATATCCGACTCTTGGAAGGTATAATCCCTTCTTTCCACCACTTTTCAATACTTAGGATTTGTAGAAATTTTTGAGAAAGAATGCCTAAGTTCAATCCCTTCAAGAGGAAGAAGACCAATGCCAGTGAAGAGGCATCGTCTTCAGATCCGCATACAGATTTCCTCTTTTCTCCGGTCCAATCGGACGATGGTGCATCGGATACGTTTTATTTTAAAACTTCCGATCAAGCGTTATTGTGGTACGCTGACTTTAACATACGTACTATTTGCACTGGATCCCCGATTAAGTGGACTGTCTTTCCGAATCACCGTCCTTATTTTGAGGCAATAGGGTTACAAAATTTTGTCACCTTATAATTCTCCATTGCCACTAATGCCATTAGATTATTCTACTGTAGTTTCGTGTTAGACACTTTTACAGCGAGGACACGTGTCGGAGAAATTGATATCGAATTCACTGATGACACGTTAGCGAAAATCTTTGGTATTCCAAACGAAGGTGCCCCGCTAGATGACATCACTGATTTTGATTTCCTCGATGGCATGACACTCGTTAGTTTCAAGAATGAACTTTGTGCGCCCGCACGCGTTCTTCCTGGAAAGTTTAAGGCTAATAACTTGAACTTGTTTAACTACGAATTACATCACATCATCTATTCCACTTTACTTCCAAAATCCACTTCTAAAGATGATGTCACTGCACTTGAGCTATCTGCTCTTTATCATATTCTTAAGGGGATTTCTTTTTCTGCCCCTAAGACTATTATTCAGATGATGGGTAGATGTCGCGGGAGAGACCGTAACCTATCTTATGCGATGCTCATTCCTCGTATTTTTCGGAGATTTGACATTAATTTATCTACTTGTGGTGTCGACCCCGAGCCCAATTTTCTCAAACTCTCTCGTCGCAGCATTGCATCTGTTCCTCCACCCACTGCACCTACTCCTTCTGCACCTACTTCCACTGATCCCGCATGACCTGTTCCTCCTCATTCTTACCCTATGACATTTGAGGGTATCCATCAACACTTATCAGATCTGCAGTCTTTTTATGTTGAGACCTCTAGGGAACACGAGTTCCGTGATGTGACTCGGTTCCAGGCGATTGCCAACTCCTTCGCCGATCTGAGGTTTGCGCAGACGGGACATTCTGCTAGCACTTTGCCTCGAGACCCTTATGTTTCTGGCTACTGCATTAACGACGAGGTGGTACACTCTCTGTTCCAGCCAGGGAACGCATATGATTGGTATCGTACTGCTCGTGCCCTTCCTCGAGACTATGTCGGTGAGTTTTACGCTGGCGCCACTCCTCACACTTCTGGCGCTGGTACTTCTAGAGCTGGTCCTTCTGGATATGCTGGAGCTGATGATGATGATGTTGATGATGATGAGTTTTGATATGTTAGATTATTGAGACTGTTACTTTTTGTCTTATGTTTACTTGGAAATGCTCCAACATTCCAAGATTTTATCAGTACTTTTTTTGTTATTATCAGTACTATTTTTTTCTTATTCATGGACATGGTTATTTTTTATTATGCCTTAGTTTTGGCATCTTAGTCTATTTCAGTACTATATTTGTTTCAGTTTATCGTAGCACTATCTATCTTTTATTGCTTCATTCTTTCCAAATTGTCTGTGACAAATACATGCCTGTGTTGTTATTCAATTTCTCTTACTGTTTCTACCATCTGTCATGATTATTTATTTTTCATGTGTTTCTTCACTGTTTGTTACTTATGCATTGATTGCGGGGGAGCCTTTTTCTTTTGCAATTATTTTGCTAAGTGACAACAGAAAAGAAATAAGGATCTAACATGTGTCACGACCCGCACCCTAGAGTAAGGGCACGAGAAGTGGGTACGTCCAGCTTATGCCGTAGTGTCGGCGGTAGAACGCTGTCCTAGGTTACTATCTAATCAACAACTCACGCAATTATATAATATACTTGTCAATATCTCAACTCAGAACAGAGGACAAGTATAGATATAATGAAATCTCAATCACAGTCTAAGCACGATAAGATAACACAGAAGTTTATAACTAAAAACTAAATAACAACATTTATAAACTACTAAATAATAATATCTCAAACAAACTCAAATACAAACTCGTATCTCAAGTTATTACAATTCAAGTTCTAAAACATAAAAACTAAACCAAGTCTACTAGCTAGTCTCCCGATCACTCCTGAGTGTCGGGGCCATAGGTAGCTAAGCCGTCTCCTGCTCCAAGGCAAGTGGGGCAAATATCCTCAGGGCAATCATCTGTAATATTTCCAACAGGTCCAGTCAGGACAGGAACGAGTACATTTCATCAAGAAATTCCAAGTAAATGACAGAGAACTATAAAGCAGTTATAGACAGTTTTATTGATGAATATGGCAGTTTTATACAGATAGTGATGTAGAGAAGCAGTTAAGGTACAATGAAAGTAATGTAACTAAACAAGAAGAGAAACATAGCAAGGAAGACTGTAAAAATAAGATCTAGCTGAACTAGAGTAACATAATGAGTTCAGATGGTACAATATAAGTCAAGTGTAATCCCAAAGTGAGTCTAATACAAGATGAGTCGAATGTGATTCTAATCATTGTTCTAATAAGGTGATTCGAATAAGGTGATGCGAATAGTAATTCGAATAAGGTGATACGAATAGTGATTCGATTAGTAGTCAAACAATTATTCGAATAAATTCTCCAAGTGTGTTTTAAAATACCGAGTTCGACATGTAAACGGCTGTAGGTAATACGGCACACCACTCACTGATCAGATGAGGGATGTCTATCGTTCGAATATAATTCACAGAGGGGTGATTCGAATAGGAGGATATGTCTATATGTCTAATCAGTATTTCCCAGCCCAGTCTAATACAAGATGAGTCCATAATCCAACACATAAGACGAATACAAGTCCAACCAACATATGAAGATACAAATAGGGTGATTCGAATAGTGATTCGTATGATGATTCGTATGGTGATTCGAATAATAGAAGTAAGACAAGTAAGTATATGTGTCGCATACATGGATTCAGAAATAAAAATACGTGTTTGTAACAGAGAATCACATACAGCTAACTATAACTGAAATACAGTAATTGACAAGTAAATGAAAGAACTATCAGAGAATGTACTCGCCTGTTACTCTGAAAAGAGTAATAAAATATCAGATGTCTGCACCGGAGTCACAATGTCCTAAATAGAGCAGTATGGATTATAATGTGTTTAAAACAAGGTAAATAAGGTCTACGATGCAATCTACATGATTCTAAGTCAAATCTGGTCAACTGTCTAGTTCAAACTAGGTCCAAGTCAAACTTGGTCAACTCTGGGTCAACACTCTAGTCAAACTAGGTCAATCCTAGTCCAACAAATCTCACTAGGGCTAACCAAGTCTAGACTAGAATCCTAGCACTACCACAAGTCATAGAGAACACATATTACATATATATACATGCTTACATTATATTCATATATTTGAACTTACATTCATTCAATCATAGGCATATTTTCATAGGTGCTTGCATTTCTATATTCATCCATGTATTCATTTCTTACATGCATTACATGATTTCTGTCATTACCTAAATACATATATGTGCATACATACCTATATGCCAATGCATTTGATTATCTACATGCTTACATATTTACAATGCATATAATTAGCTATTAAGCATATACATTGCATAATGTATCCTATATGCATATTCTACAGTACCACTATATAGTATATTGGCCAAAACCATCTACTAATATACTCCTACATATAGGCATGGACAGGGCATACATAAATCCAGAATAGGTGGTAGGCAGTGGGCTAGGTGTTCCTGTATGTGTGTGTGCAATGACAGTTGACAGTGTAGGGATCACATATGTGGCTTGTAAATGTGAGAGGGTTAGCAAGAGTGTGTTCTCAGTTTTCTTTTAAAACAAAACCAAAACCCAATTTCGAAATCCCCATTTTTAGTTAACATTGAATCCCAAAAATACAAAAATTAGTTTTTATTTAAACAATCTCAGCTCATGAACTCAGTTCCTGAGTTCAACATCTCTGGAAAACAGAGATTGGAACTCAGGATACAGCTCAGGTTTGAGATATGTGATTCTCAGGATATAACCATAGGCAGTTTAATAGGAAGGGGTGACAGTGAAGTAAACTCAGGTTTTTTATACATTGGAATGCAATTCTCAGGTTATTCACATTGGTTTCTCAGGATTCCTATACAACTCAGTTAACTGTTTCTAGTTTAAAGCACTACAAAATCTCAGGAACTTAATGGTAATCAATGTTAAGAAAAACCAACATATCAAGAATCAAAACTCAGTTTTCAGTCCTACTAAATCTCAGTTAAAAGGGAAAGGGGAAACCAATTATTTAACCCTACACTAAATCAGTTAAAAAATGAAAAGAAAACTGGAATTCTCAGGATATTGAAATCAGTAATCAATCCAACAATCACATGAGCATGTCATTTAATATTTTAGGACATTGAATCTCAGGTTTACAATTGAACAGCCCAACCACATTCGAAAATCCATCACTTGATAACATATCCTAATCTATCATGTAAAAACCAAACTATCATTAGCTATTTCACATGCCCCTGAATTTAAACATGTAGATTGAACATCAATTTCAGATTAAACAGGGAATGAAGAGTTCAGGTTTTTCAGTCCTGATACTCTTATCAGTTCACATCCTAAAACACAATTTCGAGATCTACAATCTAACACTTGCCAACAATTTACATTACAATAGTATAATACACATGTGTAAAGAATGTAACATAGCAATTAACATCATAAAATCTCAGGAAAAGTGAATCAAAATCCCCAAACTCACGAAACCTGAGAACTGTCAGGGAATGAATGAACCCACAGTTTGAAACCAAATTCAAGGTCAAATTCGAAATAAATTTGGAAAACTAGGTGTACAGAGATTAGGGACATATCCCACATATCTTGGGAGCTAATTGTGTCCAATAAACAGGATACAATGTGTCCAAGAATTGGAATGCTCACAGTTTCAAAACTGGTACTGAAACTGCCTTGTGCAGCCATATCGTGTCCGTTTGGACACGACTCAGCGATCGAGACGAGCCGTGCTCATGAACATAGGTTCGCCAATGATAGGGTTACACGCTCGAGTGTCTGCAACATGCCCACAACACGTGTACACTCGATACGGACACCGTATCAGAGGGGATTTCCGTGTGTGCACAGGCAGTATAAAGTCAGTACAGGCTCGATTCCTTCGTGCACAGTTAACGAGAACTCGTGAAACTTTATGGGTGTAATGTCAGTCGTGTCCCCTAGCTGTGTGTCAAATTTCACGTGTCTAAGTGACACAGACACGGAGAAAACGTGATCGAGCAGCAGGGCACTCGACCACAGTGTCGTGCGGCGTATTCGTGTCCATTTTGGACACGGACACGGTGCTAAAATGTGCTCAGTCCTAGAGTTTTGTGATCAGCATGCCAAGGACTAGAAAATCATGCAATTAGTTTTGAAAATTAACAGTATTTATTTCATTCAAGCATTTCATCAAACACCCATTCAAATACATCGATACGTGTCCGATACGGACATCAAACTCAATCCAATTTCTACCAAACTCAGCCTATAGGTCCCTGGTACCTAGATGCATGCATCTATGAAGAGAAATCACAACATTATTAGGTTTAGAGGTATTTATCTATTGAGTGAAAACTTAATGAAAAGCCTAGAATAGGGGTGGGTGTCCTCTTCACTTGGCGGTGCCAAATGCTTGTGTAACCTTGCTAGCTAGCTCCCCTTAGCATCCTTAACAGTAGGGGATTCCAATGCAAGAAATTTGGCTCAAATTGGAGGTGATTTGGATATTTGGGGAGAAGTTTAGGGAAGAACACAAAGGAGGCAAATAAAATGAATTAAAAATGGTGCAAATGATTAATGTGTTGCATTTATAGGGGGAAATGTGTCATGGTTGTTGAAAACATTAGGGTTAGGGTTTAGGATGAGTGGCTAAGGTTTCTCCAACAAATTCTAAGGCTTCATATTGGTTAAGGCTTCTTTTCACAAATATCTCAAAAGTAAAATATCTTTCCTAATAATATCTAGATATTATACTAATGTGATTGCTTAATTGAAATCCTCTAACTTAGCTTCTAGGGTCATGGTTAACATCTAGATTAGGCTAACTTTTAGGTCAAGTCTCAACAATGTAACTAATACATATTTAATTAATATAATTCATAATTTCACAAAAGTGTCAAAATGACCAAAATACCCCTAGGCTTAAATATAGAAATTTGAAATCCTAAACACATGATTAGGTCTCCTTGGTCATGATTAGTCTTCTAGGTCATGCATGACTAAAGTTACACTAGCAAAACACCAATGTCACATTTCACTCAATTAAATAGTTTTAAAATAACTAAAAATCACCAAAAATCATATCATGACTTAAATATCATTATTAAATGATTTAAAATACAAAAGTTCAAAATTACCCTCATTTGGAAAAATTGGGTGTTACACATGTTTGTGAAATACATGATATGAACAATTTTTCTTTACTATTTTGATTTGATTCCAAGCTTAGATGTTATATCGGCAAGGTTTGTCAATTATCAAAATGGGGAAGATTGTTGGCCCATTGTTCATAGTCAAACCTGATTTTAATAATTGATCAAACTCTGTCTCGATATAAATGCAAGTCTACTCAGATGTTCACCTACGACGTTTTGGACAATGCTCAACAATGGTTATCAACAATATTCAAGACTGAAGCCGTTTGCCATTCAGAATGTACTTCCTGCTATGCAATATAATTTTTCTTTTTATTGAGTCTAGGAATACATTGTATACCGAGTCGTACTGGCAAATAGGCTATCCGAAAACGTTTTTTCAAAACTATCATATTCTTTTACAAATTATTCATATTTTTGAAAAATATTCTGTTTACAAAAAGCCCTTGAAGGATTGTTCAAAAAGCCAAAATTTATTTTCTCCAAAAATGAACTGGCAGAACCTCAGGAGAACTCGGCCCGAGTTCGGCCAGAGTTCGGCCATGTGGAACATTAGTGAACGTTGGGTTTTTGAACTTGGTCATCCTTCAGTTACGGGTTGTTACAGAGAGTTCTGTCCGAATTCTGCCCGAATTCTGTCAGAGTTGTGTCTTTGGAAAAGCTATAAATAGAGAAGCATTTCGATCATTTCAATACACCAATTTCTTTTTCAATCTTCTCTTCTTAAAGCTTACAGTCTTCAAAGAGTTCTTAAAAAGCTTTTATTTTCAAATCCCAAGCCAGTTACAATCCTCTAGTCGATTTGTCAGTGTGGTATGGTCTAGAAGTTTCAGAATGATTGTAATCAGAGGCTTGATAGAAGATTCAACTCTTCACAATTGAAGTTGGATGAGTTCTTCGTATCAAAGCTCGCTTCTGTAGAAGTTGCAATGACTTCGTATGAAAACTTACAAGATTTTTCAATAATGGATTCAACTAGAAGCTAGAGTTCTTCCGACTGGACTAGTCCTCACCTGAGGGAAACCAGTATAAATCTCGGTGTTTGCGTTTGCCTTCTGATCACTTTTAAATTTTGTTATTTACTTTTGTGATTATTATTTTATTTGTGATCTAACTGCTAACAAGCTTTTAATTAGCAATATTCCGCTGCCTACTCTATTCACCCCCTCTAGAGTATTCTGCTTTACGATTTCGTTCCTACATCTCTCTCTCCCTCTGTCTCTCTCTCTCTGGCTGTTTTGGTTGTTGGTGGTTGGAGGGTACGCGTGGCTCGGAGGGAGGGGCATGGGGATGCGGGTGGTTCAGGGGTGAGTGGGGGTGGCTGGGGGTAGGGCATGGGGGACGAGGGCGGCTGGAGGAGGGGAGCTAGGGGTAGGGTTCGAGTTAGGGGTGGGAGGCTGGGGGAGGGGAGCAAGGGGGATGGAGGCGGCTGGGGAGGGGAGCTGGGGTGGAGTAAAGGGTTAGGGTTCGGGTTAGGGGTGGTGTAGGGGGGCTTGGTCAGGGGCACCGATATTGCCGAAAAATCTTATAATTTAGTAATAATTATTTATTTTTCGACACCAAAAAATGTGATACTCCGATTCGAACGCACCGATAGTGCCGATATTTGTAACAAGTAGTTTGTTGGTTGGTTAATTGGTAACATGGTGATCGAGACATATAGTCCCTGCAGCCATTCGACTGGTGAGACAGAAACTATATAGTCGTAGATAAAGTTGACTGTCCTCCGACCTTCATCCATCGGCAATGATGATATGACAACCTATCACTATATCTTATATAGTAGTAGATGATGTCTTAGTATTACAATATGTGAGTTCGTCTTGATTCTGTTACATTCTTCAGATGCTAGATACGATAAGAAGATATACTACACCATATGTACAGAACATAGATGATTCACACTAATGTATGCTAGAATAAATTTTGGGTTATGTTCTGAGCCATCCGTTCTCACACTTGGCCAAAAATCAAATTTTCTGTACTTTATCGGCTTTCAAAAATGTACTCAAATTATATGATGGTTCTTTTAATTAGCTTGCTTATGTTACAATTATATTATTTGTGAATATCGATCTTACCAGATGGCACCCATGACCCGAGGAGCGGCACATCGTTTGAGGGAACAGTGAATGCTGAGGTGGCTCCTCCTACTGTTAAGGAGAAAGTGGCACCGGTAGCTAGTGAGACCGGGAGTTCTATTCATCCAGCACTGGTAGCTAGTGAGACCGGGAGTTCTATTCATGCAGCACTTGCGATGGACTACATCTCTCCTGCCGCCGTCGATCCCACTTATTAGAGGTGGTTGCGTGATCGTATCACTGAGCGTTTGTGTGAGCTGCGTGGTTCTCATTAACTATTAGTACTTATTTGTATTGGACTATTTGTATTGGGTTGTTTTTGTATTAGACTATTTGTATTGGACTACATATATGAATTAGTACTGTGTCAATCTCTGGATTGTATTGGACTACGACATGGTGATCAGGACATAGTCCCTGCAGCCATTCGACTGGCGAGGCAGAAACTATAGTACGACATGGTGATCAGTCCCTACAGCCACTCGACAACCAACCGAAGAGGATATTCTGAGAGATCCATCTGAGTAAGACGTATACTCTGAGAGATCACCTTTACAAGAATGATATCAGTAGTGGAAATGAGTATTGGAGGAGATATTATCAGAGTATACGTTCTACTCAGATGGGTCTCTCACCGTTACTTTTTTTTTACAGCATGATGGATGCTTCGTCAACAGATTCTTGCTCTGAGCCAAAACTTTGCCCTGGAGCTCAAGTGGACATCCTTCATGTAGAGCTCGAGCGAGAGGTTCCTGACAGCATGGTGGTCTCCTTTGTTAAAGGATTCTTGCTCATCCCACAACCAATTGTGAGAACTATGAAGAGTGAGAAAGGAGAGGGGGGTCTTTGATTTTTGCGTTCATCATCATTAAGGAAGCAACACTGGAAAATTGACGTTGATAGCATGAGAGAGGGAGAGGGTGAATGAAGGGAGGGAAGTGCATGCCTTTGGCTCACTCGAACGGTATTTGTGCGTCATCTGGTGGCACTCCTCCAGCTCCGGGTCCAGCTCTAGCTCCAGGCGATCAGTAGTTTTGTTTCTGCATTTTTGGACTGTACTATATTTTTAACTTTGTACGTATTTGGGGATATTCAATTTTTTCGTTGAGGATACTGAGTTTGTCCGTATTTGCAGATATTGATTTGGTTTGTTGAGGATTATATATTGGCATTGTTCGTTGTGGATAGTATTTTTTTAATATTTTTTGTATATTCTGGAATGTATTGTGCGTGCCGGTATTGAGTTTTCCACCGAGGGGGTCGGCGAACCCAGGGATTGGATTCTGTATTTTGTATTTTGGATTCTGTATTTTGGCTCCAGCTCCAGTTCAAGCTCCATTTGCATTAATCTACGGTACGACATGGTGATCAGGACATAGTCCCTGCAGCCATTCGACTGGCCAGGCAGAAACTATGTAGCCGTAGATAAAGTTGACTGTCCTCCGACCCTCATCCTCGGCAATGATGATATGACAACCTATCACTATATCTTATAGTAGTAGATAATGTCTTAGTATTACATTATGTGAGTTCATCTTGATTCTGTTACATTCTTCATATTAGATACGATAAGAACATATACTACACCATATGTATAGAACATAATGATCCACACTAATGTATGCTAGAATGAATCTTGGGTTGGTTCTGAGCCATCCGTTCTCACATTTAAATAGATATGAATTAGTACTGTGAGAGCGCGGAGGGGGGAGGAGAGAGAGTGAGAGAGTAAAATAGGGGAAAGTGAATTGGTGGGAGAATATAATTAGAATTTAGCGACGTTCATACTAACGTCGCTAAATTAGTCGCTATTAGCGACGTCATAGCGACGTTTCGCGACGACTAGCTTATGTAACTATGTAGCCGTAGATGAAGTTGACTGTCCTCCGACCCTTATCCCTCGGCAATGATGATACGACAACTATCACTATATCTTATATAATAGTAGATGATATTTTAGTATTACATTATGTGAGTTCATCTGATTCTGTTATATTCTTCAGATACTAGATACCAAATTCGATAAGAACGTATACTACACCATATGTACAGAACATAGATGATTCATACTATTGTATGCTAGAATGAATTTGGATTGTGTTCTGAGCCATCCGTTCTCACACTTAAAAACATGAATTAGTACTGTGTCAATCTTTGTTTTTGTATTTTCGGCAAACCCAGGGATTGGATTCTGTATTTTGTATTTTGACTTTGTACGTACTTGGAGATATTCAGTTTTTTCGTTGAGGATACGAGTTTGTACGTATTTACGGATATTGATTTGGTTTGTTGAGGATATTATATATTGACATTGTTCGTTACGGATAGTATTTTTTTTATATTTTTGTATATTCTGGAATGTATTGTGCGTGCCGGTGTTGAGTGTTCCACCGAGGGGTCGACGAACCCAGGGATTGGATTCTGTATTTTGTATTTTGTATTCTGTATTTTGCACAGGTTCCAGCTCCATTTGCATTTTGGAATCTATTTTTTATATTTTTAACTTAGCGACGATTTTAGCGACGTTACCATTCGTCGCTAAATAGTACGCGTTAATAAATGTCGCTAAAAGCGTCGCTAAATGCTGACGTGGCAACACGTGGCACTATAATCTGATGTCAGCTCGTCGTCGCCAAAATGTCGTAACAGTGTTGCTAAACGGTGAACACAAAACGTCCCTATACGTCGCTAATTAGCGTCAAAAACAAAACGTCGCAAATAACGTCGCTAGTTAGCGACGTTAATAATCTCCTTAGCGACGTTTTGCGACGTTTTCCCGTAGTGGCAATTTTTTCCGTCGTTTCCAAAACGCACCCAAAACGTCGCTAAATTCACTTAGCGACGTTTTCATCGAGTTTAGCGGACATTTGGAATGTCGCTAATTGACAAATTTTTGTAGTGTTATATACGAGGCACATGTGAGAACATGGCGTACATAAGAGCCACATGAAAGTACATGAGAGACATGAGCGTACATGATTGGTACCATGAGAGTACATGAATAACAGAATGCATAGAGCACATGATGTACATAAAATACATGACATGAAGTACCGATGCACCCGTTAAGGGGGATAACATCTCAAAAAAAGATCCATGTAGTACCAATCTGTGATAACAATGTATCAGCATCAAGTAATGTAGTCTAGAGCAAGAATGTAAATCATGTAAGATGAAACGATCAAAGAA